>CM060925.1:351444313-352044313 GCA_030737875.1 Allium sativum
AGTTTATAATAAAAACGGGTAAGTTGGTCCACCAACGTACAGGGTTAGGGTATAATCCCTAGGGATTTTTTATACCCAACAATAAACCATTGTGTTTTCCTTCACTTGTATGGATTATGCTTGTGAATGATGGATTGGAATTTTAAACTTTAATAACTGGTTCCCAAATATAGATTATGCTTGGGAAAGGCCAGAGCGTCTTGTCAGGATTTTGCAAGATTGCTAGGTCAAGGCCCGAGTATGGATTATGCTCGATTGGATTTGATTTGTTTTGTCAGGACTTAACACAACAACTTATGTGTTTTTTTTGCAGATTTGGATTATACCCAGGCTGGCTAGGCCGGGGAGGCCACAAATTTCGAATATGGATTTTGGATGGGATATTCTGGATTTGAACTTCCTGGATTTTAAGGATTTCTTTGGTTTTCTGGATAGTTGTATTATTGGATTTGGATTTCAGATTTTCTGGATTTGGTTTTCTTTTATAATACAATTCGGAAAGATCATCAGATTCTATTGGCTTTCGGATTCGGTTTTGTTTGGATTTTGTTTTTCAATTAATACGATCTAGCGCGATCGTAGATGTCTAGTTAATGGATTTCTATTTGGACTTCTATTAATACGATCTGGCGCAATCGTAGCTGTCTGGTTACTAGATTTCTATTTGGAATTTTCTCAGATTAAAGCTTCTGAATTAATGGATTTATGGATTATACAAAACATGTTTTCCATAAAAAGACTTGTTTGGGGAAGGCAAGTGTTAACCCTCCTTTTAGTAAGGCCGTTACGCTTTGGACTTGGACATGCGGATCGCTCGTGGCCCGAGCATAGACTTAGACAAACTAGAACTCAACGTCGAAATCGATGTCCGCATGGAAATCAAAAATCTACTCCTCGGATCAATCACTTCTGGACATCATCCGATCACTCAAAAAGGCCTGATCGGCTCATTGGATCACTCAATATTCACTTGATCGATCGCGCACAGGGTCAAATCGATCACTTCAGAAAAACATGATCAACACATTCTGATCACCTTGGAAATCAAGGATCGGACTGATCTGACACTTACTCATCCATCTAGAAATGTCCGAATTAATATGATAAAAACAATGATCGGCATGAGCCGATCACTCAAAACACGTAGATAAATACATGGAATTCACTTCAGGATTGTGCTCGATCAGTTGGCATCAGATTGGTATAAACTTCGAGGGATTGAATCATCACAAAATAGAGGATCGCTATGGTGCGATAAGGCTAAAACGTTGGATCGGACCAATGTTTGCACTTTATCCTCGGATCGGTAGGGATCCGATAGAATCTTATCGGCATTTGTCAAATTGGAGCGGATTGGTGTAAAGAAATGATCGATCACTACAATCGAAGGTGGATTAGCTAAGTGGCATGGGATTTTGGGCTAAAACAGGCGATGGGGCAGGCTTGGCTATGGATACGAAAAACGAGAATATCAATCCCTTGAGGGATCAATACTGATCCCTTTATACACCATGATCAAATACGAATTCTTCTGGGCCTTGTTTATTTTTGGATCCACTTTTTCCTCCTTGATTCATGGTCGATCCGAGCTCTTCTACGATGATAAATAAGGCATCAAATGGCTCTTTTAAGGGATTTTTTGATACTCGTATGCAGAGAATTTGCCATTGCCAACATGCGATTTCTTGTAGTCTACATTTCTGTAATCAAAAATGAATGTTACCGTAACCAAGTAGTATAAACAAATGATTACCCCATAGTGGACTTAAGCACGATTTGGTAAAGCATTGTAAATCTCTGTGTCTCCTTATTTTTTCGCATTCTGTGATTGATATTTGGGATTTTGGTGCCGTGTTTGATTAACAAAATCCAACGTCAACAACTATTAAATAGATGTGTACTGACCAATTACTCGTTTTCATTGAGCTCAACTAAATATGAGTTAAGATTTTTTCCAATGAACAAATGTGATATTTTTTTGAAATTTTGTTGTAAATTTTCTAAATTCAATTTAGTATATATGATTTATTATACAAGCGATATTCTTTCTAATAGCTGCTACTCTCTTGAGTGTGCAATTTTGCATCATGATTTTCATACATCTCTCCACATATATTATTGCCTCTTGTTATCTTGTGATCGTCCGAAGGCTTTATTTTAGGGCTGCTTTTTGATTGATCTAAATAAGTCGGTTTTTTCTTTAGCTTTTTTAAAGCCAAATCATTTCATTTCAATTTTCAAAAATTGATAACAACTTATTTAAGTCCGTACAGTAGAAATGTTTTTATAGTGTTAGAGGTTCTTGTATGTTCTTGTGCCATTATTAATTGAGAGGAGGAAACTATTTGACCTTTTTTATAGTTATTGATACACTTTGCTACTTCTCTAAACCATCTTAGTAAGAAGTGGAAAGTAAATAATGTTTTAACTATTTACTCATAATTTAAACTGCATGGATGTTATAGTCAATTAAAATTTCATGTGATAATGGTGAGTGCATATGAAGTTCCCATGGTTTTTATATTATTTGTTTCATGAGTACTCCAATGCTTGGAAATTCAAGACCGAATATTAAGCTTTTCACCTTTTGAGCTCTTCAACAATCACATTACTCATTTCAACGACTCAAAATTTAGGTGTAACAACCCGGAAAATCAGAACCAATTTAAAAAAATTATTTTGGCAATTTTAATGAATTTTGAATATTTAAAATGAATTATTTTAAATAATAATGACAAGACATTTATTTTGAATAGAATTAGAGCGTATATATTTATTTGAATTGAAGTTAGAATATAAATATTTATTTTAAATTTTAAAAGGAGTTAGAAATAGTGCGGTAGTTTGAAAATTCAACTTTGAACTTTGACTGAAAGTACAGGATTCAACATAAACTGAATTTTAGGGAAACCAAAAATATTTAAATCTGTTTAAGAATATCTTTCTAACGAATCTGAAAAATCAAAATTTCATAGCGGAAATCAAAAGTTATGGCCAGTTAAATATTCAGAATGGTCGCTATGGAATAAATATAGCCCGTAAAAATAGACATTTTGCAACCGACCTCCGTTTTCGACGAAACTACTTTGATAGAATCCGGAATGTCAAATTATTGCTAGGTTTCAAATTCCATAATTTTTGGAGTTAATATGTGAGCGTGGCAAAGGAAAACGCGTTTGGTAATTTAAGTTTGAATTGGATCGACTAGAAAAAGTCAATTTTTCAAACGGTCTTCAAATTCGACGAAAACTGTTTTATTGGGACTGTATCGTACCATCAAAGCCAAATTTATTTTTCTGGAATTTTTAGAATCAGTATGTGGCCCTGGCAAATTAAAATGTACGTTCAAATCTAAAATTAAATGTTTTATATTTTAATTGGAAGAATAACTGACTGAAACGGTCGAATAGGCATACGAAACATATTCCATTGTGTCCGCAATGGGGGTATTTAGTTGGAGGCGACAGTCGTTGGGTTTGAATTGCAGTTCGTATGGACCAGAGGGTATTTTTGAAAATTAAATAAATTAAAAATTAAAATATATATTAACGTCCAATAGGATTCTTCCATCACTTGTTTTGCTCCCAGATAAAACCCGACCCTCTCAATATCGAACGGCGCCTCCTCCTCGTTACTTCTCTCCTCTTTTTCTCTTAAATCTCTCCACGAAATCACGATCTCCAGTTGGGGTTTTTATAGACTCCTCAAGAACTTCAAATCCGTATAAGCCACAACCGCCATCGCTCCGTATTTTGTGAGAATCGAAGCTGCAAAGTCGCAGCCTTGGAACCGCCACCATGCCCTCCCTGTCTGATTGAAGTGGGCCCCTCCACCACGTGCGGGTGCGCCCTTCCAGGCTCTACACCGCTGCGAAGTCCGATCGACATATCGCTTCACGGATTTGGTGCAAATCGAGACCCTAGTTTTGAACCATTCTAGAGAGGTAACGACTATGCAAAATTAAAATGGTTTTAACACTTTAAAACCGTTGCAAAGTTCGATTAATTTCTAAAAATTGTATCTTTTTGCTATGTTGTCGAAGTCCAGTGAAAAAGAGACATCTAGACCGTGAGGACGTGTCTACATTCTAGAAGAGACCGGAGAATTTTTAGAGCTTGCTACAAATTTTGGCAAAACGAAAAGCGAAGTAAGATTTTTAAATTCAATTTAATTTAGAAATAAAATATATTCGGATGTAGATGGAGTCCAGAAACTCCCGACATCCGTCATCCACGAACCATGAATGACTTTATTTTGGTTGACGTGAAATTTGGTTGATATATGCGAATGGTTGATATGGTTGTTTGTGGTTGTTGGAATGAAACAAAATTAGAATTGATTGTGGAAAAATATTCATTATGATATGAAAGTGATCAAAATATTTAGATCATAGGAATAAACCCCTTAGAAAACGCCGCGAGGCCTAAGGTAGTGCGAGGAGTCGTACTCGAGACAGTGCCGGTTTTAAACCCCTACCGTTATGCTGTCGAAATTTTCTGAAATATTCATGTGTTGGAAATATATTCATACGCTGAAATATATTCATGTGCTGATAATTTATTCGTGATTGAAATAAAAATTTTTGGACGATAAAAATCACATTTTTATCATGTATATGAAGTATATAAAATATTCATATGTTGAGATAAATATTGAAATGACAAAAATCACATTTTTATCGCTTGAATGAAGTATATAAAGTATTCATATATTGAACAAATATTTAGAACGATAAAAATCACATTTTTATCGCTTGAAGGAAGTATATAAAATATTCATGTGTTGAATAAATTGCTAGAACAATAAAATTTACATTTTTATTGTGTATATGAAGTGTTAAAAATATTCATGTGTTGAATAAATTCTTTAAACGATAAAAATATTATTTTTATCAAGTATATGAACAATTGCAAATATTCATGTGTGGAATAAATGGTATGAACAATAAAATTAACATTTTTATTGTATGGATAAGTCGCTAAAAATATTCATGTGTTGAAATAAATATTTGTTGGTTAAAAATATTATTTTTAACACGTATATGAAGTGGAAATGGGCTTGGAAATCAAAGAATGGATTATATATATATATATATATATATATATATATTGAAATAAAACGAATATCGACGCTGGAGTTCGCGTTTTGTAATCGTAATTTTAAACAATTATACCGGGAGATCCGACCATCAGATTTTTCCCAAAACTGGAACCGTTGGGTTCGCTTTGAAAAGATCTTTCAAACGATATAAAATTTGTAAAGATCCAACGATTAGATTATGTGAAATGTTTAATTCAAATCTGAATAAAAACAGCGCCAGAATGGATTATATTTATATAAATATAAGTTAAAATAAAACAAATAACGACACTGCAGTTCAAGTTTTGAAATCGTAATTTTAAATGATTATACCAGGAGATCCGACCATCGGATTTTCCCAAATCTAGAACCGTTGGGTCCGTTTTGAAAAGATCTTCCCAACGATATAAAATTTGTAAAGATCCAACGGTTATATTTTCAGATATGTGTAAATCAAATCTGAAGAAAAATAGCGCCATGGCCGCGTTATGGCCTGAAACTGTGATGGTAAGGAATTTCGCTCGATCCGAATCGATCGTTAAACCGACCAAGACCGTTCGAAACCCCTGATCGTTTGAGAACAGAACAAATCAAAACGTATATGGAAGAACATTTCATTGCTTATGTTTTTATACAAATTATTACTATTTTTAATAATTTTATCAAGGCCCGTACAGTCGATTTCCATCAACGGCCATCGAACTGCACTTACAACGCCCTTTTCCAAATTTGATTTGGACGTATCTCTAAATCCAACCGTTAGATTTCAAATTTCTAATATTTGTTAGAAAGCTCTTTTCGATACGAACCCAACGGTTCCGGTTTTAGGAGAATCCGACGGTCGGATCTCCCGTAATGTCCGTTCGAAGTCAATGGTCGAAATTTACGAACTGCCGCGGCGCGGCGCATTCTATTCAGGCCATTATATATATAATATATATATATACTATATATATTTCGTCGATTTCTATTTAAAACGAATTTTATAAATAGTTTCAAATTTGTTTCTAAAACAATTTCAACCTTCATTTCAAATTCAAATCAAATTCGTTTTCAATTCAATTCAAATCAAATTCGTTTTCTATTCAATTCAAATCAATTTTTTTTTCTGTTTAATTCGAATCGAATTCGTTTTCTATTCAATTCAATTCAAATTCGTTTTCTATTCAAATCAAATCAAATTCGTTTTCTATTCAATTCAAATCAAATTCCTTTTCTATTCAATTCAAATCAAATTCGTTTTCTACTCAATTCAAATCAAATTCATTTTCTATTCAATTCAAATCAAATTCGTTTTCTATTCAATTCAATTCAAATTCGTTTTCTATTCAATTCAATTCAAATTCGTTTTCTATTCAATTCAATTCAAATTCGTTTTCTATTCAATTCAATTCAAATTCGTTTTCTATTCAATTCAAATCAAATTCGTTTTCTATTCAATTCAATTCAAATTCGTTTTCTATTCAATTCAATTCAAATTCGTTTTCTATTCAATTCAAATCAAATTCGTTTTCTATTCAATTCAAATCAAATTCGTTTTCTATTCAATTCAAATCAAATTCGTTTTCTATTCAATTCAATTCAAATTCGTTTTCTATTCAATTCAATTCAAATCCGTTTTCTATTCAATTCAAATCAAATTCGTTTTCTATTCAATTCAATTCAAATTCGTTCTCTATTCAATTCAATTCAAATTCGTTTTCTATTCAATTCAATTCAAATTCATTTTCTATTCAATTCAATTCAAATTCGTTTTCTATTCAATTCAAATCAAATTCGTTTTCTATTCTATTCAATTCAAATTCGTTTTCTATTCAATTCAATTCAAATTTGTTTTCTATTCAATTCAAATCAAATTCGTTTTCTATTCAATTCAAATCAAATTCGTTTTCTATTCAATTCGAATAAAATTCGTTTCCTATTCAATTCAAATCAAATTCGTTTTCTATTCAATTCAAATCAAATTCGTTTTCTATTCAATTCAATTCAAATTCGTTTTCTATTCAATTCAAATCAAATTCGTTTTCTATTCAATTCAAATCAAATTCGTTTTCTATTCCATTCAAATCAAATTCGTTTTTTATTCAATTCAAATCAAATTCGTTTTCTATTCAATTCAATTCAAATTCGTTTCAAATTCGTTTTCTATTCAATTCAATTCAAATTCGTTTTCTATTCAATTCAATTCAAATTCGTTTTGTATTCAATTCGATTCAAATCAAATTCGTTTTCTAAATATTCGATTCAAATCAAATTCGATTTCTAAGTATTCGATTTTTATCTCTTTTCAATATTCATTATAAAAACGAATATAATCGATATAAATATCGTTCGCGTCAAAATAGCGCATCTCTAATCAACACGGCTTTATATTTTTCAATAACTTCGTTATTCTATTCAACAAATGAATCTATATTTCTTTCAATACATGACTCTATATTTTTGTCAACACATGACTAATCTCAACTAATGAGTACTGTCCACATGTGACTATTTTTGTTATTTAATATATTTTATAAAAATTATGGTATCTATCGTTTGATTTAAATCAGACTCCAACCGTAAATTAGTAAGAGAACGATTCCCTAAATATTAACCCCGAAGGCCGAAACCAACATCAGATCAATATCCAGGAGACCACTCATCTCATCTATTTTCCAGTTAATTTCTAATTTTATATATGATAAAGATGTAAATTTTATTGTTAAAATATTTCGTTCAACACATGACTAATCTCAACGGACGAGTACTGTCAACACATAAACCTTTATTTTATAATATTCTTTATTTTCCTAATTGGAATGAGGCCCGATCAATCACCATATAACGTTAATTATATGGATTCCATACAACACATGTATATAATAGCAACGACAAATAATCAACCATCATCCAAAGTGCACTACACCGTATAAGCATCAAATATAGATATCTAACGCTTATAACAATCTGTCAATCAATCGATCGACATACAACTAATTATTGGGATTAGTGTATGTCATATATTATCCCAATACCCGTGTGGGATTTCAAACAATCAAACACATATTTTATTTGTGTAGTTGGGCGATGTGTAAAATTTATCGTCCCAATCAATGTCCTTCAAATCGGTGTACATAAATAAACCGTCCGGTTTGTAAATGAATATTTATTTATTCGCATTCACATTAAAAATTATATTTTTAACGATCAAATTATTTTATTCAACCTATGAATATTTTATTCGGTTCATTTATTAAATAAAATGATATCTTTATTTTTCTAACTTATTTTAGAAAATTTCGGCGGCATAACGGCATGATACTAGAAACGGGACAAGGCCTAGCCTTATACCTGGTCTAATAATGGCCCACGCCAGGATCTATTTTGTAACACCCGTGAATTCTATGACTGTGAAACTCACAAATTAAAGTATAATTAATTTCAAATCAAAGAACTAAGGGAAACGGGATACGCCATTGCGTTCGTCTCGGAAAAATACGCAAAATAGAGTCCGAGTTTTCGAAAAACGGATATCGTATGAAGAAGTTATGGACGAACGAAGTTGGGCGAAAAACCGAAAAAAGGGCCAGAATGCACTGGCGCACTTGGGAAGTGCGCCAGAACAAAAATGAACTGGCGCACCTGTGAAGTGCGCCAGTACATTTTTGACCTGGCGCACCTACCAAGTGCGCCCAGGTCAAAAATGACCTGCTGGCCAGGTCTGGTCTAGCCCTGGCTGGCCAGGTCGGTGTGTGGTCGAATTTCTGTGGTCTGCTTTGTCATTAGGGCTAGGTGGCGGGTTTTTATTGGTCTCTCTTCCTAATGAATGGCTACGATCTAACCTAGCAACATCAATGATCCTAATCAATTCCTAACCTCTATATAAACAACCCTAGACTAAACCCTAATCTATTCATTCAAAATAAGATTATAGCCGCCATGTTGCTGAGGAACGACAAAGAGTAGCCGCCGACTAGAGAGAGAGAGTTAGGAAGAAAGTTCTAAAGCCTAAAGCAATTCAAGCAACCTAAAGCTAATCAATTCAACAAAGGAATCGTGTCTCTTAATTAGAGAATTCGCCGCAACCATTGTAAGTAGAGTATTACTTTGGTATAATAAACAACTGTGTTGATGTGTATGCTTGAATTGTGGCAATGGAAGTAATTCATGTTTGTGCAAAATTATGTTATTCATTATAAAGAACTACATGCGGTAGTTCTATGCAAATATACGTTTGGAATATTGCGCAAAATTATGTAATCTATGTTGAAGCTACATGTATGTAGTTGAGTGAAATTTATGCAAGTTTGGGGCTTTGTTATTATGTCGTCATGATGTATACTTTGTGCATAAATCGTTTTGCAAGCAATTGAGACAAGTTTGGTTGTTATAGTTCATATGAAACTATGTTGGAATTTTGACACCATAATCCATGTATTAAGTCATGCTTATGAATATGGCTAGGCTATGAATGATATTTGGCATAATTGAAATCTATGATTAAGTCTATCTTGTTTAAAAGAATTATATGATGACATATGTGAGACATGGCTAGGTTAGACTCAAAAATCCCTTTTTGCAAGTTTAAAGCAAACACCATGATTAGGAATATTTATGCATACGTATATTTATACCATCGTTATGTGATTAGACTTAAACCATGATTAAGTTGAACTATGCTTTTGTGTTAGTAACAAAGTATCCCCTTTGTAAACATGTAGAAACCTTATGAACATGACTTGTTTATGTTTATGCCATGAACAAATTGAACTTTACCTATGCCATGCTTATGTTTGACATTATGTCATGTTTATGCTAGAAGTATTTATGCCATGCTTATGTTTGACATTATGCCATGTTTATGCTACGAATATTTATGACATGCTTATGTTTGACATTATGCCTAAATAAGAGTATAGGTTCATGTTGTAGTTAAACCTATGCAAGTTCACATGCTTTGATTTATGTCACCTATGCTGCCACTATGCAAGTACACCAATATCTATTTTGTATTTCCAACGTCGTATTGCAAGTTCATGCGCTCACCTTCCCCTCTTTGTGTATACGCCATAAGCCTCCCCCTTCGCATGGCTAAATTGGGCTTTAAAAGGCTAAGCCCAATATATATGAACAGACGTGTAAAACGGGGGAAAATAACGTTGGGTTAAAATGAATTAATGAATGAAAATATAAAATAGAAGGGCCCAAATTCAAGTATGGGTTGGGCCCGTGATTGGTGTAACCTTTACACCATTAACTTAATAATGGGCCGCAAATATTTACATATAAATAAAGAAGAATGACAAGATATGTAAATGTAGAACATACGATGTGTTTAACCCGAGGTTGGATTGAGTTGTGATGTAAACCTGCCCGGAACCGCCCGGCTGTCCAGTAGTCACAACAATACCTATCCAATGTGGGAGGTTAAACATGGAGCCCAGCAAGGACCCGAGGTTAGACTGAGTTGTGGCGTAAGACTGCCCGGAACCAACCGGCAACAGGCAGCCACAACAATACCTGTCTAATGTGAGAGGTCAGGGCCTTAATAAGACAATTAAGGCTGAGTCAGGATTGTTAGGATTAAGTGAACTAAAGACTTAATCAAAATGGAACATGCTAAACTAAACAGACTGGTGGGGTTAGGTAGGAAACACTTAACCAACTTAGCATGTTGGCTAGAGATAGAAAACCTAGTAACGGGGTACCCTTTTCAGCAGTAACCCTAAAAGGTGTATCAGGATACCCTGAAACTAGGCAGGGTGGGGCACGATTACTGGGCTGATTGTAAGAGGTCAAAGCGACGGCGGTGGTGTAGCAGTGTAGGTTCTAACGGAGTGCGGGCGTGCACACACTCCGGCGCAGAAAAATAAGGCACTGGACACCAGTAGCATACCTGTGCACTCTAAGGTTGTGTCGGGTTGCCACTATGGGACTTGATACACCCCATGGTGGGACCAGCATAGGTAACTACAGACATCGGGGGCCGTAAGACACATGTAACTTTGCGAGTAGGAGCCGATCATCATTGAATGGATCACATCACCCTGATTATGGGGTGCAAATTGGAAACTAGTTTATATGGGTTCAGAGATTAACATGGGGTACGATAGCATATTCGACCCTAGATAACTTAACCAAGTTCATAGTGTTTGCCCACTTCCTGTTTTACTTATCATACCCAGTTCTTTATTCATAGACAAAGTAGTACTAGACTTACTCAGGCTTTATGTCTGACTCTATTTTTCTTTCGTCTTCTTTCTTCCGTTTCCCCCCAGGTCCTCAGGGAGGGAACATAGCAGCTTGACCAGCCTCAACATCCAGCTTGAAGAAGAGAAATGTATTGCTTGGACTTTCCTGTTTTGAACTATGGCTTTGGACAATCCACCAAGGGGCTTTTGCAGTTTATCTATGTTTTATTTATGCTTCTTTAAATAATGTACTCAAGACAGATTATGAAAGTGTTATGTTATGTTTTTGGAAAGGATGTTGTTGTAACACGTATTTGACTTAATGAAATAAAGTTTGTTGTTCTTCCGCTGTTTTACAAATATGTGTTCTTATAATCTGTCTTGTATATCTGTGACTTGTACTTATAAACCTCCACCAAAATTAGGGCATTCCCTTTGAGAGTGACCCTAACGGTGGTGGGGTGTTTCACTTGGTATCAGAGCATAGGTTTACCAGATAAGATAAAAAGTTTTGAAAAATTATTTTCAAAAAGGGAATTTAAAGAAGCATTTTTAAAAGAAAAATATTATTTTATTTTAAAAAAAAGGCAAAGTCCCCCCAAAGCCATAGGTATATCTCTTATCCTTCGTTTTGAATCTATCCTTTCTGTTTCAGCATGTCTGGAGACCTTACTCCCCAGCTGCTGACGCTTTCACTCCTCCTCCTCCACGTGAACCAGCAAACGGAAGAGTCCCAGAGTAGGAAGACGAATAATAGTCAAACAAGAAAGGATCGTAACAGTAATAATAAGAAACGAGAAAAAAAAGGAAATGCAATTTTTGTGGTACGGAGGGGCACTTAGTAAAGGACTGCCGGAAAAAGAAGGCCAAGGAGAATGGTGGGTGCTTTTCATGCGGTCAGACAGGCCACAGGGCTAAGGACTGCCCAAGGAAACGAGGACAGGGGCAGGGCGCTGGATCCACCCCAGGGGCACAGGTTCATGTGCTAGAAGCGCCACCATTGCAACAGCGAGGTATAAATACTTCTGTAGAAAGTGTAGTTTATCTTTGTGATCACCCCGTTCGTACTTTAGTTGATTTTGGCGCATCACACTCCTTTATCTCGTCTGCTTTAGTAGAATCTCTGCACCTAAAAACTAGTATGGTAGAGGACCCCTTAATTGTTTCAAACTCAATTGGGGGCCCAGCTCATTTGTCTATGATCTGTGTGGGATTGAAAATTTCTATTCTAAGTGTTGAATTTCAATGTAGTGCCTTTGTTTTGGGCTTTTCGGGATATGGTTTGATTTTGGGTAGGGATTGGCTATCCAGTAATGGGGCCATCCTTGATTGTGAGAAAAGGGTTGTTAGGCTCCTAACCCAGCTCGGTAATACTTTGGAAATTTCTTGTAATCCCTCGTATGCGGTTATGCTTAGTTATCTTGAATCGCTAGATGCCTCTGTTGAAAATTTGCAATCAGTTAGAATGGTCCGGGAATATCCGGATGTCTTTGAAGAGGTGAAGGGATTGCCTCCGAAGCGGGAAATAGACTTCCGCATATATCTTATAGATAATGCAAAGCCCGTTGCGTTGCCCGTTAGACATATGGCTCCACGAGAAAGGAAAGAGCTCAGTAAACAGATTAAAGAGCTTCTAGAAAAAGGGTTCATTAGGAGGAGCATTTCAGAATAGGGCACTCCAGTAGTGTTCGCCACTAAGGCTGAAGGTTCATTTCGCTGATGCATGAGTTGTAAAGAATCACCTTAGTAAGTACATTTGGCAACATAGTTGACATTTGTTTATTTTCAAGAAATAATTCATCTATGTGGAATACCTTCTAGTAAGTGAACAAGATCCAAGATTCACTAATGAATTTTGGAGAGCTTGCATGGAACCATGAGTACGCAGTTAAGGCTTGAGCCAAGTATACTAGAAGGAGAATAAGTGAAAGAGGAACGAGAGGCAAGGGTTCCAACTCATATTTTGGAAACAAGGATTAAGAAGCTACGAAATTGTGAAGTTATAGACGGACAAAGCATAATGGAGTTAAGCCCAAGGAAGTGCAACTTAGAAGATTGAAGACTAGATTCGTGCATAATATCTCTTCTTAAGAGTATATCCTCTCGGTCCCATTCTCAATCCAATTTCTGTTGCAAACCACATAGGGAGTATGACTCATCTGTTAGTAACACATGTTGGGGCTCGAGGGTGTTCATTGGTTTGACTAAAGTTTTTGGGTTTTATAGGATACAGATTGGTCTTAGGAAGGGACTCCCTTATGACCTAAAAGGAGTCCATCATGCTTAGTTGCCTAGAATCATATATGGTGGTTGGGTTGAGTAATTCTTTGGGTGTCAGTCTGATGTTGATTTCGGTCTTCGGGGCTGATGCTTAGAGAGTTCTTCTCCTAATCAATATATATGTGGCATAGGTTTTCAGTTTTGACATTGCCTAATAGGCACAAAGTTTTTACTTGCTTCATTCGACTATACCTTTAAATAGGAACAATTGGGAAAATGTCCTATAGATTAGAGCTACCCGAGAAGTTGGCTGGAGTCCACAACGTTTTTCACGTTTCACATCTCCGAAAATGTCTACATGAGTCTGCTGAAGTGGTAGAGCCAAATATCCTCGAAGAGGCCGAAGTGGAACGCGAAGCAACCATAAGAAAGGTTCCAACTCGCATCTTAGGAACGGAAGTGAAGAGGCTACGCAACCGTGAAGTCAAGCTCGTCAAAGTCCAGTGGAGCGACGCCGAGGGAGATGCGACTTGGGAAACTTAAGCTAGAATACGTACTGCCTACCCTTTTCTGTTCGAGGGTACATCCTTGATCTTTCTCTTTCCTTAAGTTGCGCTTTTATCTATCTTTTTAGGTATATTTCCTCGACCGTATCTTTTAGATAGAATCTTTTTGGATGGAAACATGTAGTTGAAACATGTTATGGATGATGGTTGCAAGTGGTTGCAAGTGATTGCTAGTGGTTGCTCGTGGTTGCATATACACACACAATCTAGGTTTTAGATCGGCTCAGTCACTTCATATTGCATATGCATATATGTTTGCACTCGTATATGGTTGAACTTTAATGTGTTGTCATGTGGATGCTGCATTTGTATTGAATGATTGTGCACTCATATAGAATCATGAATAGAAAAATTTGCATACATAATGGATTCATGGCACTTACATAATTCGCATTAAGGAGGTCAACTGAATCAGTAGACCGCCTGATTTTGCATTAGATAAGTTCATATACACACACACCTCGCATATGATCATGAAGCATTAGAAGTCTTTTAAGGACAATGGATGCTCGTGTTTGATGGATGAGTAGATGGATGATTGGATGTTAGGATATACATTCCTCCTAACTTGAAGATTTCGGGGACGAAATCCTTTTAAGTGGGGGAGAATGTAACACCCGTGAATTCTATGACTGTGAAACTCACAAATTAAAGTATAATTAATTTCAAATCAAAGAACTAAGGGAAACGGGATACGCCATTGCGTTCGTCTCGGAAAAATACGCGAAATAGAGTCCGAGTTTTCGAAAAACGGATATCGTATGAAGAAGTTATGGACGAACGAAGTTGGGCGAAAAACCGAAAAAAAGGGCCAGAATGCACTGGCGCACTTGGGAAGTGCGCCAGAACAAAAATGAACTGGCGCACCTGTGAAGTGCGCCAGTACATTTTTGACCTGGCGCACCTGCCAAGTGCGCCCAGGTCAAAAATGACCTGCTGGCCAGGTCTGGTCTAGCCCTGGCTGGCCAGGTCGGTGTGTGGTCGAATTTCTGTGGTCTGCTTTGTCATTAGGGCTAGGTGGCGGGTTTTTATTGGTCTCTCTTCCTAATGAATGGCTACGATCTAACCTAGCAACATCAATGGTCCTAATCAATTCCTAACCTCTATATAAACAACCCTAGACTAAACCCTAATCTATTCATTCAAAATAAGATTATAGCCGCCATGTTGCTGAGGAACGACAAAGAGTAGCCGCCGACTAGAGAGAGAGTTAGGAAGAAAGTTCTAAAGCCTAAAGCAATTCAAGCAACCTAAAGCTACTCAATTCAACAAAGGAATCGTGTCTCTTAATTAGAGAATTCGCCGCAACCATTGTAAGTAGAGTATTACTTTGGTATAATAAACAACTGTGTTGATGTGTATGCTTGAATTGTGGCAATGGAAGTAATTCATGTTTGTGCAAAATTATGTTATTCATTATAAAGAACTACATGCGGTAGTTCTATGCAAATATACGTTTGGAATATTGCGCAAAATTATGTAATCTATGTTGAAGCTACATGTATGTAGTTGAGTGAAATTTATGCAAGTTTGGGGCTTTGTTATTATGTCGTCATGATGTATACTTTGTGCATAAATCGTTTTGCAAGCAATTGAGACAAGTTTGGTTGTTATAGTTCATATGAAACTATGTTGGAATTTTGACACCATAATCCATGTATTAAGTCATGCTTATGAATATGGCTAGGCTATGAATGATATTTGGCATAATTGAAATCTATGATTAAGTCTATCTTGTTTAAAAGAATTATATGATGACATATGTGAGACATGGCTAGGTTAGACTCAAAAATCCCTTTTTGCAAGTTTAAAGCAAACACCATGATTAGGAATATTTATGCATAAGTATATTTATAACATCGTTATGTGATTAGACTTAAACCATGATTAAGTTGAACTATGCTTTTGTGTTAGTAACAAAGTATCCCCTTTGTAAACATGTAGAAACCTTATGAACATGACTTGTTTATGTTTATGCCATGAACAAATTGAACTTTACCTATGCCATGCTTATGTTTGACATTATGCCATGTTTATGCTAGAAGTATTTATGCCATGCTTATGTTTGACATTATGCCATGTTTATGCTAGGAATATTTATGACATGCTTATGTTTGACATTATGCCTAAATAAGAGTATAGGTTCATGTTGTAGTTAAACCTATGCAAGTTCACATGCTTTGATTTATGTCACCTATGCTGCCACTATGCAAGTACACCAATATCTATTTTGTATTTCCAACGTCGTATTGCAAGTTCATGCGCTCACCTTCCCCTCTTTGTGTATACGCCATAAGCCTCCCCCTTCGCATGGCTAAATTGGGCTTTAAAAGGCTAAGCCCAATATATATGAACGGACGTGTAAAACGGGGGAAAATAACGTTGGGTTAAAATGAATTAATGAATGAAAATATAAAATAGAAGGGCCCAAATTCAAGTATGGGTTGGGCCCGTGATTGGTGTAACCTTTACACCATTAACTTAATAATGGGCCGCAAATATTTACATATAAATAAAGAAGAATGACAAGATATGTAAATGTAGAACATACGATGTGTTTAACCCGAGGTTGGATTGAGTTGTGATGTAAACCTGCCCGGAACCGCCCGGCTGTCCAGTAGTCACAACAATACCTATCCAATGTGGGAGGTTAAACATGGAGCCCAGCAAGGACCCGAGGTTAGACTAAGTTGTGGCGTAAGACTGCCCGGAACCAACCGGCAACAGGCAGCCACAACAATATCTGTCTAATGTGAGAGGTCAGGGCCTTAATAAGACAATTAAGGCTGAGTCAGGATTGTTAGGATTAAGTGAACTAAAGACTTAATCAAAATGGAACATGCTATACTAAACAGACTGGTGGGGTTAGGTAGGAAACACTTAACCAACTTAGCATGTTGGCTAGAGATAGAAAACCTAGTAACGGGGGACCCTTTTCAGCAGTAACCCTAAAAGGTGTATCAGGATACCCTGAAACTAGGCAGGGTGGGGCACGATTACTGGGCTGATTGTAAGAGGTCAAAGCGACGGCGGTGGTGTAGCAGTGTAGGTTCTAACGGAGTGCGGGCGTGCACACACTCCGGCGCAGAAAAATAAGGCACTGGACACCAGTAGCATACCTGTGCACTCTAAGGTTGTGTCGGGTTGCCACTATGGGACTTGATACACCCCATGGTGGGACCAGCATAGGTAACTACAGACATCGGGGGCCGTAAGACACATGTAACTTTGCGAGTAGGAGCCGATCATCATTGAATGGATCACATCACCCTGATTATGGGGTGCAAATTGGAAACTAGTTTATATGGGTTCAGAGATTAACATGGGGTACGATAGCATTTTCGACCCTAGATAACTTAACCAAGTTCATAGTGTTTGCCCACTTCCTGTTTTACTTATCATACCCAGTTCTTTATTCATAGACAAAGTAGTACTAGACTTACTCAGGCTTTATGTCTGACTCTATTTTTCTTTCGTCTTCTTTCTTCCGTTTCCCCCCCAGGTCCTCAGGGAGGGAACACAGCAGCTTGACCAGCCTCAACATCCAGCTTGAAGAAGAAAAATGTATTGCTTGGACTTTCCTGTTTTGAACTATGGCTTTGGACAATCCACCAAGGGGCTTTTGCAGTTTATCTATGTTTTATTTATGCTTCTTTAAATAATGTACTCAAGACAGATTATGAAAGTGTTATGTTATGTTTTTGGAAAGGATGTTGTTGTAACACGTATTTGACTTAATGAAATAAAGTTTGTTGTTCTTCCGCTGTTTTACAAATATGTGTTCTTATAATTTGTCTTGTATATCTGTGACTTGTACTTATAAACCTCCACCAAAATTAGGGCATTCCCTTTGAGAGTGACCCTAACGGAGGTGGGGTGTTTCATATTTGACATTCCAATGCAGTCCTTTCATGCTGTTCAAATAAAATTATATTTTTACTGCTTTATTTTAATAAATAAAAATCCTATTTTTACTTCTACTTTATATATTTTTACAACGCTTATTTCAATATAAAAATTATATTTTTATATTTCTGCTTCTTATATAAAGATCGAATTTTTATATCATCGCTATAAAAATCACATTTTTATTTCAATATGTATATATATAAGAAAAATCAGATTTTTATTTCGCTACATATATAAAAATCGTATTTTTATATTCTCTACCTTATAAAAATTATATTTTTATAATCTCTATTATATAAAAATCATATTTTTAACTTGCTACATATATAAAAATTATATTTTTATTATCTCCACATTATAAAAATCCTATTTTTATTATCTCCACATTATAAAAATTCTATTTTTATTATCTCCACATTATAAAAATTCTATTTTTAAATATCTAATTATTCATATAAGCTAAAACCTGAATTTAAATAATGTAATTACACTAAAAACTGAATTTAAAATTATGTCTTATACATTAATAAAAACTACTTTTTTTATTTAAACTATATTTTATATACTTTAAAATCAGGAAAACTAAGTTTTATATAAATTAAAATCAAGAACACTTACTGTTCGTAAAGAGAGGGGGTTTTGCCTGCGCTCGGATGAGAGGAGGAGGCAGAGGGGGTCGCATCGGAGCTTGTCGGTGGCAAGGGGGTTGTCGCCTGGCGGCGGGGGAGCTGTAGGAGGAGGGCGGCGTTCCATTTGGGTCGGGGCTTGAGGTCCGCGGCTTCAGAAGGGGAAGCAAGCACGGAGGACGATGGAGAGCAGCTGGGGCGATCGTCGGAGGCCACTTGATGGGGGGGGGGGGGGCGATCGCGTGGGCGGCGGTTAGGTTTTAGGCCTGTCGGTTTTTATTTATTTATTTTGAAATGAAAGATTGGGATGGTGGGTGGAGGGTTGACCGTGTATAGGAGGAGAGAGAAGGATAAATTATTTTTATATTACTTTATTTCAAAAGATTTGACTTTTTATTTCGACCTCGAAACGAGGCCAACTGCCTGTCGTCCATAGCTAATTACCCCTATTCCGAACACAATGGAATATGTATCGTAGGATGATTCGACTGTTTCGATCAGTTTTCGTCAAAATCAACATATAACTCTATATATTGATTTTGAACGCGCATTTCAATTTACTGGGGTCACATACCAACTCAAAAAACTCCCAAAAAATATTTTCTAGCTTCGTATTGACGATACGGTCCTAACAAAACTTGTTTCGTCAAATTCTGAGACCGTTGGAAAAATGGCCATTTTCCAGTCGATTAAAATCAACTAAAACTGGTCAAACGCAATTTCCTTTCCCACGCTCACATATTGATTCGAAAAATTATGAAATTTGGAATCTAGCAATAATTTGACATCACGGATCCAACAAAAGTGGTTTCGTCGAAATCCGAGGTCGTTTGCAAAATTTCCATTTTTAAGGGCCAGAATTCCATAGTGACTATTCTGAATTTTCAACTGGACATATCTTTTGATTCCCGCTATGAAATTTTTATTTCACGGATTCGTTGGAAAGATATTCTCAATTAGATTCAAATATTTTTGGTTTCACTAAAATCCGGTTTATTTTGCACCCGGTACATTCAATTGAAGTTTGAAATCGAATTATCGAACTACCGCGCC
This sequence comes from Allium sativum, assembly GCA_030737875.1. Classification (NCBI taxonomy): domain Eukaryota; kingdom Viridiplantae; phylum Streptophyta; class Magnoliopsida; order Asparagales; family Amaryllidaceae; genus Allium; species Allium sativum. The sequence continues at coordinate 351,463,940 of CM060925.1, forward strand.
ATTTTCAATTCCTTTTATAATTATATATAATTATTTATATTCTAACGACGATCTATATAACTACATACATTATAAATATATTCAAAATAAATTTATCCTCGTTTTTATTTAAAATAATCCATTTTAAATATTCAAAATTCGTTATAATGGCCAAAATAAAAAATTTAAATTGGCTCGCATTTCCGGGTTGTTACATTCTCCTCCACTTAAAACTTTTCATCCCCGAAAAGGAACGAAGCCAAAAGTTGTTTAACAAATCAACTCAACTTCCATTCTTTTGATTACGGCTTAAGTTCTTCAACTTTTCAGTTTCTAAGAACTTTTCAATTTTTTCAAAAATTTGGCGAACACCCTAAATTTTCGAAAAATTTCGCCATAACCTCCCCTGCACCGGGAGCACCAGAAAATCCCGAAATTGCCATACAGGCCCTTTGATCTCAAAAAGAAAAAGAAAAAGCCAAGCGGCTAGCCAATCGGCTCATAAAATCATCATCACCCAAACAAAACAGTAAATTATAGTAAACATGTACCTATTTGTCGGGCAAACAAATTTTATTTGTCTGCTCTAGCCTCCTTGCTATGACCTGTTCAATGTAAGTACATGTATATGCAAGAAAATGCGACTAATTCTCAATACAATTCAGTATTTGGTTCAATTTAGCATAACAGTTAAAAATTATCAAACAAATAAACAAACAACTCAACCATCAATCAATTAGTGGATTAACATTTCAAATTCATAATTTGATACATATACAGAAAATCATGTTTTTGATGCCAAATCACAACAATAAATCTATCTATATTAGTTTTGGTTCTCACACCAGTCTAATGGAAATATATAGATATCACCCCTTCGGCACTCGAATATAAATTCTGATGATGTACGTACTATAGCGATCATCAGAATCATCCCCGGGCGACTAGAATATGATTCTATATCTATCTAGTATATTAAAACTTCGAATATACGTTCATGACACGTATATGCAAAACCTTTATATACTAGATTGTCCAAACTCAAAATGAATAAATATTCAAATACATATAAAACGATTTAAATTTTTAAAACAAGATTTGTTTTCATTTGAAAAATATACTCTTCACACTCGTTCTAGGATACTACTGATCATATCTCTAACGAGTCATTCTAATTGGATATTACTAATCCAATATCTGATGAATTCTTTCGTATGGTTCTAATGTGTCTTGTTCTCGAGCTCTGTAAACCAAAGCTCTGATACCAACTGTGACGGTAAGGAATTTCGCTCGATCCGAATCGATCGTTAAACCGACCAAGACCGTTCGAAACCCCTGATCGTTTGAGAACAGGACAAATCAGAACGCAGACGGAAGAACATTTCATTGCTTATGTTTTTACACAAATTATTACTATTTTTAATAATTTTATCAAGGCCCGTACAGTCGATTTCCATCAACGGCCATCGAACTGCACTTACAACGACCTTTTCCAAATTTGATTTGGACGTATCTCTAAATCCAACCGTTAGATTTCAAATTTCTAATATTCGTTAGAAAGCTCTTTTCGATACGAACCCGACGGTTCCGGTTTTAGGAGAATACGACGGTCGGATCTCCCGTAATGTCTGTTCGAAGTCAATGGTCGAAATTTACGAACTGCCGCGGCGCGTTCTATTCAGGCCATTATATATATAATATATATATATGTATACTATATATATTTCGTCGATTTCTATTTAAAATGAACTTTATAAATATTTTCAAATTTATTTCTAAAACAATTTCAACCTTCATTCCAAATTCAAATCAAATTCGTTTTCTATTCAATTCAAATCAAATTCGTTTTCTATTCAATTCGAATCAAATTCGTTTTCTATTCAATTCAATTCAAATTCGTTTTCTATTCAATTCAATTCAATTCAAATTCATTTTCTATTCAATTCAAATCAAATTCCCTTTCTATTCAATTCAAATCAAATTCCTTTTCTATTCAATTCAAATCAAATTTGTTTTCTATTCAATTCAATTCAAATTCGTTTTCTATTCAATTCAAATCAAATTCGTTTTCTATTCAATTCAAATCAAATTCGTTTTCTATTCAATTCAATTCAAATTCGTTTTCTACTCAATTCAATTCAAATTAGTTTTCTATTCAATTCAAATCAAATTCGTTTTCTATTCAATTCAAATCAAATTCGTTTTCTATTGAATTCAATTCAAATTCGTTTTCTATTCAATTCAATTCAAATTCGTTTTCTATTCAATTAAATTCAAATTCGTTTTCTATTCAATTAAATTCAAATTCGTTTTCTATTCAATTCAATTCAAATTCGTTTTGTATTCAATTCAATTCAAATTCATTTTCTATTCAATTCAAATCAAATTCGTTTTCTATTGAATTCAATTCAAATTCGTTTTCTATTCAATTCAAATCAAATTCGTTTTCTATTCAATTCAATTCAAATTCGTTTTCTATTCAATTCACTTCAAATTCGTTTTCTATTCAACTCAATTCAAATTCGTTTTCTATTCAATTCAATTCAAATTTGTTTTCTATTCAGTTCAATTCAAATTCGTTTTCTATTCAATTCAATTCAAATTCGTTTTCTATTCAATTCAATTCAAATTCGTTTTCTATTCAATTCAAATCAAATTCGTTTTCTATTCAATTCGAATCAAATTCGTTTTATATTCAATTCCAGTCAAATTCGTTTTCTATTCAATTCGAATCAAATTCGTTTTCTATTCAATTCAAATCAAATTCGGTTTCTATTCAATTCAAATCAAATTCGTTTTATATTCAATTCAAATCAAATTCCTTTTCTATTCAATTCAAATTAAATTCGTTTTCTATTCAATTAAATTCAAAATCGTTTTCTATTCAATTCAAATAAAATTCGTTTTCTATTCAATTCAAATCAAATTCGTTTTCTATTCAATTCAAATCAAATTCGTTTTCTATTCAATTCAATTCAAATTCGTTTTCAATTCAATTCAATTCAAATTCGTTTTCTATTCAATTCGATTCAAATCAAATTCGTTTTCTAAATATTCGATTCAAATCAAATTCGTTTTCTAAATATTCGATTTTTATCTCTTTTCAATATTCATTATAAAAACAAAAATAATCGATATAAATATCGTTCGCGTCAAAATAGCGCGTCTCTAATCAACACGGCTTTATATTTTTCAATAACTTCGTTATTCTATTCAACAAATGAATCTATATTTCTTTCAATACCTGACTCTATATTTTTGTCAACACATGACTAATCTCAACGACTGAGTACTGTCCACGTGTGACTATTTTTGTTATTTAATATATTTTATAAAAATTATGGTATCTATCGTTTGATTTAAATCAGACTCCAACCATAAATTAGTAAGAGAACGATTCCCTAAATTATAACCCTGAAGGCCGAAACCAACATCATATCAATATCCAGGAGACCACTCATCTCATCTATTTTCCAGTTAATTTCTAATTTTATATATGATAAAGATGTAAATTTTATTGTTAAAATATTTCGTTCAACACATGACTAATCTCAACGGATGAGTACTGTCAACACATGAACCTTTATTTTATAATATTCTTTATTTTCCTAATTGGAATGAGGCCCAATCAATCACCATATAACGTTAATTATATGTATTTCATACAACAAATGTATATAATAGCAACGACAAATAATCAACCATCATCCAAAGTGCACTACACTGTATAAGCATCAAATATAGATATCTAACGCTTATAACAGCCTGTCAATCAATCGATCGACAAACAACTAATTATTGGGATTAGTGTATGTCATATATTATCCCAATACCCGTGTGGGGTTTCAAACAATCAAACACAGATTTTATTTGTGCAGTTGGGCGATGTGTAAAATTTATCGTCCCAATCAATGTCCTTCAAATCGGTGTACATAAACAAACCGTCCGGTTTGTAAATGAATATTTATTCATTCGCATTCACGTTAAAAATTATATTTTTAGCGATCAAATTATTTTATTCAACCTATGAATATTCTATTCGGTTCATTTATTAAATAAAATGATATCTTTATTTTTCTAACTTATTTTAGAAAATTTCGGCGGCATAACGGCACGATACTAGAAACGGGACAAGGCCTAGCCTTATCCCCGGTCTAATAATGGCCCACGCCATACACATATCAATCAAATCCATTCCATTTCACCAAACAATCAAATTCAAATCAAATAATCTAACCAACTACACAACCAAACAAACAAGTTCATGGTCTGTGGACGATGGTGTCGGGTGCTACTAAACACCGTCTGCATCCTAGTATATATTTATATAACTAGAAAAGAAAAGTTAAAGTGAGAAGTTCTCACCGAGGATTCCACTCCGCCGTGCTTTGCTTTTGAACTGCTGAATCGCCAGGATCTATTTGACATTCCAATGCAGTCCTTTCACGCTGTTCAAATAAAATTATATTTTTACTACTTTATTCTAATAAATAAAAATCCTATTTTTATTTCTACTTTATATATTTTTACAACGCTTATTTCAATATAAAAATTATATTTTTATATTTCTGCTTCTTATATAAAGATCGAATTTTTATATCATCGCTATAAAAATCACATTTTTATTTCAATATATATATATAAGAAAAATCAGATTTTTATTTCACTACATATATAAAAATCGTATTTTTATACTCTCTACCTTATAAAAATTATATTTTTATAATCTCTTTTATATAAAAATCAAATTTTTAACTTGCTACATATATAAAAATTATATTTTTATTATCTCCACATTATAAAAATCCTATTTTTATTATCTCTACATTATAAAAATTATATTTTTATTATCTCCACATTATAAAAATTCTATTTTTAAATATCTAATTATTCATATAAGCTAAAACCCGAAGTTAAATAATGTAATTACACTAAAAACTGAATTTAAAATTATGTCTTATACATTAATAAAAACTACTTTTTTTATTTAAACTATATTTTATATACTTTAAAATCAGGAAAACTAAGTTTTATATAAGTTAAAATCAAGAACACTTACTGTTCGTAGAGAGAGGGGGTTTTGCCTGCGCTCGGATGAGAGGAGGAGGCAGAGGGGGTCGCATCGGAGCTTGTCGGTGGCGAGGGGCCTGTCGCCTGGCGGCGGGGGAGCTGTAGGAGGAGGGCGGCGTTCCATTTGGGTCAAGGCTTGTGGTCCGCGGATTCAGAAGTGGGAGCAAGCACGGAGGACGATGGAGAGCAGCCTGGGATGATCGTCGGAGGCCACTTGAAGGGGGGTGATCGCGTGGGCGGCGGTTAGGTTTTAGGCCTGTCGGTTTTTATTTATTTATTTTGAAATGAACAATTGGGATGGAGGGTGGAGGGTTGACCGTGTATAGGAGGAGAGAGAAGGATAAATTATTTTTATATTATTTTATTTCAAAAAATTTGACTTTTTATTTTGACCTCAAAACGAGGCCTATCGCCTGTCGTCCATAGCTAATTACCCCCATTCCGAACACAATGGAATATGTATCGTAGGCTGATTCGACTGTTTCGATCAGTTTTCGTCAAAATCAACATATAACTCTATATATTGAATTTGAACGCGCATTTCAATTTACCGGGGTCACATACCAACTCGAAAAACTCACAAAAAATATTTTTTAGCTTCATATTGACGATACGGTCCTAACAAAACTTGTTTCGTCGAATTCTGAGACCGTTGGAAAAATGGTCATTTTCCAGTCGATTAAAATCAACTGAAACTGGTCAAACGCATTTTCATTTGCCACGCTCACATATTGATTCGAAAAATTATGAAATTTGGAATCTAGCAATAATTTGATATCACAGATCCAACAAAAGTGGTTTCGTCGAAATCCGAGGTCATTTGCAAAATTTACTTTTTTAAGGGCCAGAATTCCATAGCGACTATTATGAATTTTCAACTGGACATATCTTTTGATTCCCGCTATGAAATTTTGATTTCACAGATTCGTTGGAAAGATATTCTCAATTAGATTCAAATATTTTTGGTTTCACTAAAATCCGGTTTATTTTGCACCCGGTACATTCAATTGAAGTTTGAAATCGAATTATCGAACTACCGCGCCATTTTCAATTCCTTTTATAATTATATATAATTATTTATATTCTAACAACGATCTATATAACTACATACGTTATAAATATATTCAAAATAAATTTCTCGTTGTTTTTATTTAAAATAATCCATTTTAAATATCCAAAATTCGTTATAATGGCCAAAATAAAAAATTTAAATTGGCTCGCATTTCCGGGTTGTTACAAGCGTCGATTAAATAAAATAGGCTATTTTTAACTAAATAAAAATAGCAAAAAATCGTTATAAAATATTATAAATAATATGGAATGGAAATAAACCAAATTTACTTGGTTTATTGGATATTTGATGGTTGAATGTGTTTGACATGAAATTATTGTACATAACTGAAACATAGATGTCAAATAATTTAATTATGGACAGAATTGATTTGAATTCTAAATATTCGTGAATTATTTGAAAAGGCCGAGTTAAATCTCATTTCAAATAATTGGTCGATGATTAGAAGTGAAGATATGAAGACGGTGCGAGACCGATAATCTTCATATCGAATGGATGGCTACTGATGCCTTTGATAGGAGTTGCTACTTTGAAAGGGTTATAGTGGTTGTTGTCCAAACGTACTTGTTTAACGTTCGGATGTGCGAGGGCCTCACTCCTGTATTGGACATATGGGACGAGGAATAAGGTGCCTCCGGTTTCATTCAAACCCAGAATGGACTTGTAAATGGACCGTGTGTCTGACATTGGATTTTATTCTATGTTGATTTATCTCTATTAAATACACATCTGTGACGGCCCGCCCCGCACCAGCCTGCATTTCCTTCGAAAGTGCGCTGTACACATGCCCGACTAGCACGGAACGGTCGCCAAAGAAAGGAAAGGAAAGAAGGGAATGAACTAGTCAAGGGACCTGTAGAATGTCTCACAGCGCATGGAATAAAATATAATAATAACATACTTGACATAAAACAGGTGAGACAGTGCATAAGCTGATAACTAATAATCAATGTCAACATCAGAGCAGCGGAAATCCAAGTACAGCTTATTACAACTCTCCAAATTTACTGTCTCTAACAAAAGAAAACTAAAGTAGAAGATGCACCACCAATGCCCAAGCAGTGATCTTCAACAACACAGGAAGAATACTATATATATTACGTGGAAGCCTCCTGCTCGTCTCCGGATCATCTACCCGTGCATCACCATCTAACCTGTCTCTAGTCTGCTCGTGTGAGCACCCAGAGTAATAAGAAGAGACATAAAACTCTGGGTCAGACATAAAGCCTGGTATGAGCGATAAGCATCTAAACAGAGTAATAACAGGTATACTAAACCATACCTGAACCTGGACCTGCAACCAAAGAGTTAGTACCACATACCGTACAATACTCCAAGGTGCCATAATAAATAGTGTAAGAATACGGGGGTGGGGTGTGCATGTCACAATGATAGCAAACAAATCATCCATAGCAACCATCCTCACATCTCTCACTCAGTGCGTAAAGCGTACAACATCTACCACTTTGGAACACTAGACAAACTGAGGCAACGACGAATCCCGACTTGTAGAAACCCTGCTGTGACCAAGCCAAACACTTGGAGTCATGACCAAACATTTCAATGACCCACTTCATTGGTCGTAGCCCTTGGTTCTACCGATGCCATAATGGCCCTGAATCCGCCTTCGTACCTCCTACCATAGTGGTCCTAAGCTATAGACATCGATAACTCCTTGGCACGCGTCCCGCAGCAAAACCCAACCATGAAACGAACTCGTTGATTCCCATCTGAATCTCGAGCTCTAGCTTCTCCTTTGGGCTTCCTTTGCATCTCGGGTTTTCAGTCATCACCAGATCGGATCGGATCGTGGCCTTCAGATCGGATCGGTTCGGAGCCCAGCTTTCCTCGTCTGCACGGATCAGATCAAGTTACGCCATCAGCTCGTGGTCACCTATTCGGATCGGGTCGTGATCACCCACTCGGATCGGGTCGTGATCACCCACTCGGATCGGGTCGGGGTTCCTCCTTCAGGTCAGTTCGTGCTTCCCCAACTGGTCGAGTCGGGTCGGGTGCGCCTTCCCAGGTAGTCAGCTCGTGAACTTCTGAAGTGAATCGGTTCGTGCTCCTCCCTTCGGATCGTTGCGCCTCATCAAACTTGGGTCGGATCGTGGAGAGGATTCGCGATCGGGGGTGTACATGCGGATCGCTGTCTTCGGATCGGATCGTGGCATATGTCCACGATCGGTTCGGGTCGGGGAGTCCGATCCGATCCCACTTGCAACTTCCTGCAGTCTTTCCAGCGAGCAGTTTACGCCATTCGACGGCGTTTTTGACAAGTCTAACACTTCTAATCAATCATAAAACACACCATAGAGTCATAGCAACATGTAATAGCAACTACAACAGCAAACAACCATTCAAATGAATCAAAATGGATCAAAAATGACCAAAACTCCTTATTTTTCCTTAAGCATGTTTAAGTAAAACTGATCATAGGGTTAACAAAACTTTAATCAAATCGAACCAAATTTCAACCAGAGGCATAAAACATTATTTAAGAATTTCTAAACATTTTTCCAGAATTTATTAATGTATAAATTCGCTAATCTTCACTAATTACCCCTTAATTACCGTAATTAGTGCAAAAACTATGCAAATCACTCACCTTTGCCACAATAAAACTTCCAAATCTGAAGTGAACCTCTGATTTGCACGAATTCCAATATATAACAGCAGCTCTACCTCGGTCCTTGTGCTAATCCTCCTTGATTTGATGCCTCTAAGCCTTAATCCTTGATTAGGAAGTGATTTTTGGGTGTTTTTAGAGAGATTTAGAGAGTGGAGGCCATGGCTAGGTTAAGAGGAATGAAAGTGGCGGCTGGAAAATGTCTAAAGAAATGTTTTCTAACCCTAATCAGCACCTATATACCCCTAAACCCGAAATTCCCCTTGGGCCTAGCTGCTAATCACCCGTTTAAGCCCAATTAAGCTGTTTTTCACCATCTGAAACTTGTTTCAGCCATATCTCCCAAACGGTGAGTCCGTTTGGCTAATGTGACCACTCTACGGAAAGAGAAACCATCATCCGAAGCCAATGGAAGTGGTTTCAGGTCAAAATTCCTTTCCAGTCAAAAGTTATGGCCAAAACAGTGATAACTAGGGGTAAAATGGTCATTTAAAAATCGGGAAAAATCATGAACATGGGAAATGACCCCAATGGTCGTCCCCCAAAGTTACATGACCATACGACTTCGTATGTGAAAGAAATAAATATTCTACGATCTTATGATGCATAGAATGCGGGTCGTTACACTCTCCCCCCTTAAGAAATTTCGTCCCCGAAATTCCTTAACCCAAAACATACAAAGGATCCCGCATGCCTAACAACCACATACATCAATCAAACATGCAAAACAAGCAAAACAAACCTATCCTAGCATGCGGAAAACTAAATCGAAGTCAAAATCTTACCAGGCAAAGAGTTCTGGGTGTGACTTCCTAATGTTATCCTCTGTCTCCCAAGTACAATCATTCTCGTTCTCGCTCCACTGTACCTTGACTAGCTTCACCGCCTTCCTTCGAAGTTGCTTCATGTCGTGCTCGACAATACGGACCGGCTTGCGGTTCCCAACCACCTCGGGTTCTACTTCGAAGTCCTCTAACTGATCAGGTGAAATAGTCATATCTGAGTCGTGAACGAACTTCCTTAGTTGGGAAACATGAAATATGTTTTGAACTCCCGCCATTTTCTCTGGTAAGTCAATTCTATATGCCAAATTCCCGACTAGTTCAAGAACAGGGAATGGGCCAACGAATCTTGGTGCCAACTTGCCTCTCCTGCCAAATCGTATTACGCTCTTCAACGGAGAAATCTTGACAAACACCAAGTCGCCAACGGAGAATTTTAAGTCTCTTCTCCTCTTATCAGCATAACTCTTCTGCCTATCTTGGGCAGCCTTCATTCGTCGTTGAATGATCTTAATCTTATCTGAAGTTTCCCTCACCACATCTGGTCCAAGCATAAACTTCTCGCCAGTCTCTATCCAACATGATGGTGAGTTGCACGGTCTTCCGTACAAAGCTTCAAACGGAGCCATACCGATACTGGATTGGTAGCTATTATTATATGCAAACTCTACTAGATGCAAATGGTCATCCCATGATCCACCAAAATCCAATATACATGCTCTCAAGAGATCTTCCAAAATACGGTTCACCCTCTCCGTCTGACCGTCGGTCTGAGGATGATATGCGGTACTGAGATGTAACTCTGACCCTAGAGCCTCTTGTAAGCTCCTCCAAAACCCACTAGTGAACAACGGGTCTCGGTCGCTCACAATGCTTTTAGGTACTCCATGAAATCTCACTACCCACTTCATATACAATTCTGCTAACTTAGCTGCCGTTCTGGTCGATTTGACTGGTATAAACCTTGCACTTTTAGTCAGTCGATCTACAATTACCCAAATGCTGTCATATCCCGATCTAGTCCTTGGTAAACCATCGATGAAATCCATCGAGACTTGCTCCCATTTCCATTCGGGAATTTCTAAGGGCTGTAACAACCCGCTAGGCTTCTTTTGCTCGGCTTTAACTAGCTGGCAATTCATGCACTTGGATATAAACTTCCCAACGTCTCTTTTCATCCCTTCCCAGTAGTAAGTCTGCTTCATATCTCGATACATCTTGTTACCACCGGGATGTATAGTCAGCTTTGAGTGATGACATTCTCTAAGCACTTCATCCCTCAATCCATTGACATTGGGTACAACAAGCTTTCCATTCTTCCTAAGCCGTCCATCTCGACCAATCCCATACTTGTTCACCTCCTCATCGATACCCATCTCTAACTTGGAGATGATTTCCAATACATTAGGATCGTCCCTCTGACTAGAGCCGATCCGCTCAATCAAAGTGGGTCTGATCGTCAAACTTGCTAACATTTCTGGATCCAATTCGCACTTTGGTCTGAAATCAAACCCCGCGATAAACTCCAGTTGCTTCCATTCAAGGAACATAGCCCCTAGGCTGGCATGTCTTCTACTCAATGCATCTGCCACCGCATTGCCCTTTCCTGGTGTGTATGCGATGTCAAAATCATAGGAAGCTAAGAACTCTAGCCATCTCTGCTGACGGAGATTCAGATCTTTCTGAGAGAAGAGATACTTTAACGACTTATGATCTGTAAACAACTCAAATCTTTCTCCCAAGAGATAGTGTCTCCACATCTTTAACGCGAACACGATTGCTACTAACTCTAAATCATGGGTAGGGTATCTTCTCTCGTGCGGTTTCAATTGCCGACTTGCGTAAGCTACAACCCTACCGCCTTGCATCAATACAGCACCCAGTCCGGTACCACAGGCATCCGTGTATACCGTCATCTCTTCATCCCCCTTAGGAATGACTAACACTGGTGCGCTTGTCAACTTGTCCTTTAGACTTTTGAATGCATTCTCGCACCTTTTATCCCAGACAAAAGCTTGATTCTTCTTGGTCAACTGGGTCAATGGTGCTGCTATCTTGGAGAAACCTTGGATAAACTTACGATAATATCCCGCTAACCCCAAGAAACTTCTTACATCTGTTGCATTCTTGGGCGTAGGCCAATCCTGTACCGTAGCCACCTTTGTCGGGTCCACGGCAATACCATTCTCTGATACAACATGGCCCAAGAACCTCACTTCCCTCTTCCAGAAGTGACACTTCGAAAACTTTGCTTTCAATTGGTGTTTTCTCAACACCTCCATCACTATTCTTAAATGTCCCTTGTGTTCTTCCTCTGTCCTCGAATAGACCAAAATATCATCAACGAACACAAGGACAAACTTATTCAACTGATCTCTGAATACCCTATTCATAAGATCCACAAAATATGCTGGGGCATTGGTCAGCCCGAATGGCATGACCAACCACTCATAAAACCCAAACGGCGTCCGAAATGCCGTTTTAGCTATACTCTCAGCTTCCACTCTAAGCTGATGAAAACCTGTCGTGAGATCCAACTGAGAAAATACTCTTGCGCCACTCAACTGATCAAACAAATCATCTATCCGCGGTAGAGGATACTTGTTCTTCCTCGTCACTTTATTCAACTCGCGGTAGTCTACACACAAACGAAGGGAACCATCCGCCTTGGTAGCAAACACAACTGGTGCTCCCCATTCAGAAACACTCCTTCTGATAAATCCCTTCTTCAAAAGATCGCTGACTTGCTCCTCGAGCTCTCGCTGCTCTCTTGGTGCCAAACGACGAAGTGGCATCACTATAGGTTTGGCATCTTTTACCAAATCAATACGGAACTCAATCTCTCGGTGTGGAGGAAGTCCGGTCACTTCTTCGAAAACCTCCGGATACTGGCCAACCACGGGCAAACCTGACAACTCACTATGCGGAATGTCGAGGGAGTTTAGAAAACTAGCCAATACCCCCTTACTGGGTAGACCACCAAACACTATCCTCCGCCCATCATCCGCTCAAGCTGTCACCAACAAGCCCTCACAGTCTACCACCACCCCGTATCTTTGGAGCCAATCTACTCCCAAAATAATGCCAAACCCAGTAAAGCCCAAAACAAAGCAATCACAAACAAACATGCATCCATGACTCGATAAGATCACATTACGACAAATCATGCTAAGGCTAGTCGAACCACCAATCGGGTTCGTCACTACTAAAAGTCTATCGACAATCTCGGGCTCCAATCCCAACCTATCTACCAGGTCACTAGATATGAAAGAACTGGAAGCTCCGGTATCAAACAAAACTCTAACAGGAACATCATAAACAGAAAGCATACCTTGAATGACGACATTATTTCCCTTCTCCGCCGCTGTTGGGGCATTCGACGAAGAAGGAATAGCATTAAGAGCGTAGGCTTTCACCATTTGCTTTTCCTTAGGGTCTGTGGACACTTGTCCTTGTGATGTCCCATTTGGCCACAGTTGAAGCACTTCCTATCCGCTGGCTTGGCCCGACAATTACTAGCATAATGGCCCTTCTTACCACAGCTGAAGCACTCAACATCTTGCTTATTCTTTTTCTTCTGGCCATCCTTAGCTTGGTTCTGCTTTCTCTTGTTCTGGGAACCACCCTTGCCTCCACCACTTGCTTGTGGTTTTGGCTCTTCTGCAGATGCAACCTCAGTCTTCGACTTAGGGTAGAGACTTTCTGATCTTAATGCTTTCCCCACAATCGACTCAAACGTCTCATCGATGTGGTTAATAAGCTTTTCCCCTAAGTATTGATCCAAACCAGTTATGAATTTCTCATTCTTCTTCTCGGCAGTATCAATAAGAGATAACCCATACTTTGACAAAGTGTCGAATTCAGCAATGTACTCCGAGACAGCTCTGCCATTCTGCTTGAGCTCCAAGAATTTCTTAAACAGTACTGACTTCTGAGCAGCTGGAATGAACTTCTCGCTAAAGCGAGCCTTAAACTGCTCCCAAGTAATCTGATCTTCGGGAGTAGCTTCCTTTATAGCATTCCACCAATTCATTGCCCGCCCTTGCAGCTGACGGGACGCTAGCTTTCTCTTCATCGCATCCTCGATACCCAAATCCTCGAAGATACGTTCGCAACTATCCAACCAATCCTGAACATCCGTGGCCGACTCCGTTCCGTGGAACGGCTTCCCACCAAGGCTAGTATAATCCTTATTCAGCTTAGCGAAGTCGACTCTTGGCGCCTGCACCATTGGACCACCACCATTTCCACCATTGGGAGCTGCCCTCTGTACATCTCCAAGCATCTCTCTCATGAGGTCAGTAAACATCGTCCTCATGTCAGCAGCATTCCCATTATTGGCTCCCCTACCGGTACCTCTAACATATCGGCTCATCGTCAATCTGAAAAAGGAAATGATTAACGACTCCATAGTGGTGCTAGTGCAGTACGACTTCATCCTTATACTACTAATAGTATATATATATAGCTTTTGAAAACCAAAGTAATCACAAATACGCTCTCTCGTATACGTATATTATCTCTCCCTGATAACTTCCCTAGGTTAACTACGCAACCTAGAGCTCTGATACCAAGTGTGACGGCCCGCCCCGCACCAGCCTGCATTTCCTCCGAAAGTGCGCTGTACACATGCCCGACTAGCACGGAACGGTCGCCAAAGAAAAGAAAGGAAAGAAGGGAATGAACTAGTCAAGGGACTTGTAGAATGTCTCACAGCGCATGGAATAAAATATAATAATAACATACTTGACATAAAACAGGTGAGACAGTGCATAAGCTGATAACTAATAATCAATGTCAACATCAGAGCAGCGGAAATCCAAGTACAGCTTATTACAACTCTCCAAATTTACTGTCTCTAACAAAAGAAAACTAAAGTAGAAGATGCACCACCAATGCCCAAGCAGTGATCTTCAACAACACTGGGAGAATACTATATATATATTACGTGGAAGCCTCCTGCTCGTCTCCGGATCATCTACCCGTGCATCACCAGCTAACCTGTCTCTAGTCTGCTCGTGTGAGCACCCAGAGTAATAAGAAGAGACATAAAACTCTGGGTCAGACATAAAGCCTGGTATGAGCGATAAGCATCTAAACAGAGTAATAACAGGTATACTAAACCATACCTGAACCTGGACCTGCAACCAAAGAGTTAGTACCACATACCGTACAATACTCCAAGGTGCCATAATAAATAGTGTAAGAATACGGGGGTGGGGTGTGCATGTCACAATGATAGCAAACAAATCATCCATAGCAACCATCCTCACATCTCTCACTCAGTGCGTAAAGCGTATGACATCTACCACTTTGGAACACTAGACAAACTGAGGCAACGACGAATCCCGACTTGTAGAAACCCTGCTGTGACCAAGCCAAACACTTGGAGTCATGACCAAACATTTCAATGACCCACTTCATTGGTCGTAGCCCTTGGTTCTACCGATGCCATAATGGCCCTGAATCCGCCTTCGTACCTCCTACCATAGTGGTCCTAAGCTATAGACATCGATAACTCCTTGGCACGCGTCCCGCAGCAAAACCCAACCATGAAACGAACTCGTTGATTCCCATCTGAATCTCGAGCTCTAGCTTCTCCTTTGGGCTTCCTTTGCATCTCGAGTTTTCAGTCATCACCAGATCGGATCGGATCGTGGCCTTCAGATCGGATCGGTTCGGAGCCCAGCTTTCCTCGTCTGCACGGATCGGATCAAGTTACGCCATCAGCTCGTGGTCACCTATTCGGATCGGGTCGTGATCACCCACTCGGATCGGGTCGTGATCACCCACTCAGATCGGGTCGTGATCACCCACTCGGATCGGGTCGGGGTTCCTCCTTCAGGTCAGTTCGTGCTTCCCCAACTAGTCGAGTCGGGTCGGGTGCGCCTTCCCAGGTAGTCAGCTCGTGAACTTCTGAAGTGAATCGGTTCGTGCTTCTCCCTTCGGATCGTTGCGCCTCATCAAACTTGGGTCGGATCGTGGAGAGGATTCGCGATCGGGGGTGGACATGCGGATCGCTGTCTTCGGATCGGATCGTGGCATATGTCCACGATCGGTTCGGGTCGGGGAGTCCGATCCGATCCCACTTGCAACTTCCTGCAGTCTTTCCAGCGAGCAGTTTACGCCATTCGACGGCGTTTTTGACAAGTCTAACACTTCTAATCAATCATAAAACACACCATAGAGTCATAGCAACATGTAATAGCAACTACAACAGCAAACAACCATTCAAATGAATCAAAATGGATCAAAAATGACCAAAACTCCTTATTTTTCCTTAAGCATGTTTAAGTAAAACTGATCATAGGGTTAACAAAACTTTAATCAAATCGAACCAAATTTCAACCAGAGGCATAAAACATTATTTAAGAATTTCTAAACATTTTTCCAGAATTTATTAATGTATAAATTCGCTAATCTTCACTAATTACCCCTTAATTACCGTAATTAGTGCAAAAACTATGCAAATCACTCACCTTTGCCACAATAAAACTTCCAAATCTGAAGTGAACCTCTGATTTGCACGAATTCCAATATATAACAGCAGCTCTACCTCGGTCCTTGTGCTAATCCTCCTTGATTTGATGCCTCTAAGCCTTAATCCTTGATTAGGAAGTGATTTTTGGGTGTTTTTAGAGAGATTTAGAGAGTGGAGGCCATGGCTAGGTTAAGAGGAATGAAAGTGGCGGCTGGAAAATGTCTAAAGAAATGTTTTCTAACCCTAATCAGCACCTATATACCCCTAAACCCGAAATTCCCCTTGGGCCTAGCTGCTAATCACCCGTTTAAGCCCAATTAAGCTGTTTTTCACCATCTGAAACTTGTTTCAGCCATATCTCCCAAATGGTGAGTCCGTTTGGCTAATGTGACCACTCTACGGAAAGAGAAACCATCATCCGAAGCCAATGGAAGTGGTTTCAGGTCAAAATTCCTTTCCAGTCAAAAGTTATGGCCAAAACAGTGATAACTAGGGGTAAAATGGTCATTTAAAAATCGGGAAAAATCATGAACATGGAAAATGACCCCAATGGTCGTCCCCCAAAGTCACATGACCATACGACTTCGTATGTGAAAGAAATAAATATTCTACGATCTTATGATGCATAGAATGCGGGTCGTTACAACATCTGTTTGGTGGCGGAGAATTTATTCTCCTGCTTAATAGTTTTCTCTGAGACGTATGATCTCATATTTGTATATCGATAGACACCAGTCGCATGGCATGAATTGCCTGTGTGGCATGCTGAGATGCAATGATCAAGGCTTTTTGTTGAAAAGCAGGGCCTTGTGGTTGATGATCAAAGAATAGCTTTGATATAGCACCGCTTTGTGTATGGCATTAATTTGCGAGCTTCACACCCCGGTATGAACCAGAAACATGATGAAGGACGGCAAGGAGGACGACACGTTTCTTTCTAGATGAAGGTGGTGTCAGGGTTTTACACGCCCTGACATTTATATATTTTTACCTACGTGGTTGATGGAAAGCGAGACTTCTCGGATATATCAGTCACTACGGTGCCGATGGTTTTACGCCCCATAGGGCGGGGCAACGTGTGTTCAGGAATAATATTCCACTTCATATGTGGGCCGGCACTGCATTTTCCTAAGGGCTAGACTGAGTACGCGTCCTGAGGCTCGGGATAGAGAGTCTCGAAGCGGTAAGGACGATCCCTTGCCTTGGTTCAAGATGGAAATCCAAACTTCCAATACGACATGTGTTGTTTTGATTGTAAGCCTATATATGGTGGCATAGTGGCATGGGACACTCATGTCGTCTATGATTGAAATTGTTTTTGAAACATATAAACACTGGTAATAATATCAAATGATTTCGTTTTATTCGTATCAAGCATATTTTGGCCAATATAAGGTAAAACTCTATCCTCCGGTTTGCGTTGCATTATGTGATGGGACCTGAGTCTTATATTTGCTTCATTTTTCTAAAAATCATTGTTTTGTTTAAAAGATTTACTTTATTACATGCACTGGAAATCACTGGAGTGAACCCGTTCCGCGTTAGCAACGTGGTCCTATGATTTGCCTTATTATTAGTGTTTAACCAGTTAAGTTGATTTCTCATACTAGTCCCATGACCGACTCAAAGTTTGTTTCACTTTGCAAACTCAGATGCCCTTATTTCTACACGAGAAACCTTGTATTCAGGTTTTAGTAGACTCATTCTAGATGGCTATGCAGCTTGAGATCGACTTTATCATTTCTGTTTTACTGTTTCGGACTTCATTCTGTATATTATGTTTGATTCTGCTGCAGACATTGTATATTAAACTGAAACCGTATTATGTGCTAAATATGATCCTATTATGTTGTGTAACTCTGATGTTGTTATTATGTCCAGTGTACGTGTAATTCTATATTTCTGTTCTGCTGTTATTTGTTTATGTGTTATATTCCACCGATTATCCTTGCCACCGTGTCACGGGGGTTTGGGTCATCGCAGTTGGTGTTAGATCTTTGGTTAATCTTAGCTCAGGAATATAACATATTAACGAACTCGTCAGAAGTAGAACCAGTAGTGTTCTAGGGTGAATAACTCATTATAGATAGGATCAGTAAAGTCCTAGAATGAGTATAGCAGAATAAAATACACCCCAGTAGTCACATTTACATTCAAGTATATGTCTCTATGCTTTACAATATCTCTTCTTTTGACCTGACACTTTGTCTGCCATTTGAAGACATACTAGAAAATGAGTGGCAGAAATACAAGATATAATTCTATGGTTCACCAATCTAATGAGCCAGTTGTGCTCCCTCAACCAGCACCAGATCTAGTCGCTCTAGTAAAGAAATATCGAAATGTGAGTGAAGTACAGTTCTTCGGAAAAGAATTTGTTATTCAAACACAAGCATGGATGTGTTCTTCTAAGAGGATTTTTTGGGGCTTAAAGCTGAGAGATGATCAGAAAGCATTACTGACATCTTGGGCACTCAAAGAAGAAGCTTTAATCTAGTGGGATTTGATCGAGATGCAAAATCCAGAAGGTAATATTACCTGGGATAGATTTAAAGAACTTTTCAAAGAAAGATTTATTCCTGAACAAGATGTTGAGCAGCTATATGATGAGCTCTACAATCTGTAACAAGGAGATATGACCATTCAGGAGTATCAGAATATATTTGATGAACTTTCTCATTTCGGCCTGCATCTAATTCAAGATCCTAAGAGGAAGAATCGAAGATTTATTAACGATCTTCAAAGAAAATACCAGAGTAGTGTAATGGCACACCTGAAGCTTCCTTTCTCTGAGGTGATAGAAATAGCTTGTCGCTATGAGGATCTAGATAAGCAAGGTCTTTTAGACGATGAAGAGGAAAGCAATTCTAGTAGCAAAAGAAAATATGAAACTGATAGCCCTGAGGCAAGTACAAAGCCTGAGGTCAGTAAGAAGTCTAAAGCCAATAAGAAAGGGGCTAAATCTAAGGTAGAACCGCTAACGACTGCCACATGCTCTAACTGCAATAAGCAAGGACATTTCTCGGTAAACTGTAAATCTTTGAAGAAAGATGGATTTAAATCCATTAAGAAGCAAAAGACCTCTCATCGTAAAAGGGAATGCCATAAATTCCACCACGCATGTCATATTGCAAGGGATTGCCGGCTATTAAAGAAATCTGAAATAACACATGTAAAGGAAGTGGCCAAGGAGGCTCAAGTCAGTAATGCGACAGATGCTACAATACCCTCGGCTAGTTAGCAAAGGCCAGATGTTTTGGAAGGCACGCTAAATGTCAAAAATATTCCAGTTAAAGTACGGTTTGATACAGACACGTCACGAAGTTTTATTTCGACTAATGTGGTTAAGAAATTGGATTTAAAATTGAGAAGGCTCGAAGAACCCATCAGTGTCCATAATCCGATTGGGGGTTCTGTAGATCTTAGTTGGATTTGTGGGGTGCCTATTTCTTGTGCCAGTCATTGGTTCCCTTCCATTTCGATCGTCATGAATTTTACCGAATTTGATCTTACTTTAGGATTGGATTGGTTAACCAAATATGAGGTGGAAGTTAATTGCGCCGAAAGAGTTGTTAAGGCTAAAACTAAGTGCGGAAGATACATAACAATACCATGTGAAAGTCCAAATTCAGATAGAAAAGAATTTTAGTTAGCTCTTGATGTTTCTCCTGCTCCTATAGGAAATACTCCTGCTTCTGTAGAAGATATTCCTGCTCCTATAGAAAGTATTCCTATTGTCAAGAACTATGCGGATGTGTTTGAAGAAGCCGATAGCTTACCTCCGCAAAGAATAATTGAATTCAGGATTGCTTTGATTCCGAATGCCAGACCAGTGGTGCATCCAATTCGGAGAATGACCCTGAAGGAAAAAGAAGAGTTGGGCAACCAAACTCGACAATTGCTGTGGAAAGGTCTGATCAGGCCTAGTTTTTCTAGTTGGGGAGCTGCTATGGTATTTGTTCCAAAATCTGACGGTACTCTCAGACTAAGCATCGATTATCGTGATTTGAATAAGCAGACACTAAAGAACAAATATCCATTGCCGCGAATCGATGATTTATTGGATCGACTGAATGGAGCGCAAGTATTTTACGTAATGGACCTAGCTACAGGTTTCCATCAGCTTCGTATTGCCAAAGAATGTGTTCCTTTGACAGCATTCAGAGCTCCAGACTTGTTCTATGAGTGGTTAGTAATGTCATTCGGCTTATGTAACACTCTTGCTTACTTTGTCGATTTAATGAACAGAGTATTCCGTGATGTCTTGAATAAATTTGTACTGGTATTCATTGATGATATTCTAATCTTCTCTAAGTCAAATGCCGAGCATGAAGAACATTTGGAACAAGTTCTAGAAATTCTAAGAAAGAATGTATTAAAAGCTAAATTTTCCAAGTGTATATTCTGGCAAGATGAAGTGAAGTTTCTTGGCCACGTTGTATCAAAAGAAGGAATTTCTGTGGATCCAAGTAGAATCACAACTATTCAAGATTGGAAGCAGCCAACTACACCCATAGAAGTCCGAAGTTTTCTTTGATTGGCTAGTTATTATCGGAAATTCGTTAAGGATTTTTCAAAGATATTCGGTTCATTATCACAGCTTACTAGAAAAAAATCAAGGTTTAATTAAGTGGACTCCAGAAAGTGAGGCAGCTTTCAAGAGCTGAAATTGAGATTGACAACTGCTCCAGTATTAACGATTATCGATGGCAATCAGGATTTGACGGTCTGGATGGCTGCTTCTATTGGAGGTCTTGGTGCGGTATTAATGCAAAGAGGCCAAGTAGTAGCTTATGCTAGCAGTCAGTTGAAACCACATAAAAAGAAGTACGCTACTCATGATCTTGAGTTGCTAGCCGTCGTATTTGCTCTGAAAATCTAGAGACATTATCTATTGGGTGAGAAGTTCAAACTGTATACCGATCATCAATCATTAAAGTATTTGTTCACCTAAAAAGACTTGAACTTAAGACAACAGTGTTGGCTAGAATTTCTTGCAGCTTATGATCTAGATATTCTATATACTCCGGCAAAAGCCAATGTTGTAGCTGATGCGCTTAGCAGAAAAACTGCGATCATCGCCTTCGTTGATAGATAAGATCCCTGTTCTTCAGAAAGATGATGAATTTTTCAGAGAATTAGCAAGAGAATCAAGGAAGGTGAACCCTCAAATTTCCAACTTGATGATAAAGGGATTCTGAGATTACAAGGGCGAATTTGGGTTACAGAAGTTTCAGAACTCAGAAGAGAAGTACTGGATGAATGTCATAGGTCAAAGCTGAGTATCCATCCAGGCGTAAGCAAAATGTATAATGATATCAGGCGAACATTTTGGTGGAAGTTGTTGAAAAGAGATATTTCCATATGCGTTAGCAAGTGTTCCACTTGTCAACAAGTCAAAAGCGATCAACAAAAACTCGCCGGATTGTTGCAACCATTGGAAATTCCAAATTGGAAGTGGGAGCAAATTTCGATGGATTTCATAGATGGTTTGCCATGAACCAAGAAAGGAAATGACAGTATTTGGGTGATCGTAGATCGTTTCACGAAGACCGCCCACTTTATACCTGTCAAATCGAATAGAACGGCTCAAAGTCTGGCACAAATTTATTTTAAGGAAACTGTTAAACTGCATGGAGTTCCGATGAGTATCATTAGCGATCGTGACCCGATTTTTTCTAGTAAATTTTGGGAAGCATTCCAAGCAGAATTAGGGACAAAATTGAATCTGAGCACCGCATATCATCCTCAAACAGATGGTCAAACTGAGAGGGTAAACCATATTCTAAAAGATTTGTTGCAGGCATGGATTATTGATTTTGGTGGATCATGGGAAGACCACTTGCATCTGGCTGAGTTCTCATACAACAGCAGTTACCAAGTGAGCTTGCAAATGTCACCATTTGAAGCCTTGTATGGTCGACCGTGCAGATCTCTCGCGTGTTGGGTTGAACTTGGCAATATAATTGTATTGGGACCTGATATGATTCGCGAAACTTCAGACAAAGTCAATTTCATTAAGAAACAATTACAAATAGCTCAAAGCCGACATAAGAGCTATGTAGACTCGAGAAGAAGAGATTTAACATTTGTTGTTGGTGACTATGTGTATTTGAGGGTTTCTCCGATGAGAGGAGTAGTCCGATTTGGCAAAATAGGGAAGTTGGCGCTATATTTATTGGTCCATTTCCTATACTTGAATGGATTGGAACTCTCGCTTATAGAGTTTAATTACCTGATTGGTTGCCTGGTGTAGATGATGTATTCCACATGTCTCAACTTAGAAAGCATGTACATGATCCAGACTTGGTTGTCGAAGAAGCAGCGCAACAAGACTTGGAAATTACTCCATAATTAGCTATGAGAAGAGAGCCGATAGAGATTATTGGCAAAGAAACTAAAGAGCCGAGGAACAAGAAGGTTCACTTAGTCAAAGTGCAATGGAGTGGAGATCCGCGAGACTGTACTTGGGAAACTGAGGAGAGCATTAAGCAAGCCTATCCCAATTGCAGAGTGGATATCTTTGATTAACTCTGGTGCAAGGTACATTTACAGTATTTTACATTTCTGTTTTGTTTTCTACTTTACTATTGTTTTCTACTTTGTTGTTGTTTCCTTTTCATGGATGTAAATTTTTTAATGATATTGTCTGATCTTAGCAAATATGATTTTAAAAGAGTATATGAATTAATTATTAAATTTTTGAAAAGTTAATCAACAAATTGATTGTTGTCTTGTATGATTATGAATTTGACTAATCAAAATATTGGAATGATAATTAATCTAATCAATAAGAGAATGAAGTTTAAATTTATGCAAATTGAATCAAATATTGAACTGATTTGAAAATTGATTAAAATACATGCATGTGCATTATATATGTTTGAACAGGTAAATGGATTTGCTGTTGAGTAAAGAATTTATTTGCATGCCCGACAAATAGGTAAACCTTATTGAGTTGGATGCACAATTTTAATTATATATCTACTCCTGTGAATGCCATTAGATGCGGAGTGCTGGTTGTTCTGTGTGAGATTATAAACGTCGCCATAGGATAGTAACAATTAATTTTGAACTACACTACATGGCATACTGTGTGAAGATAACATACTCTATCATATACCACATAAGCATTTGGAGCTTATGTAATGAGGTTGAAGATTACCATACAAGTGAGAGGCTTGTATGGCGATGACTGTATTTCAGGTTGAACCGAAGACTGATATGGACTATAATGTAATGGTAAATTGCCAGATTAATAAAAAAAAACCACACGGGTCTGGAGTTGACAATAATCACGTCTTTCTAGTCATTAAGACATAAAAGTTATTCATAAGGTGACGACAATTTATTCTCTGCAGTTATGATCTATACAGACTCTCCTATGGACACAAGAATATATCACTGTAAATATGTGTATGCTTTTTAGGATTTATTGGGTGCCTAATACAACCCAATAAATTTCCAAACGCCTTCACCTACAAAGGAGGTTATGGCGAAATTTTTCGAAAATTTAGGGTGTTAGCCAAATTTTTGAAGAATTAGAAAATTCCTAGAAATTGAAAAGTTGAAGAATGAAAGCCAGAATGAAAGATGAGTTGATTAGTTAAACAATTTTCAGCTCCATTCCTTTTCAAGGACGAAAAGATTTTAAGTGGCAGAGATTGTAACAACCCGGAAAATCAGAACCAATTTAAAAAAAAAATTTTTGGCAATTTTAATGGATTTTGAATATTTAAAATGAATTATTTTAAATAATGATGAAAAGACATTTATTTTGAATAGAATTAGAATGCATATATTTAGTTGAATCGAAGTTAGAATATAAATATCTATTTTAAATTTTAAAAAGATTTAGAAATAGCGCGGCAGTTTGAAATTTCAACTTTGAACTTTGACTGAATGTACATGATTCAAAATAAATCATATTTTAGTGAAACTAAAAATATTTAAATCTATTTAAGAATATCTTTCTAACGAATCTGAAAAATCGAAATTTCATAGTTGATATCAAAAGTTATGGCCAGTTGAATATTCAAAATGGTCATTATGGAATAAATATAGCCAGTAAAAATAGACATTTTGCAAACGACCTCCGTTTGTGACGAAACCACTTTGGTATGATCCAAAATGTCAAATTATTGCTAGGCTTCAAATTCCATAATTTTTGGAATTAATATGTGAGCGTGGCAAAGGAAAACGCGTTTGGTAATTTTAGTTTGAACTGGATCGACCACAAAAAGTCCATTTTTCAAACGGTTTTCAAATTCGATGAAATCAGTTTTATTGGGATCGTATCGTCTCAACATAGCTAGATTTATTTTTCTGGAATTTTTAGAATCAGTAAGTGGCCCGGGCAAATTAAAATGTACGTTCCAATCTAAAATTGAATGTTTTATATTTTAATTGGAAGAATAACTGACTGAAACAGTCGAATGGGCTTACGAAACAAATTCCATTGTGTCCAGAATGGGGGTATTTAGCGGGAGGCGACAGTCGTTGGGTTTGAATTGGAGTTCGTATGGACTAGAGGGTATTTTTGAAAGTTAAATAAATTAAAAATTAAAATATTTATTAACGTCCAATAGGATTCTTCCATCACTTCTCTCGTTCCCAGATAAAACCCGACCCTCTCAATATCGAATGACGCCTCCTCCTCGTTACTTCTCTCCTCTTTTTTTCTTAAATCTCTCCACAAAATCACAAGCTCCAGTTGGGGTTTTTATAGATCTCCTCAAGAACTTCAAATCCGTATAAGCCGTGAGCGCCATCGCTCCATATTTTGTGAGAATCAAAGCTCCAAACTCGCAGCCTTGGAACCGTTGTCGTGCCCTCCCGGTCTGAACGAAGTAGGCCCCTCCACCACGCATGGGTGCACCCTTCCAGGGTCTACGCCGCTGCGAAGTCCGATCGACATATCGCTTCACGGATTTGGTGCAAATCGAGACCCTAGTTTTGAACCATTCTAGAGAGGCAACGGCTATGCAAATTTAAAATGGTTTTAAAACTTTAAAACCGTTGCAAAGTTCGATTAACTTCTAAAAATTATATCTTTTTGCTATGTTGTCGAAATCCAGTGAAACAAGAGATACCGAGACATGAGGACGTCTTCTACATTTTAGAAGAGACCGGAAATTTTTTAGAGCTTGCTACAATTTTTGGCAAAGCGAAAAGCAAAGTGAGATTTCTAAATTCAATTTAATCTAGAAATAAAATATATTAGGATGTAGACGGAGTTTAGAAACTCCTGACACCCGTCATCCACAAACCATGGATGATTCATTTTGGTTGACGTGAAATTTGGTTGATAAATGCGAATGGTTGTTGGAATGAAACAAAATTAGAATTGTTTGTGGACAAATATTCATTATGATATGAAAGTGATCAAAATATTTAGATCATAGGAATAAACCCCTTAGGGAATGCCGTAAGGCCTAAGGTAGTGCGAGGAGCCGTACTCGGGACGGTGCCGGATTTAAACCCCTACCGTTATGCTATCGAAATTTTCTGAAATATTAATGTGTTGGAATTATATTCATATATTGAAATATATTCATGTGTTGATAATTTATTCAAGATTGAAATAAATTGTTTGGACGATAAAAGTCACATTTTTATCATGTATATGAAGTATATAAAATATTCATATGTCGAGATAAATATTAGAACAATAAAAATCACATTTTTATCGCTTGAATGAAGTATAGAAAATATTCATATGTTGAATAAATATTTAAAACGATAAAAATCACATTTTTATCACTTGAAGGAAGTACAGAAAATATTCATGTGTTGAATAAATTGCTAAAATAATAAAATTTACATTTTTATTGTGCATATGAAGTGTTAAAATTATTCATGTATTGAATAAATTCTTTGAATGATAAAGATATTATTTTTATCAAGTATATGAACCAATGAAAATATTCATGTGTGGAATAAATGGTATAAACAATAAAATTAACATTTTTATTGTATGGATAAGGTGCTAAAAATATTCATGTGTTGAAATAAATATTTGTTGGTCAAAAATATTATTTTTAACACGTATATGAAGTGAAAATGGTTTGGAAATCAAAGAATGGATAATATATATATATATATATTAAAATAAAACGAATAACGATGCGCAGTTCGCGTTTTGTAATCGTAATTTTAAACGATTATACTGGGAGATCCGACCATCGTATTCTCCCAAAACTGGAACTATTGGGTCCGCTTTGAAAAGATATTTCCAACGATATAAAATTTGTAAAGATCCAACTGTTAAATTGTGTGAAATGTTTAATTCAAATCTGAATAAAAACAACGCCAGAATGGATTATATATATATATATATATATATTAAGATAAAACGAATAATGACGCTGCAGTTCGCGTTTTGAAATCGTAATTTTAAACGATTATATCGGGAGATCCGACCATCGGATTTTCCCAAAACTGGAACCGTTGGATTCGCTTTGAAAAGATCTTCCCAACGATATAAAATTTGTACATATCCAACGGTTAGATTTTCATATATGTATAAATCAAATCTAAAGAAAAACAGCGCCATGGCCGCGTTATGGCTTGAAGCGTCGATTAAATGAAACGAGCTATTTTTAAATAAATAAAAATAGCAAAAAATCGTTATAAAATATTATAAATGATATGGAATGGAAATAAACCGAATTTACATGGTTTATTGGATATTTGATGGTTGAATGTGTTTGACATGAAATTATCATACAGAATTGAAACATAGATGTCAAATAATTTAATCATGGATAGAATTGATTTGAACTCTAAATATACGTGAATTATTTGAAAAGGCCAAGTTAAATCTCATTTCAAATAAATGGTCGATGATTAGAAGTCGAAGATATGAAGACGGTGCAAGACCGATAATCTTCACATCGAATGGATGGTTACTGATGCCTTTGATAGGAGTTGCTTCTTTGAAAGAGTTATAGTGGTGGTTGTCCGGACGTACTTGTTGATCATTCGGATGTGCGAGGGCCTCTCTCTTGTATTGGACATATGGGACGAGGAATAAGGTGCCTCCGGTTTCGTTCAAACCCAGAACGGACTTGTAAATGGACTGTGTGTCTGACATTGGATTTTATGTTGTTTTGACTGATCTCTATTAAATATACATCTGTTTGGTCACGGAGAATTTATTCTCTTGCTTAACACCCTACTCTGAGACGTACGAGCTCAGAGGTTGTGTATCGATAGACATCAGTCCATGGCGTGAATTGCCTATGTGGCATGCTGAGATGCAGTGATCAAGGCTTTTTGTTGAAAAGCAGGGCCTTGTGGTTGATGATCAAAGCATAGCTTTAATATAGCACTGCTTTGTGTATGGCATTAATTCGCGAGCTTCACACCCCAGTATGAACCAGAAACGGGATGAAGGATGACAGGGAGGACAACACGTTTCTTTCTAGCTGGAGGTGGTGCCAGGGTTTTACATGCCCTGACATTTATATATTTTTACCTATGTGGTTGACGGAAACGAGACGTCTCGGATATATCGTTCACTACGGTGCCGATGGATTTACGCCCCATAGGGCAGGGAAACATGTGTTCAGGAATAATATTCCACTTCATATATGGACCCGCACTGCATTTTCCTAAGGGCTTGACTGAGTACGAGTCATGAGGCTCGGGCTAGAGAGTCTCGAAGCTGTAAGGATGATCCCTTGCCTTGGTTCAAGATGGAAATCCAAACTTCCAATACGACATGTGCGGTTTTGATTGTAAGCCTATATATGGTGGCATAGTGGCATGGGACGCTCATGTCGTCTATGATTAATATATTATGATTGAAATTGTTTTTGAAACATGTAAACACTAGTAATAATATCAAATGATTTTGTTTTTTTCGTATCAAGCGTATTTTAGCCAATATAAGGTAAAACTCTATCCTCCAGTTTGCGTTGCATTGTGTCATGGGACCTGAGTCTTATATTGGCTTCATTTTTCTAAAACTCATTGCGTTGTTTAAAAGATTTACTTTATTACACGCACTGGCAATCACTGGAGTAAACCCGTTCCGCATTAGCAGCGTGGTCCTATGATTTGCCTTGTTATTAATGTTTAACCAGTTAAGTTGATTTCTCATACCAGTCCCATGACTGACTTGAAGTTTGTTTCACTTTGTAAACTCGGGTTCCCTTATTTCTACATAGGCAGCCTTGTATTTAGGTTTTAGTAGACTTATTCTGGATGGCTATGCAGCTTGAGATCGACTTTATCATTTCTATTTTACTGTTTCAGACTTCATTCTGTATATTATGTTTGATTCTGTTGCAGACATTGTATATTAAACTGAAACCGTATTCTGTGCTAAGTATGATCCTATTATGCTGTGTAATTCTGATGTTTTTATTATTTCCAGTGTAATTTTATGTACATATCTGGTGTAATTCTTTACTTCTGTTCTACTGTTATTTGTTTATGTGTTATATTCCACTGATTGTCCTTGCCACCGTGTCACGGGGGTTTGGGTCATCGCAATAAGTTGGTCTTGGATGCTTATTAAATAAATATTCAATATTAATACTTATATTTAATAGGCAACTTATTCTGAGCGGCTATTATTAACCACCTTTTAACAAGGATGTCATGTTTTGGACTTGTACATCCATCCGGATCGCTCGTGGCTCAAGCGTGAATTTGGACAAACTCAAACAAAGCTTTAGAATCATTATTCGTTTGGAAATAAAAAAAATTACTCAACTCAGGTCGGTCGCCTTCAGGCAACGTCCGGTCACTCAAAAAAGGCCCAACCGGCTCATTGGATCACTCAATATTCACTTGATCGGTCACGCGGAAGATCGGATCGGTCACCTCAGAAAAGCATGAACGACATTGTCCGATTACCTTGGAAATCAAGGATCAGACCGATCCGGCACTTGCCCGATCAATTGGATCATCCAGATTGGTATGGTTAAAAGATGATCGGCATAAGCCAATCACTCAAAAATCATTTATCAATACATGGAATTCACTTTAGGATTTTTCCTGATTACCTGCCATTGAATCAGTATAAATTTCGATGTATCGGGTGTGATTAGGCTAAAATGTTGGATCGGATAAGTGTTTGCACTTTATCATTAAACTGGTAGGGATCTAATGGAATCGGATCAGTATTTGTCAAATTAGAATGAATTGGTGAGAAAGATCGATAACTGTAATCGAAGATGGATTAGCTAAAAGGTTGTGATCAACACAAGATTTTGGGCTAAAATAAATGATCGAGCAGGCTTGGCTTCAGATATGAAATACGAAAAGACCAATCCGTTGAGGGATAGGTATGTTGGATCTAGATTAACCCTAGAGCGGGGGTGAATAGGGTTTATTACAGTTAATCGAAATATTAGAAATTAGTCGCAGCACAGATAATTGCAGAGTAAATGCAGAAAGTAAATAACAAACAGAAATACCCAGCTTCGACAAAATCCAGCCTACTGCTGCAATCCTAAGGTTTCTACTAGGTGATAGAACAGATCCCGCATACAAGACCATGTACACTCGCAATCCCTGCTCCCATTCTAACCCTAAGCTCAAAATCCTAGACTGATTGATATCCCCTCGATCAGGTTTCCCCCAATTAGAACCCCGTAATCCGTAATCTCAGATTTTACAGACTCTGAAACTAACAGTCAACACCCTAACTGATATCCTAGACTTTACAGATCTAGACACTGATTCATTTGTTTACAAAAGAAATTCAAAATGCAAAAATAAAAACAATACAATTCAAAATAACAAGAAAACCCTAAGGAGATTAATTAAAGGGGTCATCCCCTTTTAACACTTGGCCGGCCCATTTCTTTTGCATCCTTTTTAGTCCTGCCCAATCACTTTTGTCTCTGGAAAAATAAATGACGGCTAGGGTTTTAATGTTTGCCCCAAATCCAATCGCGATAGCTTCAGATTGATGTAATCTGTTTCTCTAATGTGTTCCTCTTCGATGCTCAAATTTGTGTGGATCTCTGATGCTTCGATTTGGTATCCTGGTGACCGAAAAACTATGGATGAATTTAGTGAGTTCCTCTGAAATTTATTTTTCGATTTTATGCTTGAAATTGATTGTGTTGCTTTTTCCATCCTTTGCCAATGATGTAAGAGGTGTTTAAATAGGGTAGAATCAAAACCCTAAAACTCTGATTTCATCGCCTAACTTGAAATGATTTGGTGCGTGCTTTCTTCTTTTGGTTGCTTTGATTGATTGCATTGAATTTCTCTGTAAATTGCCTTGAGGTCTTGTCTATCCGAAATTGTTGCCAAGCTTGAATTGATTTTAAATCTACCTTGAATTCTGATATTTGTAACTTGCCGAGACTTGTTTATGGACACCTTTGATTTCAGAAAATTGAAAGCTTGCCAATTTGAAGACTTATTTCATTCACATGCCAAAACTGTTTTTTTTTCCAAAAAAATGTTGAATGCTTCGAAATAAAAACAGCCTTGAATTCTCATTTACACAGTTTCCTCTTTTGGATTTCTTGAATGAATTCGGAATTGTGTGATTGTTGTTGCCACAAATATGTTTCCTGATTGATAAACATGCTGAAAAAATAATAATCTCTAATTGATTTCCAAACTGGTGCGATTTTCTTCTCCAAAAACCATTAGCTTATATCTAGAAACTAATATTAGACTTGCCAAAAAAAATTGAGATCCAATTTTCTAGAATACAAATTCAATCAGTCCTCATTTTCCATGTGTGATGTTTATTGCCTGAATTGAATTGATTTACTTGGATTTTGTCAAAAAATGATTGCCAAATATGAAATGTTTATGCCGTAGATAGTTTGTCAAAAAATGGTTCACTGCATTTTCTTGATTTAAAACCAGTTGCCAAGCATGCAACTATATTTCTGGAAAGAGTTGCATTCAGTTATAATGCTTGCCATTTATATTTGAGCCCATTTTTGCACAATCAAGTCTTGCCATGATTGAGCTTGACCTGAATCTTGCTAAAAGTATTTGCATAGCACTGTGCCATTCACCTCTTAAAACTGATTCACCATTTTGCATAAATGACAAGTGTATGACCATTGTTGGGCTCCATATATTTGCATGTCTGTGTCCATTTGTTTTACTTTGATCCATCCAATCTTGAACTTGATGTTGTCCATACTTAAACTTGGGCATGCTGAAACATTGCTTGTACCACAGTTGCACAATGCATTTGTACCATCCATTCATGTTCTTGCTGAGTTGTTGTTTTTTTCTGGTTTGTGCACTTCAACTAGTTGCACCATGTTTATACTGTAATTGTGCACTCATAACTATGCTCATGTTCTTTATGTTGAGTTTTGCATTTGGCATGTGTACATGACACCATGCACCTGAGTCTTGTGTATCTTCATGCCGCTGCTATGCATCCATCACCATTATGTATAATTGTATTTGTGCACCACTGTATCACTATGTATCATTCATTTGTGAACTGCACCATCCATGCTTGCACCTGAAAAACTGAATTTGTGCACTTGAATCTTGCTGCTTGACTACATTGAGTTGAATCTGCACTTGACTTAACCATGAGTTGTATGAGCTAGTTGGACCTGACTTGTTCATTCAGTCCATGCTGCCTGTTTTGTACACTTCACCCATCCCATGAATACTTGTATCATTCATGCAGTTTTGAGATGAATATTACCACTGTTTTGTTGGCTTTGCTGCTGTGTGTTCACATCCCTTGAATTGATTTGCCATTTGCTTTTATTGCTGAGCTGATTTTCATCTTTCTTCTTTGAATTGATTTTCCCACTGATGACGGTGCACTGAGTCGAGATGGTCCACGTGGCTACTCCTCAGTTGCACGCTGATTGGCGAGGCAGTGCACACGTGTATACACGTGTGTGTATGCAGCCAACAGACGAATTATCCTGTCCCTGTACTATATACTGTCTAGACACAGTCGGATTAACAAATCAGATCAAGTCAGAAAAATGATGAGAAACACACCAGAAAACTGAGGCAAATAAAATTTATATTCACATGTATTCAATATTATTTCTATTGCAGTGTACTGTGTGTGTGTTCATTTGTATGACAGGTATGAAGACTGGACTGACTGTGAAGACTGGGATGTCCTGTATGCTGTGAAGACAGAAGACAGAAGGCAGTAAACAAGAACAATGTATGTAACAGTGAAAGTGTTTGTATATTGAGTTTGTGAATGTATAAGTGAAAAAGTACTAAGTGTTGAGTGATATAGTGAGGAGCTAATGTATATGAAAAAGTGATTGTACTGATTATTGGTAATAAACAAAATCTGTTTGAAATAAAATATTATTTCATAGTTGTCAAACTGACTTGTCTATTCTATTCTATTTATTTATAAGTACAAATATGTGGAGTGATTAAATAGTGGAGTTAAAATAGATGTACTGTTTGAATGTTAGAAATATAATATTTATATTTTAAATAAAATAAAGTAAATATTTGAATTTATGTACATATGTATTTTATTTAAATATAAATATTACATTCCTGTCTGTGATGTAAATATAGAACAGTATAGTAACAAACACATTTATAAAATATAGAACAGTACAGTAACAAACAAATTTATAAAATATATTTGGTTGTTATCATCAAACAAAAATCATATAATTGTGTATACAACACCGTTATATACAACAATCTCCCCCTTTTGATGATAAAAAACAAATAAAAGATTTTGAATCCAACAAATGTGTTTTACAGTGAAAAATGAACTCCCCCTATTTATTAGCTCCCCCACAACAGAAAACTCCCCCTATAACTGTGCATGAGTGAATTGAACTGGATGATAATGAATTTTCAAAAATAAAAAATATTTATAAAATATGAATTTTCAAGAATAAAAAATATTTATAAAATATTCACTCATAAATCAAAATCTAATCCATTCTCCCCCTTTTGTTATCATCAAAAGGATACAGATTTTAAAATACATATGAAAATTGACTAAAAATATAATTTCAGCTTAAGAGGAAGAACGGTCATCATAAATTTCAATCAGTCAAATAAAAATCATAATATTCTAAGAACATGTGGCATATTTCACATTGTAGAGAATGACGGATATACGATGAATTTTATATAAAATGGAGAGAGTTTAAAAAAAAATTCAGTCCAATTATTTTCAAAGGAAATAATAAAGCACAAAAACAGTGATGGATTTGGACTATAATTTATAATTCAATTTAAGTGACAAGATTGAATAATCTCAAATCCCAATATCTATTAATCAACAAATCATAATAGGTCATAATATTTGAACACATTTCATAGATTTGAAAGATGGATTGATAGCCTGGTTTTTATACACTGAGGAGAATTTCAGATTAATTTCTATTTTTAGCACTTTATTTCCTTTTTTATTTATTTAAGAGCACACTGACCACGCATAACCGGAGCTTGGATTTTTAAATGGGAACAGTCGCAGCTTAAATTATAAGACGTCTCATAACCATGCATAACCAGAGCTTGGATTTTTAAATGAGGTTAGAGACACTCTTATATATATTAATTATATTTATTTTTTTCAGCATTATAAAGGAAAAACTCCTCGGTATATGAAACCAATATGGATGATAGAAATGTGGTAGGTACAGAAATGGACTGTGAAATAAATTTCTAAATTAATTATATTATGAGATAAGCTCGACTGTACTGGGATTATTGATAATTTTCAATTATCACTAATTCTGAATACTAATATAGTCCCATTTCTATCACAAATAATTTTCACTGTTTTAAAACAAGATGATTTTAAAAAAACATAAACTCTCCACATTAATATAAAATCATGATGGATGACAGAATGATGAAAGATAAAGAAGATGGTCGTGAAATAATTGCCAGTTTAAAGATATTATAATTACTGTTCAACCGTCATGAAAATCTAAATAAAATCTCCTCTTGTTGTGAAATATACTGTAGTCATAACTCATCACAATTTTAAAATTCTGATAACAATTTTGATGAATTATAAATACAACACAAATTGGATATTGATTTCAATTTTTGAATGAATAAACAATAAATAATTTTAAAATTGAAAATCAATTACTAGAGGAATTTAGGGAGATATATACACCATAAAGAATATATACAAAAATTATTCAACACTTCTAAACTGATACCACATGGTGTCTCTATTTACGAGGAATTTTAACATGACACTGAACAAGAATGTCATAGACAAAAGAATTATTAAGTACAAAGCCCAAGAAGACGAGATAATAGATTATGCACATGTATCAGAGCAGCATGCAAGTGATTCCAGAACAAACATTTTTCAAAAACAGTATCAGAGCAACACAGAAAAAAGTTTCAAATCATACTTGTCAAGGTCACAGAATATGATTCATGATCCAAGATTAGAAATACTGTTTATTTGAAAAACATTTGAGGAATATGAATAGCTCAAGATTCAATGAATCGATCACACCAAAATTCAACTTCAAAATATGTGTGAGATTCAATAAATCAATAATTCCAAATGATTTTAAATAAACATTCAAGCCAGTTGATCATGAAATAACAGTGAGTTACAAAATTAGATTTTTGACGAATTTTTCACAAGAAATCTCTGACAAGCACATGTGAAATATTCAGATCATTTACATCAAGTTTGTGAATTATTCATGATCCTAAAATTAAGAAATAATTTATTTGAAATCACATGAATCAGTGTCAAGTTTGAGATATAATGAATTATTCACACAAGATTGATAATTTCAAATTCAAGTGGTGTGTGATATTCAAAATATCAAGAATTTCAGATGATTTCAAATAAACAGATTTCAAAATAAAATGATCACAAATGAATATAAATATCACGATGTATCACTGATTCAAGACAATTTAACATATTCAAGCCAATCTGAAAATTTCTAAAATTATCACAACTGATAAGTAACAAGATGTACTGTAATGAGTAAAGTATTTTAAGCGTTTCCAAAATGAATTGGAAGAAACTCATAACAGCATAAGTGTGAAATTTCATTAATTATTCAGATCTTCAAAAATTTAGAATTCAAAATAACAGTGTTCAAGATATGATATTAATGCTTCAGCACAGTTAAGAATTCAAAAAAAATAAACTTCAAAAACTATTGCAGATATTTACAGAAATAAATTCAAGATCTAGAAAAGATTAAAAATATTAGAGTTTTATACACATGAAGTGAATTTCCAGATAATATGAATTCTACAATTGGAAGTTTAAGACAGCCCAGAATAAGAAGAATATGGCAGTGACAAATCAAATTAGAATAGACAGAAGAAAGAGATAGAAAGGAGAAGAAGAAGAAATAAACAAAAGAAAAAAAATCAAAACAGAAAATATTTACATAGGTGAGTTTAGAGATCATACCAGAATCCAGTGTAAATCAGAATCTCTAACTCAACAAATCTTGGCCAAGGAACTGTAAAGAATACAGAAATATAGAACAACTTGAATTCAAACTCTTTTCAGCACAGTAGTTCCTCAGCCATCCTTTGGTACCTAACAGTTGAGGGGATCGAGTGGTTTAACAAAATTAGTGAAACCACTCACAGTTATGTTAACATCTTTTGGTACCCAAATCTGTTTGTATAACACCCCATTCGAATCTATCTTTGTGCCTTTAGGAACCCAAAATTGTTTAGTCTTTCCAAAAATCATTTTATTTCCTTTTGGGGTCCACATCTGTTCAACTGGATTGTTATCAAACCAATTCTTGTCTCGTTTGTGATTTATAAACCTTTTGGAATTTCCAAAGCTCAAATTTTCAGAAAGATCCTTTTTGAAGCAATTTAAAGGATTTTTAAAATCATACGAATTCAAATTTTCAAAGCCATTTGTTTTTCCAAAACCAATACCATTTTTATTTTCAGGAGAAAGTTGATTTTTCAACAACATATTCAAAGATTTCTCACCTGTTGAAAATTTAGTCAAAGTTGACTCAAGTTGTTGAATTTTAGTTTTAAGATCACGGTTCTCTTTCATTAAATCCGAACAATGATTTTTAGTGATCTACATCTATCAAAATCTGACTTTAAAAACAAATTTTCATCTTTAAGAGTTTTAATTCTGTCTTGGGATTCCATGATTTCAGATTCAAATCGTTTTTGTTTTTCAAACTCAAATTTCTTGGATTTTTCAATCTCGTTTTCCAATTCTTTCAAAATCAAATCGGATTTCAACAAATTTTCTTTTTCAGCAATTTCAGATTTGGAATTTATATCAGTCTTAAAAATTTCAAATTCCTTTTGTAAAAAGTTATTCAAACTTGATAACTCAATCTTGTTTTCTTTTAAGATAAGAATTTCTTTTTCAAACTTTTGAATATTTTTATTGAGATGAACAAGATTGGTTTCCAATTTTAGACAATTTTTATAATCAGACTTTGAAGAGTTTTTAAACGATTTAAGTTGTGATTCCAAATCATCAATTTTGCCAGTTAACTCAAAATTCATAGATTTCAGTGATTTGTTTCTAGATTGGAGTTTATCAACAGATTTAGTTAAATCAGTGCACATATAAACCAAATCTTCGTATGTGAGATTTTCAGTTTCAGCATCTGTTGATTCTCCATCGTTTGATTCATCTGTTTCTCCTTTTAAGCACATATCTGAATTTAAGTTGACATTCTGGGCTTTTAAGCAGTCGTCAGTTTTTCCATAGAGCTTGTTGAGAGTTCTCCAGACATCCTGCGCAGTCAAACAATGAGATATGTGAATAAACTGTTATGTAATGAGATAATCAAATATGATATTCATAGCACGAGAATCGAAAACAATGTTTCTATTATCAGACATATCACTCCCATTGATAACAGTATCCCAACATTTAATATTAACATATTTTAAATAAAATTCTATTTCGGATTTACAGTTTGAAAAATCTGTTCCATTGAAAATGGTCGGAGATGAACTGGACTGACTCTCAGAAGACTGACAACAAGGGGAAAACATGATTCTAGAGTTAATCAAAAACCAAGCTCTGATACCAAATGTTGGATCTATATTAACCCTAGAGGGGGGTAAATAGGGTTTATTACAGTTAATCAAAATATTAGAAATTAGTCGCAGCACAGATAATTGCAGAGTAAGTAAATGCCGAAAGAAAATAACACACAGAAATACCCAGCTTCGGCAAAATCTTGCCTACTGCTGCAATCCTAAGGTTTCTACTAGGTGATAGAACAGATTCCGCATATAAGACCATGTACACTCGCAATCCCTGCTCCTATTCTAACCCTACGCTCAAAACCCTAGACTGATCGATATCCCCTCGATCAAGTTTCCCCGAATTACAACCCCGTAATCCGTAATCTCAGATTTTACAGACTCTGAAACTGACAGTCAACACCTTGACTGATATCCTAGACTTTACAGATCTAGAAACTGATTCATTTGTTTACGAAAGAAATTCAAAATGCAAAAATAAAAACAATACAGTTTAAAATAACAAGAAAACCCTAAGGAGATTAATTAAAGGGGTCATCCCCTTTTAACACTTGGCCGGCCCATTTCTTTTGCATCCTCTTTAGTCCTGCCCGATCTCTTTTGTCTCTGGAAAAATAAATGGAGGCTAGGGTTTTAATGTTTGCCCCAAATCCAATCGCGATAGCTTCAGATTGATGTAATCTGGTTCTCTGATGTGTTCCTCTTTGATGCTCAAATTTGTGTGGCTTTCTGATGCTTCGATTTGGTATCCTGGTGACCGAAAAACTATGGATGAATTTAGTGAGTTCCTCTTAAATTTATTTTTCGATTTTATGCTTGAAATTGATTGTGTTGGTTTTTCCATCCTTTTCCAATGATGCAAGAGGTGTTTAAATAGGGTAGAATCAAAACCCTAAAACTCTGATTTCATCGTCTGACTTGAAATGATTTGGTGCATGCTTTCTTCTTTTGGTTGCTCTGATTGATTGCATTGAATTTCTCTGTAAATTGCCTTGAGGTCTTGTCTATCCGAAATTGTTGCCAAGCTTGAATTGATTTTAAATCTACCTTGAATTCTGATATTTGTAACTTGCCGAGACTTGTTTATGGACACCTTTGATTTCAGAAAATTGAAAGCTTGCCAATTTGAAGACTGATTTCATTCACATGCCAAAACTGTTTTTTTTTTTCAAAAAAATGTTGAATGCGTCGAAATAAAAACAGCCTTGAATTCTCATTTACACAGTTTCCTCTTTTGGATTTCTTGAATGAATTCGGAATTGTGTGATTGCTGTTGCCATGAATATGTTTCCTGATTGATAAACATGCTGGAAAAAAAATCTCTGATTGATTTCCAAACTGGTGCGATTTTCTTCTCCAAAAACCATTAGCTTATATCTGGAAACTAATATTAGACTTGCCAAAAAAAATTGAGATCCAATTTTCTAGAATACAAATTCAATCAATCCTCATTTTCCATGTGTGATGTTTATTGCCTGAATTGAATTGATTTACTTGGATTTTGTCAAAAAATGATTACCAAATATGAAATGTTTATGCCATAGATAGCTTGTCAAAAAATGGTTCACTGCATTTTCTTGATTTAAAACCAGTTGCCAAGCATGCAACTATATTTCTGGAAAGAGTTGCATTCAGTTATAATGCTTGCCATTTATATTTGAGCCCATTTTTGCACAATCAAGTCTTGCCATGATTGAGCTTGACCTGAATCTTGCTAAAAGTATTTGCATAGCACTGTGCCATTCACCTCTTAAAACTAATTCACCATTTTGCATAAATGACAAGTGTATGACCATTGTTGGGCTCCATATATTTGCATGTATGTGTCCATCTGTTTTACTTTGATCCATCCAATCTTGAACTTGATGCTGTCCATACTTAAACTTGGGCATGCTGAAACATTGCTTGTACCAGAGTTGCACAATGCATTTGTACCATCCATTCATGTTCTTGTTGAGTTGTTGTTTTTTTTCTGGTTTGTGCACTTCAACTAGTTGCACCATGTTTATACTGTAATTGTGCACTCATAACTATGCTCATGTTCTTTATGTTGAGTTTTGCATTTGGCATGTGTACATGACACCATGCACCTGAGTCTTGTGTATCTTCATGCTGCTGCTATGCATCCATCACCATTATGTATAATTGTATTTGTGCACCACTGTATCACTATGTATCATTCATTTGTGAACTGCACCATCCATGCCTGCACCTGAAAAACTGAATTTGTGCACTTGAATCTTGCTGCTTGACTACATTGAGTTGAATCTGCACTTGACTTAACCATGAGTTGTATGAGCTAGTTGGACCTGACTTGTTCATTTAGTCCATGCTGCCTGTTTTGTACACTTCACCCATCCCATGAATACTTGTATCATTCATGCAGTTTTGAGATGAATATTACCACTGTTTTGTTGGCTTTGCTGCTGTGTGTTCACATCCCTTGAATTGATTTGCCATTTGCTTTTATTGCTGAGGTGATTTTCATCTTTCTTCTTTGAATTGATTTTCCCACTGATGACTGTGCACTGAGTCGAGATGGTCCACGTGGCTACTCCTCAGTTTCACGCTGATTGGCGAGGCAGTGCACACGTGTATACACGTGTGTTTATGCAGCCAACAGACGAATTTTCTTGTCCCTGTACTATATACTGTCTAGACACAGTCGGATTAACAAATCAGATCAAGTCATAAAAATGATGAGAAACACACCAGAAAACTGAGGCAAATAAAATTTTAAAAATAAAATTTATATTCACATTTATTCAATATTATTTCTATTGCAGTGTACTGTGTGTGTGTTCATTTGTATGACAGGTATGAAGACTGGACTGACTGTGAAGACTGGGCTGTCTTGTAAGCTGTGAAGACAAGAATACAGAAGGCAGAAAACAAGAACAGTGTGTGTAACAGT
This sequence comes from Allium sativum, assembly GCA_030737875.1. Classification (NCBI taxonomy): domain Eukaryota; kingdom Viridiplantae; phylum Streptophyta; class Magnoliopsida; order Asparagales; family Amaryllidaceae; genus Allium; species Allium sativum. Next base: position 351,503,813 of record CM060925.1, read on the forward strand.
GAAAGTGTCTGTATATTGAGTTTGTGAATGTATAAGTGAAAAAGTACTAAGTGTTGAGTGATATAGTGAGGAGCTAATGCATATGAAAAAGTGATTGTACTGATTATTTGTAATAAACAAAATCTGTTTGAAATAAAACATTATTTCATAGTTGTCAAACAGACTTGTCTATTCTATTCTGTTTATTTATAAGTACAAATATGTGAAGTGATTAAATAGTGGAGTTAAAATAGATGTACTGTTTGAATGTTAGAAATATAATATTTATATTTTAAATAAAATACAGTAAATATTTGAATTTATGTACAGATGTATTTTATTTAAATATAAATATTACATTCCTATTTGTGATGTAAATATAGAATAGTACAGTAACAAACACATTTATAAAATATAGAACAGTACAGTAACAAACACATTTATAAAATATATTTGGTTGTTATCATCAAACAAAAATCATATAATTGTGTATACAACACCGTTATATACAACAAGGTATACACAGGGATTAGATATGAGTTCTTTTGGGCTTGGTCAATTTTTGAATCCACGTTTTTCTCCTTGATTTATTACCGACCCAAGCTCTTCAAAATCGATAAATGGGACATCAAATGGCTCCTTGAAGGTATTTTTGGAGAATTCTTACACAGAGTCTCTACCATTGCTAACCAATGATGTAACACCCAAATTTTAAGAAATAATAATTAGTTGTAAAAGATTACTAAGCTAGATAATAATCAAAATAATAATTAGAATTAGACAACGTAACTAGCACCATTGAGTCATTGTAATTTTCTGATCAAAATAGCCACTTGGTTTGCTAAAATCGGAGTTAAAATGAATTAGTTATGTATTAAAGAAGGATTCAAAAAATTAATTAAATAAATAAAAAGGTGGAACCAACGGTCACTGGGCGACCCAGGCTAACCAGGTCAGCACGTGTGTCAACCCATGGGTTGACACATGTGTCGACCTAAAGTAGCGGGTGGGCAGACCCGGCTATGCAAAATTGTGTGCCTCGTCTAGCACATAAGCAGGTGGGCCGACCTGGCCATGGAAAGTTGTGTGCCTCGCCTAGCACGCAAGCAACGAACAATAATTATTTTCCACCTTTACTTTTTCTTATTTAGCATTATTTTATTGGCTTATTTAAAACCATAAGCTTACGTGGCATTTTCTTGTTGGTCCAATGACATGGCAGAACTAGATATAATCTTAGATCTGAACGACTGAGGGCATCTAGTAAACCCTATAAATGGACTAGTAGAGCCTCTTTCATTTCTTCACATCCATCCTCTCTTCTTCTTCTTCCCCAGGCCTAGCATCAAAATTAGAAAAGGCCACATAATTGAATTTTTATGGGGTGAAGAAGTTCTTAAGTTTTTAATTATTATTTTTATAAACACTTCTGGAGGGGGAGGTTCTACTAGATTTTAGAAGAAGGCCACGGGGAAAGCTTTGTTCATCATATCTATGAGTTTTTACATAATATTTAGGTTAGTTATTTGCGTAGGAATGTTTAGACAATTAATTAGTTTTAATTTGCAAGTTTAATATTTATAGTATTTGCAGTTTTTACATGTTTAGTATTTTTGTAAGTTACTATAATTTATTTACTACTTATGCTTATTTACTTCCAGTTATTTATTATTATAAGTAATTCACCTTCTTTTTATCCCCTTTTTTGTTATAGTTTATTTACAGTTATGTTTATGGATATTTTATTTGCTTTTGTTTATTTTAAGTCTAGGCCTTGCGAGTAGCTTAGACCATTTCCCTTTTTCTTTTAGCGCTGGTCCTAGGCCTGAGAAGAGCCCTCGCCTTTATCCTTGTTTGTACATTAAATTGGAATAATGTTGAAATTGAATAAAAAGGGATTTTTGGGCATATTAAAACTGATTTAAGTGTTGTAATCAGGTTAGACTGTTAATCGGAGATATAACCTTAACATGTAATTAGACAACATGTAAACCGGAATAAATTGAACTTAACTGGATGTTAAGTAATGTGGGGATGGGTTGAATAAAAAGATTACGTTAATCAGAAATGTTAATACAACCTAGTATTTAACATGAGGTTATATTGGGCTTATTAATAAACTTAAATGTATTAAGTTAAACTGGTGAAATATTAGTAAGCTAAGATAGAGGAACTCCATTCCGGCAGTATGGGGCTGTTTGGGGGAGATACTCGTAGATTAAGTCTGTTCCAACAGCGTAGGACTAATTAGGGAAGATAAGTGGCCTAATAGTGTAATGAAATCCTAGTTTAGGTCTATTCCAACAACATGGGGCCGATTAGGAGAAGATAAGAGGTCTAATAAAATAATGAATGGGGAACAAGTCTAGGGGTGACTTGTGTCAATTGCAGTTTTGGTTGGGAACCCCTTTCAGTCAGCATCCATTAGTTATCATAGAGTCTCACACCAGGTAGAGGCTAGGGCACTCTTTACCGAACTAGATAGTAAAAGGTTCAAATCAGGTGGGTACGGGCACGTTCCGGCGAAACGATGAGCGTGCATCATTCTGATTGGGGAAGATAAGTCGTTGTAACGCCTATGATTAACTGCTATCTCCTTTTAGTTGATATATTCAGGATTGATAACCCCGGATTTTATAGCTGGCATAGGTTACCACATTATGGGTATAGGAGCCAATCAACAGGTAAAAATTAAGTAAAGTCTAATTATGATATCTTGGTAGTTGGTGCAGCAATTTTCGGATATGAATGAGAAGCCTATCTTATTTCATGTTTATCTTCCTTATTACTTCATTTATGTTTATAAGTCTATTGCTCTTAGAACTATTCATTTGTTTAAATACTTCCTTATCGTATACTCATGCTAAAAATTACCAGAACTCACCAAACGTATGTCTGACCAAGTTTGTTTTCTCCTGCTCTCCTTTTTCCCCACCACACTACTAGAAATAGTTCCCATAACATCACCCTTCTAACATCAGTTTATAAAAGCATCGATGTTAAAAGTTTATTTAACATCAAAAAATTTAAAAGCAATGTGAAATGTTTCTTTAGACATCGGTAGTTAAAATAACCGATGTCTATCGTTAAAAAAACAAAAAAAGGTCACTCTTATTCCCTTCTATTCCCCTATTTTATTTCGATTGCTATTATTCCCCCTTTTATTTCATTTCCCGGTTCCTTTCCTTTTATTATCCCTTCTTCATTCTTATTTTTTGTTCCCCTTTTCATTCAATCTCCATGAAACCCTTTTGCTCCAAATGAAAAAAGGGAAGCAACTTCGGCAACTCTGATCGGGTTTTGGCCTCCACTCCAAATCGCAACTTTAGGATTTTCTCCTTCTCAAATTGGGATCTCGAGTCTTCACTCGTTCCTATTCAAATGATTTGATGGCTATCAATTGTAAATCGGGGTTTTGCTCCTTCTCAAATCGCGGCTACAAATCACTGATGAATTTCTATGCTCTGCTCGATTGTGAGTTCTCTAAATTTCAAATTATATGTTGATTGATTAGATTGTTTTTGTTTTCGATGCTTTCTGCCTATGATGATCCTAGGTTTATATAGGATTTTGAAACCCTAAATATCCAATTCTGGATACTTTGCCTGATTTGAATTTATTCAAACTTGCTGAGAATACTCGATTGTGAGTTTTGGAGATTTCTTTCATTTCTGGAACAAGGTTAATTTTCATGTATTTGTCTTTCCTCTTATCATGTCATTGCTTTACTGATAAGAACAAATACTCGTGTATGTGTTTATGCATTTGTATATGCCTTATTGGTTGTGTGCACTTGGCAATTTGCATGTTATACCACTCTTTGTTGCTTCACTGTTGCTTTAATGCACTTGAGTTGTTTTATGTAATTGCTTCTGGATATGTTGTTATTCACTGTGCTTGTTGTCCATTGGCTTTTTATATGTGCACTTGACTTGCTGCACCTTATGTTTATTTGCTTGATTTGGTGTTGTGTGGTCGAGTTAATGTGATTGTCACTTGCTTATCACACTGCCTTGGTCATGTACATCGTTCTGACCTGACCAGTTTACACTAGAAATTGTTCGCTTTTGTTCATGAAATGGCTTCTGAGCTTTTATGATTGCTACATTGAACTTGTTGCACCAATATTTTGGCCATGATTTTTGTTGTAGCTACTACCATGTCCTTCTTGAGTTTGTTATACTTGTGCATATGCCATGTTTTAACCTTGACCATGTTGGTTTGAGCCGTTGTTTTAGCACTTCAACTTGCATCTTAAGTACCGCCTTGACTTATTTTACTTGTTGTGTGTTTGATGCCCTGAACTATTTATACTTGTGCATTTACTTGAACTTTGAATCAAAACTCTGTTTCTATCCATGTTACGATTCAAACATCTACCATGACCATTGTTGTTGTGCATTACTTGAAACTGCCTTATACAGAGAATGTGTTACAGTATCCTCTTGTGTTATACCCGTGCCATAGTGCAGTGTACAACAATAATTGTTTAGACTTTTCAATCAAGATTCAGTGCCTGCTTCTCCTTGTATATATTACCATTCAGTTTTCTCCAAAAACAACTGCTACATTTGGCACTTGATGACCTGAGCTGTCGTTTCCACTTTGGACTTGTATTTATGCCTTCCTGTCATGTCCATCCTGACCTGATTTTGTGAATTTGTTGGTCATTTGTTATTCCCTGACCATGTATACCCATAACTTTTGGCATTGCTTGTATTACTGTGTCATCATGGTTCCTTGTATGTTTGTTGCACTTGTCCGTTAATCTTCATATTGATGCTGCACTTGAGTTAATGTGTGCTTTTGCAGCAATAATGCCATGTATTTGTTTTTGGCTGGTCTGATCATCAGATGGTGTATGTATTTGTTCTTGCCACCATGTCCTATCTTTGATGCTGGTCATTTCTGGACTGGTCATATATGCTTGACCATATATTTTGTGATGATGTATTGTTGCATGTACTTATGTTTGAAATGCGTGTACATATTGCATTGTACTTGAAATGCTTGTACGTTTGTATTGTACTTGAAATTTCCTTGTTGCAGCACCATGTTTTGAACTTGGAATTTTGATCATACATTTTCATGACTGGCTTAAACTGATCTTATAGCTTTACTGCTTTGGTCTTTGCTTCGCTGGCCTATTTTGATGTTTTTGCCACCTGAAAAATATTTGTGTGCAAAAATATCCTCCTATTTAAAATTAACAGACCACCATATAGCAATGTCGAGGCTGATCTTTGACCACTAGTATTCAATCTTTTTTGTGGTATTTACAGTGTATTGTTGTGAATATCGTAAGTGGTCTAAACTAGAATAGAATTATAAATATCAGACAAAGTCTAGAAAGGTGATGAGAAGCACACCAAAAAACCAAGGCAAACAAAATTTAAAATTAAATTTATATTTGCTTATAATTAAATCTATTTTTGATCCATTTTAGCATGTGTGCTTCTGTGATAGGTATACGGGTGACTGGACTGAATTGGAAGCAAATGAAGACTAAGTTTGTCAATGAGTATGTGTATATGAATTTGTGTTTAAACTGAGTGACAATGAGTGTATTGTAGTGAGAGATGTAATGTATATGAAATAGAATATATGAATAACAATGTAATGTACAACAATGAGTTTTGGAAGTTGTACTATATTGAATATTGAAATAAAAAAATTTATTGAATAAAAAATTTTGTTTGAATATTTAAATTATGTGCAATAGTATTATTATTCAGTATAAAAATCAGTTATATTTAAAAAACTGATGTAATAAGCAACCTATCACATCAGATGTCCAAAAAAATGATGTAATATACCATCTATTACATCAGTTGATTAAAAGAAACCAATGTAAAAGATGGTCTATTATATTAGTTGTGTAAAGAAAATTGACGTAAAAGATGGTCTAATACAACAGTTAAAAACCGATGTCTAAAGTCATTACCTTTCTCTACACTCGCAAATACATCGACCAAAAAACTCTTAGACATCGGCCACAAACTGATGTTGTAGGCTATATTTCTGGTAGTGTCAGGTTGGTAGGGTGGAGGGTCTCAGTAATGATTCTTGATTATTTGGTTCAACTTGGATTTAGACTCTTTCCATATTCATGTATTGTTTAGTTCTTGTTTTCTGATCATTGTATTGGCTTATGAGTGGGATAGTTTTTGTGGTTTTACTTATATACGCTGATGTGTTCCACGAGACAATATGTTTTTTTTTATGATGATGACTATCTGGTATAAAAACTATGATTTGACTGCTTATTTAATAAATGTTTTTAAATTTTTCGCTGTGTTTTATATTTCTGTCTTATGAATTTTGTTGGAAACAATGGTTCGGCTGAGTCGTGGACTAGGTCACTTTCTTGAAGACGTTTCGGCGATCTACTCAAGGTGCAAAGTAGTTCGTACTGTTCGCCGCCGCCTCTGGGATAAAACAGCCTCTTCCTTGTTTTTCTTTCTATATCGAATCATTTGCACATATGAATCCGATTCAGTTTGCACTCAAAAAAAATACTGCTCAAGTTTATTTTTCTTTCTTAATTTTTTGTAAAAGAATAGTGGAGGAGAAGATAGAAAAATATAAATTTTTTCTTTCTATGGAAGAGGAAAGAGGGAGTTTCTTTTTATCAGAAGAGAGCAAAGAAAAAGATTGTTCTATTTTCTGATGGTCTTTCCTATTCTTTATATAGACTATAAAGGAGAGTAACATAAACTACGTTAGTGGGGGGATGAATGGACCATAATCAATGCCATTATTAAAATAAAAGAAACGTTCAAAAAATTGCAATTTTTAACATGTAAATTGCGTACGTTTCAAATGAAATGAATGACAATAAATATTGATTTATTATCTTTCAATGCAATATTCAAATACCATTTCTTTTCCTTTTTGTAACAGCTCTATAAAAAATAAAAGGTCACATGCATGTATGACCGTTGCTGTTCAATTATAGTAATGGCTCATAAATACATTTACATATATGTAACTATATTACCGTTAGAGAATTTCAACGGATCTATTACATTAATTGCATTACAATAATGGCTCAAATATATGTTACCGTTATTAACTTACAACGGCTCAATTTGTATTTATTCTTAATTAATATTTTTTAATAAATTCATAAAATGTTCCAACAATCCCCCACTTGAATTTCTTAAAAAATATTTTTGAGCAGTTCATTAAAAATACATAAGATTGTGCATAAGCAAAGGTGTCATCCGACTTGAACCTTTGCATTGTGAATAAGATTCAGTTTTTACTAGAGTGACACGTAGTCTTGAACTCTATTCCTGACATCAAACCACACACAACCTTTCTAGAGTGTAATCAAATATGCCCGTGCATTTATGGCCATGCACGTCTATCCCAGTTTAGTGAACGCTCTAGGAATCTTGCCCAAAACTCCATAGGAAACGGCCACATTTCCACATTCACTTAGGTGAGTCTATCAAGAGTACTCCTGAAGGTATGTACTCCACTCCAAATAGAGTATAGATCTCATTAAGAGTTTCTATTAACTCATCCTCTAATCACTTCAGGAATACATGCTTCTTCATATATAAATTTAGCATGTTCATCTACTATCACTACACAACTTGTTTTTACCCATTGAACCTAGTTCTTGGGATCTCCAGTCATTTAGGTTGGGTTACCATTGTGTGTGATTCCACAATCTCAGGGCAATAGTCCCATTCTTTTAAAATCATTAAGGACTTTCTTTCTCGTCAGTCCTTTCGTCAAAGGATCTACCAAATTATCATCACTTCATATGTGATGGTCTCTAACAATACTGTGCATACGACTGTTATTTCTTACCGTTGTAATATCGATTTTGTCCTTCTTTCAATAGTCGTCAAATTTTCATCACTATGTATGTGATGTTCTCTTACAGTATTGTACTTACGACTGTCGTCTTATACCGTTGTAATAACGGTTCTGAAATTTTTGCAATAGCCGCGGAACTATCGCAATAGATTACACCACGGTGTCAGTTTTTCCATATGGAGATCTCCACTAGCAGATTTCTTTAGTTCTCTGCTTCTTCACTAGTTGTGGCTAGTGCTATTATCTCAGTCTCTATATAGTATACTGAGTCAAAATAATATGTTTCCTTGATTTTTTTTCAAGAAACAACTACTCCAGCAATGCCAAATATATATATAGCCACTGGTCGCTTTTTAATCATCAGATTAAGTATTCCAGTTTGCATCGAAATATCCTTCAAGTATAGCTGGAAACTTTTCATAATGTAATCTAATGTTCATGATTTATTTTAGTTGTAATCCAAGGCTCATGGTTTATTTTAGGTATCTCATGACCCTCTCAATAACATGTTAATGCTCTATACTAGGTCTACTGATAAACCTGCATAATAATACCATGACATTGGCAGTGTTGGGTCTAATACAATCATTGGCAGACCGAAGGCTGTCAATGATGCTCTCGTAGTCATACTATCTTACACCTTCACGAGTGTTTTTAAATAGCTTCACACTAGGACCATATGGTGTTCATGCAGGTTTACAGTCGAAGTAATTGTATTTCTTTAGAATCTTCTCAAAATAATGAGATTGATCCAAAGAAAGTCCTTTTTGAATCTAGTAATCTTAATACCATGGATTCCATTCGTCTAACTTAGATCTTTTATATCGATGTTGACACTTAGTAAGGATTTAACAATGTTTATGGCATGAATGTTTGACCCAAAAATTGGTCATCTACATATAAACATATAATAGTACAAATGTCATTTTCAGATTTATAATAAATGCATTTGTCACTTTCATTAACTTTAAATCCATGTGGGATTATGAAGTTATCAAAATTTTCATGCCATTTCTTATGTGTTAGTTTTAAATCATATAATGATTTATCTAATTCACAAATTTTACGTTCTTGACCATGAACTATAAATTATTCAAATTGGCCCATATAAATTTCCTGTTTCAATTTATCATCTAAAAAAAATGCAATTTTTACATCCATTTTTTCTTCTTCGAAATTATGCAAGTGAAGTAATGCTCAAATGGATGTAGTTCCAATTACAGGAGAAATGATGCCAATAAATTATATATCTTTCCTTACATCATTTACCTATTAAATAGGCTACATATTTATCAATTGTGCCTTCATATTTTAATTTCCTTTTAAGCGCTCGTTTATTCTTCTAGATTTACACCAAGTGATAAATTCACTAAATGTCAAGTCTTATTAGATTCGAAAGAATCTAACTCATCATTTATAGCCTCTTGCCAAAGAATTGGCATTTAAGTAAGATAGGCCTCTTGGAGGTTTTAGGGGATTCTATTTTAGAGTAAAAGAACAAAAAATATGAATCAAGATCTTTTGCCTTTCTTTCTCTTTCTATATTCATTATTAAGAAAAATTAACATCTATTTAGGGCGTTACAAAAGCAGGAAATTTGCAAGTCAGATTAATACCTAAATAAATGCTATTCTCGAATGGTTGAAAGCAACCCCCACTATTAAAAGAAACCCTCACTATTAAGAGAAACTCCCACTATTTTTCTCAAATTAAAAACTATACTATATGATTCTTCATCTATACATTCATCCAAAGTCATTTGATTACATGACTACTTAATGAATGTTCGTTATTCATTCAATAAATTTTTTCATTTAATGACATCTTTATAAATGTAAATGCATTTATTGTTAAATAAATGTCATTCAATTAATGTTATTTCCTGTAACATTTTCTAAATTCGCATTTAATTAATGTCAACTTTTATTAGTGACATTTTTTTTAAAATTTATGCATATAAAGTATGTCAATATATTATGACGCAAAAACTTGTTCATCAAATTAATGTCAATTCTCAATGACATTATCAAATAACATACGCATTTTATTAATGTCAAATATTTAGTGACATTTCCAAATAATATATGCGTTCTATTAATGTCAATTCCTACTGACATTTTTCAAATAACATACGCATTCTAATAATGTCAAATTTTTAATGACATTTTCAAATAATATATGCATCAATTTATTTTGACATTTCCAAATAAATATATGCATTTCAGTAATGTCAAAATTTTAATGACATTTTCCAAATAAGTATGCACTTAATTAATGTCAATTTATAATAAAGACATTTTCAAAATTTGCATTCAATTAGTGCTTATTCTAATGACACTTTCAAAACAAATTCCCTTTAATTACTATTGTTCATAAGTTGTAAATAACAACATCGGAACAATCATCAATAAATGTAATATGATACTGATTTTGTATATAAGCTCATTACTTCAATTAGCTCTCACATGAAATAAATCTGAAATTCAGATTTTCTAATAAAAAGAAATCTTCCAAAATCATCATATATGATCAAAAGTAAACAATTAATCTTATACCAATATTTAAAGTCTATTACAACTTCAAATTCACTAATTGAGTTTTACTTTAATGTTAATCACCGATCAAATGTGATTACTCTCATTCATTATATCATTAAATGTTGTTTAATAACATTTATCATACAATTAAATGTTCAATTACAAACATTTTATTGCCTCATTTAAAATTCTCTAAACAAGAAGGACAAATTTCTAAATATATGCTTCTTGTAAAAGTTTTTTCCTTTTACTAATTTCACTGATTAGTAAACTATTAATATGCACCTTAATAAATCATACAAGCACTTTCACACGGTTCTCTAAAACAGTTGTTTTAGCTTAACATGAATGAATATAACATCACAATCTTTAGTTAACAATATAATTATATTTATATTGTTTTCTTAATCTCAATCAATCTTTGACCAAATTTATTCCATTCAAAATCAATTTCAGGACTTATAAGATTAACTATTGTTTTCCAATAGTCTCCTAATTGATTTTTCTTAATTAGCAAGTCGATGCATAATCCAAAATAATAATAATAGATAAATTCTTTTCAAACTCAGAGCAGTTTGTCAATTATAACAGCAATATAACTGTTCATATAAAGTCATACCTTTGGAGATGATCTCAAAACTATTTCAAAGCTTATGTGATGCATCTCTACTAACCATTGAAAAATTGAAACTTGGATGAAGGGGCAGCATCGTCAAGATTTGCAGTCGAAGCCATTGTTTTTCGGGTAACGTCTTCAAATTGTTGGAAACAATGGTTCGGCTGAGTCGTGGACTAGGTCACTTTCTTGAAGACGTTTCGGCGATCTACTCAAGGTGCAAAGTAGTTCGTACTGTTCGCCGCCGCCTCTGGGATAAAACAGCCTCTTCCTTGTTTTTCTTTCTATATCGAATCATTTGCACATATGAATCCGATTCAGTTTGCACTCAAAAAAAATACTGCTCAAGTTTATTTTTCTTTCTTAATTTTTTGTAAAAGAATAGTGGAGGAGAAGATAGAAAAATATAAATTTTTTCTTTCTATGGAAGAGGAAAGAGGGAGTTTCTTTTTATCAGAAGAGAGCAAAGAAAAAGATTGTTCTATTTTCTGATGGTCTTTCCTATTCTTTATATAGACTATAAAGGAGAGTAACATAAACTACGTTAGTGGGGGGATGAATGGACCATAATCAATGCCATTATTAAAATAAAAGAAACGTTCAAAAAATTGCAAATTTTAACATGTAAATTGCGTACGTTTCAAATGAAATGAATGACAATAAATATTGATTTATTATCATTCAATGCAATATTCAAATACCATTTCTTTTCCTTTTTGTAACAGCTCTATAAAAAATAAAAGGTCACATGCATGTATGACCGTTGCTGTTCAATTATAGTAATGGCTCATAAATACATTTACATATATGTAACTATATTACCGTTAGAGAATTTCAACGAATCTATTTAATTAATTGCATTACAATAATGGCTCAAATATATGTTACCGTTATTAACTTACAACGGCTCAATTTGTATTTATTCTTAATTAATATTTATTAATAAATTCATAAAATGTTCCAACAAATTTTAGTCTCTATGTTGTTACTTTATACCTAAATGCTTCATAAAACTTAGTGCAACCTCATATAGGTTACGTTAAGGGGTTCGAGGTCTTTCATTTGATATCAGAGCCTATGTTTACAAGATCAGAGAAAAGTTTTGAAAAAGTGTTTTCAAAAGTAAAGAATTTTTAAGTAAAAAATATTTTTGAAGAATCACTACAAGAAAAGTTCTCATTGACAACATTAAAAAATTAAAAGTAACAATGTTTTCATAGTATTTGCAGTTATTAGGCACCTAACAATACATAATCAAAATAATGAGACGTTGTCAAACCTTTTCGCTAGCAGCTGGCCAAATTTCAGCTAAATATTTTCTAGGCCGCGTATTCCTCTTTTCCATTTCAACGTTTCCTCCCAAAATTAGAGAAAACCCAAAAGAATGGACGAAACCCTAAAAGGTTCTTTTTTTCAATCTGATACTCTTTCATCCTTCCGCACTTTCTAGTCCTCTATTGTCTCAACCGAAGAAGCTTCTTGGGCAATCGTGCGATGTCTTTCCAGGTATCTATACTAATTCTTTTTCATCCATTTATTGATTCGACTATATAAATTTTGTTATTTTACTTAAATATATTGTTAATTTAATGTCAACTAACAACTGATACTTGATTTCATTTTAATTGGTTAAAATTATGTTTAACCGGTCATCTATTACTTGATTGAAAAGTGTAAATACTTCAAATGATCGTATTTTTATGGGGTTTAAACTATTGCTTTCTAGCAATGTTTTACATGTACATGAAACTTCTTTTAAATTCTGGGTTGAAATATCTAGCTAACTAATACTGAGAAATGTTGAACTAGCCAGAAGGTCAATTTAAGATGCTTATGTGCTTATTACTTAATATGAAGAACCGATGTTGTCAAAATATGTGAGCATGAGAATATATTAATTCAACTGATTCAGATAATCTTTTATGAACATTATGAGATTTTGGAAAAAAAAATTGAGCTATGTACAATACAAATAATCACAAAATTGATGAATAACTCCGAAGAAATTGGCAGCATCATGTAATCTGCGAAGACAATGAGCTAGGCTTTGATGGTTCAATTTAATGTAATTTTAATTTATAACTCTCGTTTGGTTTTCTTATTTTAGAGTGGTTCGGTCAATTTAGACCTACATCCACTATGATAGCAATTCTCATTAGCACTTTTGAGTTTACGAAATATATGATTTGACTCACTCCACTCATTTGTGATTTTTCCCTACTTTATCCCTCTTTTTGATCTAGATTTCACTTGAATCTACCAAAGGAACAACTTGATTTCTCTAAACGTGGTGTAGATCAATGAATATCTTCAACACTTGATCACTTGATTGGTTTTCCTTGATTCCATGGCAATTTTGCATTAGATCTAGGCTTTAGATAGGATTAATAGAGATTAGAGATCATTTGAATTGAGTTGAGAGATTTTTAATGGAGTTTGAAGAAGATTTGATCCATTTGGTGTTGCATGAAGGTAGATTGAGTTGGAGAAGCCATTAAGGGATCTTGGAGTGTTTGAGAGTGGTGAATAAATGATTGGGGAAGCCCTTCAAGGTGGAAAAATTGGTCTTTTGAATGGTGGAGAAGTAGGCTATTTATAGGTGTAGTTTGGGGGTAGTGGTAGTGTTGTAAATATGGTGTGCTGGGTATCAATCGGCAATACAGGTATTTACGGAACTTCCACTGGGTTACAGCTGTACCCAGCTGTCAATGGAACCGATCGGTCCACACCGATCGACCTATGCATGCAGACTACGGGTCGATACAATGGTACTGCTGATCAGGCACAATACTTGACTACCGATCGCCTCTTATAACTTACAAACCAATCCCTATATTACAATATTATACCTTGGCCACTCTTGTATCGTCCTGCCGCTATATTTTTACCCTTGTTTTGCCACGTGTTCTCTTGCTTTCTTTGCAATCAAAGAATATGGGGACAAAATTTATTATATTGACATCATTTTATAATCTGATGTCAATACTTTTATAAACGATCACTTCATCCACTACAAGACCGACCACGTGTAATAAATTGTTGGAGCCAACCCATACTTCTTCCTTTGTTTTGACAAGCGTACTGAAGGATGAAGCTCACTTAACTTTTTAATACCGTCCCATTTATGGAAATATTATTACTGGTCCATTAAATTATTATAATATCGATCGATCAACCCATAAATTAATTTCTGAGACCGACCAATATTAACGCAAGTTGTTCACCACGTGGATTGCATGGCACTTCAACTTTATATTACCAATATTTGGAACCTTCGGTTCCAACATAAATGCTTCGCGTCTTGACTCAGAACAAGACTTTGTTTGTTTCAGCATAATTTATGGAACCGACTTATAATATATAAATTCATCCCAATGTGTAGCTGATGCCACATGCCCATTCCAACATGCATGAATTAACTTATGGCACTACTTGTTTGAAAGCATATTAACCCGTCATAGCCTGTACAAGCTATAACCTTCATTGCTTGCTATACGTTTTTCATGTTAGCCTGTGGATCAGTCATGTATAAGTGTTGACACATCTATATATGAACTTTTGCATATATTAAGTTGCCAAACCACGTTGAAGACCTCTGACTGATCTATCAGTGACTCCATGTTTATAACACTTTATTATGTTATATGTGCATTATAATACATTCTATTATTTATGCAGTCTTCACATTCAACAGTCTAGTGGTGCATGATATTACATGCGTTGTTTCACGTGGCACATTCACATGCCTATTCTTGTTTATGCTTGGTCTGTACTATTATAAACATGTACATGGTTCATCCAACACATACGTATATGTCCTTATATATATATATATATATATATATATATGTGTGTGTGTGTTACATGCTTGAAGGCCATTCTCTTGGTGCACCCATGCTTTAATCCCATTTCGGCCTTGTCTGTATATAAATATTTCATGTAAATAATTCAGTATACATGAAAATGCACTGCATATATAAACACTGACATGTCCGATCTCTTGTATTTGCACAACGTCGACCTATGGATATACTTTGTGACCGACCCATATTATTGGTAGATGACCAATCCATATGACTGAGCTCGATAGATCCAGATGTGTAGTGCATATCGATCGAACCATATATAATAATAGCGTCGACCGATCAATTACCCGATTTTCATGCATAACTTTCGCCATGCTAAATTCCGGACCGATCAACCCGAAGCCATCATGACGCACAACCGATCCGGTATCATGATGCACGACTGATCGCTTTGCTCGTTGTATCAATTTCTGAACTGCGTTAATAACGGGGTTAACATTTTCCCCTCGAAGCTTGTATTTTTTGCTTGTGAAAAATGCGGGCTTCAAAATGAATGTTGTTGTTGATATATTTTTCGCTAGTTTGATCCATGGAACTTGTATTTTGATCCAAGTTTTATCGAGTACTTGAAAATTGTTCGTTGATCATTCGAATTCAAATTCTCTTTCTGAAATGCTTCGCTGCATAAATTTTGTTGCACTAACAGATGCTCCAGTTTGGAATTCAAGTGTTTGTTATTAATAACGTCGTGTTATCGTGTCAATGCCCCGATTTTAACTTGGGCTCGAGTACGTAAAGCAAGTAATATTTGCGATGAATTGGTTTGGTCGCACTCGATCTTCAATGGAATGGTTGTGTTTAATTGACGCTAAATATTACCATGTTTTTACGAACTCGTTTAGCCATTGGATTTTACTGAAGCAATGCACACTTTCTACAGCATATGACGGTTGTGCCTCTTTTCACTGCCACAAATTATTCTACAACAACAAAAACATTGCACATTTCTGGGCCAATATTTTGTCATCTACTGCCCACATCGACAATCAGATTAGTCAATTAAAATTTTAGTTATAGCGAATTTTTATTTTGAATTGAATGATGTGTTTGTTTTATTCAACGTTTTAAAACTCGTCAAATATTATTTTTTTAAATACGATATTCTAATTCGAATTCGCGTTGACGCTTAAGATCAACCAACCAATATAAGTCGATTGTGGATTTCAAGCGTCATTGTTTTAATGACTTATAAGATTGTGTATGATATTTCACATTTGGGGGATACGTGATTTATTTCCAGCTTATTTCTGGAGGAATTTTTCACATTCGTGCTTCTGCCTGGGAGGGCGTTATTAGTCTTCACTATAGGAAGAATTTTTATGACTTACTGTTCGTCTACTTTGTTGATTAGCTCTGTCATTGGAGACTCCATTAGATCCCTATGCTACATAGAGGTCTTTTGTAACTCAACATTCGTCTTTTCCAGCCGATTGAATCAACTTTATAGACTTCATTGAGCATTGTTAATCTCTGTCGTGGAGAGGCTATTTTCTCTATGGAAAGGATTTTTTATTATTATGCCCCCACTTCGGAAAGACTTTGAATTTCGTGCCCTTGCTTGGGCTAAAATCTAACACTTGTCGCATCTGGGGTATTCAAACACTACGCAAGTTAATTGGTTAAGGTACAACACTTGTCACATCCGAGATATTTAGACACGATGCAAGTTAACTGGTTAAGATCCAACACCTATCGCATCTGAGATATTCACACACTACGCAAGTTAATTAGTTTAGGTCTAACACTTGTCGCATCTGAGATATTCAGACAGTACACAAGTTATTTGGTTAATGTCCAACACTCGTCGCATCTGAGATATTCAGACACTACGCTAGTTAATTGGTTAATGTCCAACACTCATCGCATCTGAGATATTCAGACACTACGCGAGTTAATTGGTTAATGTCCAACACTCATCGCATCTGAGATATTCAGACACTACGCAAGATAATTGGTTAATGTCCAACACTCGTTGCATCTGAGATATTTAGACACTACACGAGTTAATTGGTTAATGTCTAACACTCGTCGCATCTGAGATATTCAAACACTAAGCGAGTTAATTGGTTAATGTTCAATACTCATCGCATCTGAGATATTCATACACTACGCGAGTTAATTGGTTAATGTCCAACACTCGTCGCATCTAAGATATTCAGACACTAAGCGAGCTGATTAGTTAATGTCCAACTCTCGTCGCATCTGAGATATTTAAACACTACACAAGTTAATTGGACACTTGTTGTATTGTTTCACGGGGCTGGCACCAATTCCTTTGTTGGACCCTTGACTTGGCGAGCTATCTCGGTTTAGGAACTGGGGCTTTGAACCTCTCACTTAGGGAAGTTCCCCTTTGACGAAAATTACAACCCTCTCATTCATTTGTCATGGCGCTTGCTCGTTGTTTGAATCTTTGCGACTCCTTCCATTCACTTCCCAAGGCAATGCTTTTCTATTTTTGCATTTGTGCATGTTGATATTTATAGCCTTTGGCGCTTGAACTAGTGTTGTCGGGGTCGCTATGTTTCGTTAGATTCTAAAGTTACAAGCGCTCGATAGATAGCCTGCAATATGAAATCATCTTTTAAGCAAAATTTGATTTGATAAAATTTTTGCAAGTGAGAGATTTATTCAAGAAGGTATGCTATAAAGCTAATGTTCAGAACAATGTTTGTAAAATATTACAGACTTATTTACAAGAATTCTAAATATAGCAGTAAGTAAAGAATGAAGTAAAATAATGGAGATAGTGATCGCTTATTCTGAGCCATTGAAATTAGAGCACCACTATTTGTCAGTAGATGATCGGCTTCAGTTTAGTTTGAGCAGGAGCTTTGTTGGTTGGAACGAACTGCTTACTTGATGCCCCTTCCCTTGGGAGTTGGAGCAGCGTTTGATACTTGTGAATTCTTCACATATTTTTGCAGACGATTCTTCCTAATTAGCTATTCGATCAATGATTTTAGATGCCTACATTCGTTGGTATTATGGCCTGGCTAATTGTGGAGCCGACAGAACTTTCCATAGTTCACTTGATCGTCACCTACTTTCTGAGGTTTTGGTATTAGATAGTTTTTGGTGTCTTTAGTCGCAGCAAAGATGTTCTCTAAAGTTTCTATCAAAGGTTTTAACTAAGAATTCTTGAATAAGAGGGGTTTCTTACTATTCCGATCATCCCTTCCGTCATTTCCCCACATTTGACCACCCTCGGTATTTTTCCGATTGTATTGAGTAGAAACTTCTTTCGGAGCTTCAAGAGGTTGGTTAGCATCAATCACTACAAGAAAAATACCCTATTGCAACTAGCTATTTGCAACAGGCCTCAAATGTTAGTTGCAGTAAATGATATTTAGCAAAAGACCTTTCGCAGCTGTTGCAATAGATATGATTTAACAACAGGCTTTTCCTTCCTGTTGCAAAAGACATATTTTTCGCAACAGCTCTTTCATGCCTATTGCGAAAACATACTTTTAGCAACTGCGATTTCATAACAGTTGCAACAAACATATTATTTGCAACTGACTTCTAAACTTATTGCAAAAAATATATCTTTAGCAATTGTTTTAGCCACTTGCGATAACTGCATTTTTTTACAACTGGTAAAGCTAATTGCAAAAAACATGCTTTTAATTATTATTTAGTAAATAAGGAGTTATATTTTAATAATTATATTAATATTAATACGTAAAAGATGTCAATTGATAATTACTAAATAATATTATTTATTTAGTAATAATAATAACTAATTATGAAAATTTTAACAATAAAAAAATTATTAACAATTTTAGTTAATTGAAGTTTAATTAATAATTAATATTCATAAAATTCGAAAAATAAAAAGATACACGTATTAAGGTAATCTCAAATTCTATGTAATATATAAACTCCGTAAAATATAAAAATGTCAAAAATAAGAAAACTTGTGTATGCATAAATTATTGCAACTTATGTATTTCACGAATTGTTTAATCTTCGTATGCATTTCAAATTTTTACTGTGTTATACTTTTCTCATGTTTGTTTCCATCCAAAAAATTGGCCCCAACCCTTAGATTTTTTTGGCTCCATCGTGAAAATTTTGAGAGACGATGTTTCCAGAACTAGTTAATGGGACTGTTCTCCTTCCACCGCTTTCATCTTTTCAGATCTAAAAAATTCATCCATCCAAATCGTTCTCTTTCACCGTGAAAATTCGGCTTTCTTTTTCTTCTTCCCGATCCGCCTACTTCAAAACCCTATCGCTTTCTATTTCATCTCCACATCCACTTCTTTACGAGATTCAAATCTTTGTTCAGGTGGTGACCCCTTGAGTTGACCTCTCGTAGTGTGATTCGTCTTCACGGCTGGTTCTATCATGACTTCGGCGTTGGTCATTCACATCCATTTGTCTACCGATAACCGTGTCTGGACACTACCACCCCATAGTATAAGCTTTCTCAGCAGCTTGTGGTAATTTGGTACGTTTTCTTGGTCTTTTGGGTTTTAGGTAGTGGCGTTCGTTGGTTAACACACTGATGGTGTTAGGCGATTTGGTTATTGGGTGTTGTTTGTTTTTTCTTGGGTTTTCGACTTGTGTTCACGTGGTTTTTCTCTGGCCTGTTTGTGTGTTCTGTGGGATCATTCAACTTGGGTTTTGTTCTGAGTGGCATTGGATTTATTGGTCTTGGTCACGTTCCTTCTCGGTTCACCCACTCTCCTTTCCTTCGGTCACGACGAAAGTTTCTAATTCCAGTGGTCCTCGGTATTTTTGGTCTGGTGTTCTGACTTTTTGCTTTGTCCACTTGTTATATGGGTTGTCAGATGTTAAGTGAGTCCAGTTGTGATTTCTTGCTTAGTAGTTGCTGCTTTATCATATTATCTTGCAAAGTTTTAGGCTTATGTTGGATTTCCTATCAGTTTGTGTGAGTGTTGTTGGTCACAAAAAATGTCTCGTCCTTTTAGTGTAGTTGAAAGCAAGTACGCTACTGCTATTGTATTCAGAGCAGATTAGTTTCACTACCTGCTGTTGGACCGTGGTTTTTTTCTTTGAATGAGATGGTGTATTTACTACAGAGTTTTTGTTATTTAATTTCAATTGTAGGTTACTTTTGGTTGGGTTATCAAGTCAGTAACTGTGTGCCAACCTCCTCTTCATATCAAAAATCATTGGCTATCAATTGTGGGACTGATTCATAATGGGTTCAAAAGTCTTTGGGTTGAATATATATGATTCTTTAGTATCATTACCATAACTATTTTCTGTATAGTTTCCTTTGCTGTAGATATTATTAGCACACATAATTTGTCTTACAAAGTTTAGAGAATAAGAGGTTGATGGTACTCTATTTGGTAACAAAAGATGTTTTACATTATATGAACTAGCACTCCTCAAATGAATATATAATTGCATATAATTTTTTTCATTTATATTACTCACTGTTGATGTCTTGTTTTTGATAATTTATGGTTTGCTTATTTTCTTTTTTCTTTCTTTCCTTTTTTTTTTGGGGGCAGGAGTTAGGTTATACTGAAGATTATCCTCAAAGCTGAGTGGACGAAGACTGATAGGAAAAGAAGAAATTGAAGATGATATCTGGCTTCTGAAATTATTACCTACAGGCTCTAGCTCTTTCAAGTAAGTACAATTGTTTAATGATTTGAGAAATTCGGCGGTCTACATTTATTAGTATAAGCAAATATGGAGCTATGAAAATTTACTAGAGGCATGCTTTACAGTTGGTTGAAAATGCAGACATGAATCAATAACATTTTATTAGTATACAACTACAAAGCACACGATACATCAAACTTCATTATATTATGCTCTACCTTGAAATAAGGTCCATCACACTTTCATCCTCGTTTATTCTGCTTTCTGTTTCAAATTGCTCTTCCTTATATGTGTACATCTTACTAATGCAGATGAATATCACAAAATTTATAACACTTAGAAGAATTAGAAATGCATAATAATAATCTAGGTGTGAATCATTGAGATTATTCAACACCCATCCCTTCCCTTTTTGTTTTGTGATGTCAGATACAGTTGACAACAAAAAAACTACTAAGGAAATTTCCCACCCCATAAGCAGCCAAAGAAAGGGAACTGCCTAAACTTTTCATGCTTTCTGGAGCTTGATCGTAAAAAAATTCAGCCTCTACTACCATAAAAAAGGTATCAGCTATTCCAATAAGTATGAATTGAGGCAACAATATGCATATGGTTAATGGAATTTGTCCTCCATTCTTAACTAAACCATGACTTCTAGCAACACTTAGTCTCTTTTTCTCCACTAAACATGCTACTGCAAATGTAATTATATGTAGAAATAGGCCGATTCCTATTCTTTATAGTAGAGTGATTCCTCTTGGATTTTTAGTGTATGTTTTCATGAATTTAACAAAGTACCGATCATAAAGAGGAATGGAAATGAGCATTGATAGCGTCACAAATGCCGATAGACTAGCTGGAGGTATTTCAAAATGTGGTCCTAAATCTCTGTTCAATGTAGTTCCTTGTTTTATGAAAAGGGTGTTAACCTGTGCAATCATTGTGCATGGTATAAACATTGTAGCTAATAGTGGTAGAGGTCGAAGAATTTTCTTGGTTTCTTCAACTTGTGTTACTGAAGACAATTTCCATGGAGTGTCTGGGCTACTTTTCACTGCTGCTTTGCTTAAAAACCTGTTTTTATTACAAATATAATTAATTATTAGTTTTTGAGAGTTACAAGGCCATGCTAGTTTGAGAAGAGACATTATCAAACACACCTTCATGCTGCACGAAGTACACTATATTTCTCTTGTATAGGTGGATATATAATGACGGAGAATAATTGACTTTATTTCTTCCATTCACATATTTTTCCTTCTAATTTATCACTTATCCCTACCTAGCCTTACACTTGAATGTTACTTAAAAAATTTTCTATAACTACACCTTGGACGGAGCTTTGATTAACCGTCAAACAACAAAGCACTTATGGAGATAAGCGAAATATAGAAGGTAATATTTTATTTAAGAATAAAGCAAGATTTAGCGAAGGCGATGTGATTTCTGCTATAGTGTATAAGGGTTGTATATTAGCATACAAGTATTTTCATACTGACCTTATAGAAGATGTTGAATCAAGTTTTAACTTCCCTTCTTTGTACTCGTTCATGTCCAGTTCATGAAGCTCCTTAGGATCATTCAGAATTTTGAGCCTCTATTTCCTCATTGCAGCTACAATAACCCTTGCCATTTTCGTAAAAGGACTTCCTTGAGGCAACTTATGCCTATAAATCTGGAGTTCATAGCTCCACATTTGTTTAATGTTTTGCCTTTTGCCTTTGCAGGTTATAATATTCAGGTGTGATTATGTATTGCTAACACATGGTGGTGTATGTTTATGATTGACAACAAACATGGAGCATGAACTGCAAATTTGTTCTGGTGAACCGATGATATTTATTTTCTTGTTATAGTATATCTATGGTAGAGTAGAAATATGATTAGAAAATACTCTATTCGAAAGAAATGTATTGTGTGAGAGAAGAAATTGTTATACATGAATGGTGTATGAAAATTGTAGAAATTTTTGTTGTAATTGTTTGTACTATTAAAACATTGTTAAAATAAAAAAATATATTTGTTTATTTTATTTTGTGATATACACTAATACTAAAACGAACACATTTAATATGTAGTATCTATAAGCTGTAATTTTTTTAATAGATTTATAAATTTATTGCAACGGGCATTTGTTGTTGCAAAAGGATATGTTGCAACAGCAAAAGCTTGTTGCAAAAAAGTATACTGCAACATCTTATTGCAACAGGTCAAAGATGTTGCAAACTTTTTGCAACTTCGGCTATACCAACAGACGCGGGCCTGTTGCAATTGGTCTACTGCAACAGATATTGCCTGTTGCGAAATGTGTTTTTTGTTGTAGTGAATAATGTGAAGAGGCACATGATTATTGTCTACTCTCATATACTCCTCTGCTTTTTTATAGAATTTTTCAAGCATGTTTGGTTCTTTCATTTTAATCCATCTACCAAATTTACTTTTTTTCTCTATGGTGCCAATTAGGGACATGAGGATTATGTGTGGCTCTGGATTCCTCACTTCGGACAAGGCAATATTGAATCGACAGAGAAAAGCTTTAACGGATTCCCCTGGATTCTGCTTCATTGCTGAAAGTGTTATAGCATCCTTGGCTTTGGTGGCATACAAGCGAAACTGCTCCTTGAACTTTTTGGTCAAGTCAGAGAACCGGTCTACGGACTTAGGTGGTAGCTTTGTGAACCATAGTGAAGCAGCACCTTCTAAATAGAGAGGGAAATATAAGAATCTCATCTCGTTTGTTGCCTTTCCTGCGCTCATATGAGACTCGTACTTGAACAGAAAGCAGTTAGAATCAACAAAGCCTTGTACAGAGGCAAAGTTGGAGGATTGACTTTCCTTGGACACTCTGTTTCTCGGATTCTCTCGGTAAACGGAGTCCTATCGAGAGAGAAATCCCAGTCTCTTTCACCGTCATTGCAAGCATAACTCCTCTTCATGATTTGTTCTATCATATCCGAGGTGTACTCTTCAGTGGTATGCCACTCTGCGCAGCTAAGTTCTTTACCAAATGTTCGTTTAGGCAAGTGATCCAGGTTAGAGAACTTAGGTCCTTTACCTTCCCGACGATGAGGTGCCCCCGTGGCGAGACTGGTAACCCTTCGAGCTTTTCCCTCGGAATGATGCTTAGCTTTTGGTTTTAAGCCTTCGACATTAGCCGCATCTTTGTCGCTCAACCATTCGTTATCGTCCTCCATGTTGTTGTTGCAATGAAGATCAAAAGCGGTCGAGTTGGCGTTTTCTTCGAGATCAACATGGACCTTTAGAGGTAGTGGACTTGGGTCAAGTGTTAAGGATGGTGTCAAGTTTTTCCATCATCGCCTTGGTAGAAGCATCAATTCGTTGGTTCATATTGGCAACAATGGCGTCTAGTTCAACTTTAGTTACTCCGGCTCCACCTATTGAGTTTTCTTCAACTTCGAAGCGGTTAGTAAGCAGTGTAGCCTTATTAGTAGCATTGTTGGTTTCTCCAACGGTTTTACTTGTAGTTTTCTTAGATATTTAGCCACGATCTTAGATTTAGAGAACTAGAAGCAGGCTAGAACTTCAATGCATGGCTCTTAAATTTGAGAGAAGTGTGAACGTGGCCCCACGGTGGGGGGCCAAATGACGAAATCAAAAAATGACTTCAACACCGAAGGTGTTTAGAACACTTCACCAAATGGTATGGAATCGAAAAATGGAGCCATGAAATGTAAAAAAAAAAAAAAAAAAAAAGTGAAAACACCAGATTTTAGAGTGGTTCGGTCAATTTAGACCTACTTCCATTATGATAGCAATTTTCTTTAGCACTTTTGAGTTTACAAAATACATGATTTGAATCACTCCACTCATTTGTGATTTTTCTCTCCTTTATCCCTCTTTTTGATCTAGATTTCACTCGAATCTACCAAAGGAATAACTTGATTTCTCTAAGTGTGGTGTAGATCGATGAATATCTTCAACAGTTGATCACTTGAGTGGTCTTCCTAGATTCCATGGCAATTTTGCGTTAGATCTAGACTTTAGAGAGGATTAGTTGAGATTATAGACCATTTGGATTGAGTTGAAAGATTTTTAATGTAGTTTGGAGAAAGTTCAATCTGTTTGTCATTACATGAAAGTAGATTGAGTTAGAGAGGCCATTAAGGGAACTTGGAGTGTTTGAAAGTGGTGGAGAAATGATTTGGGAAGCCCTTCGGGATGGAAAAATCGGTTCCTTGAATGGTGGAGAAGTGGGTTAATTATAGGTGCAGTTTAGGGGTAGTGGCAGTGTTGTAAATATGGTGCGCAGAGTATTGATCGGTCATATAGATATTTATGGAACTGCCACTGGATTACAGTTGTACCCAGCTGTTACTGGAACCGATCGGTCCATACCGATCGGCCTATGCATGTAGACTACCGTCGATATAATGGTACTGCCGATCGGTCACTATACTTGATTACCGATCGCCTCTTATAATTTACAAACCAATCCCTATATCATAATATTATACCTTTAACACTCTTGTATAGTTCTGCCGCCATACTTTTAACTTGTTCTGCCATGTATTCTCTTGTTTTCTTTGCAATCAAAGAATACGGGGACAATATTTATTATACTGCCATCGTTTTATAATCTGATGTAAATACTTTTATAACCGATCACTTCATCCACTACTAGACTGACCACGTGTAATGAATTGTTGGAGCCAACCCATACTTCTTCCTTTGTTTTGACACACATACTGAAGGATGAAGCTCACTTGTCTTTTTAATATCGTCCCATTCATGCAAATATAAGTATCGATCCATTCCAATATTTTAATATCGACCGATCAACCCATAAATTAATTGCTGAGACTGGCCAATATTAATGCAAGCTGTTCACCACGTGGATTGCATGGCACTTCAACTTTATATTACTAGTATTTGGAACCTTCGGTTTCAACACAAATGCTTCGCGTCTTGACTCACAACAATCCTTTGTTTGTTTCAGCATAATTTATGAAACCGACTTATAATATATAAATTCATCCCAATGTGTAGCTGATGCCATGTGCCCATTCCAACCTGCATGAATGAACTTATGACACTACTTGTCTGAAAGCATATTAACCCGTCATAGCCTGTACAAGTTGTAACCTTCATTGCTTGATATAGGGTTTTTTATGTTAGCATATGGATCAGTCATGTATAAGTGTTGACACGTCTATATATGAACTATTGCATATATCAAGTTGCCAAACCACGTAGAAGACCTCTGACCGATCTATCAGTGAATCCATGTATATAACACTTTATTATGTTATATGTGCATTATAATACGTTCTGTTATTTATGCAGTCTTCACGTTCAACAGTTTAGTGGTGCATGATATTACATGCGTTGTGTCACGTGGTACATTCATATGCCTATTCTTGTTTATGCATGGTCTGTACTATTATAAAATTGTACATGGTTCTTCCAACACATATGTATGTGTCCTTATATATAAATGTTACATGCTTGAAGGCCATTCTCTTCGTGCACCCATGCTTTAGTCTCATTTCGGCCTTATCTATATATAAATTTCGTGTGAATAATTTAGTATACATGAAAATGCACTGCACATGTAAACACTGACCTGTCCGATCTCTTGTATTTGCATAACGTCGAACTATGGATATACTTTGTGACCGATCCATATTATTGGTAGATGACCAATCCATGTGACTGAGCTCGACCAATCCAAACGTGTAGTGCATATCGACCGAACCATATATAATAATAGTGCCGACCGATCCATTACCTGATTTTCATGTGTAGCTGTCGCCATGCAAAATTACTGACCGATCGACCCGAAGCCATCATGACGCACAACGGATTCAGTATCATGATGCACGACCGAGCGCTGCGCTCGATGTATCAATTTCTGAACTGCGTTAATAACGTGGTTAACACTGTGGATTGTTGCTTTCCAAGACGACAAAGGAGTAGATGACGGTGAGATTAATTCATTACTAGTTTTTTCACTCCTGCGTTTAGCGCGATTTATATGTTTGCTTTATCTATTTTATTGCTAAATGAGCATTGAAGTTTAATGGTAGTCGATTAGCTTAGTTTATTACATTCTCTGTATATTCTTAAACAAAATGAACTGTGAACGAACAAACACATCAAAATGATAATGGATTTGAATGTGGAAATTGGCTGCATCATCTGGTTTCTTATTGATATTTACGTTTTCATAGGTTTCCTTTTGTTTTTTTAAAGTTCAGAATATTGCATCACATCTTGTTGTTAAGCAGAGTGTTGATATAGTTAAGATTCACAGAGAATTGCAATGGGTAAAACAGATAGAGAGTTTGTAAAATTTATATTGCTGAATCGATGAAACAATTGTATAGGGTATTGTAATATTTGTACAGTAATACATGGTCTAGAAAGTAAGGCCCAAACGTGAAATTCTGATATACAAAAATAAAGAAGGGTCGGCACGAGGAAAACTCATGCCTTCGTAAAAAAGGTAAATGATGTCGGCTGCCTCTGTTATTTTATCCGTCCCTTTCAAAAATTAGAGATTTTTGAGTGATTGGAAACCCTAATTTGTTCTCGTCAAATGGATGATTTGTGGAAGCTATTAGCCAACAAGAAGAAGTATATATCAAAACTGAAGATCTAACATGGATTTGAGCTTTAGAAGTCTTCAGATCCGTAACCTGATCATGGATTAGTCTTCAAAAATGCTTCAGTGACTTCGAACATGGATTCGAGCTTCAGAAATTACTTTGATGACATCAAAAGATTAGGAGTCTTCATATTCAAAACATAATCATGGTTCTGGTCTTCGATCTACTTCAGTGGCTTCCAGAGATCAGGTTGTATGGTTCTATCACCTTTAATTCTTTCTTTAGTTTTTGAAAGTTCTTAGCTGCAAGTGATTTTGTGAAAATGTCTACCTTTGGATGAAGAGTAGGAACGTAGTTGACTTGTATGTTTTCTTCTGCACTTGCTCTCTTACGAAGTATATATCTATTTCTATATGTTTCGTATGTCCATGTTGGACTGGATTTGCTGTCATGTATACGACACTCTAATTATCACACCAAAGTGTAGATTTAATGTTAGTTAGCAGATTTAATTCCTTCAGTAGAGACCGTAACCATAGTATTTCAGTTGTTACACTTGTCACACTTCTGTATTCAGCTTCAGTACTGGATCTGGATATTGTCTTTTGTTTCTTTGAACACCATGATACAGATTATTGCCAATGTAAACACAATAACCAGTTACTGATTTTCTATCATCTTGATCTGCTGCCCAATCTGGATCACTGTATGTTGTGATGTTTAAGTCTTTGGCTGCTTTGAGTGTTAGCCATAGTCAATTATGCCCTTTAAATATCTGAGTATCCTTTTGACTTCCTCCCAATGTTCACTTAGCGAATTCTGCATAAATTGAGGCACTTTATTAACGCTAAATGCAATATCAGGTCGTGTTATAGTTGCATATTGTAATGCACCTACAACACTTCTATACTATTTAATATTATCTATGGCTTTCCCCTGTTTTTAGAGTAATGTTTCCCAGCTATCATTGGTGTAGATTGAGACTTTGCTTCATGCATGTTGGTTTTTGTCAGCAGTTCAGAAATATTATTATTTTTGACAAAGATGTATCTCTGAATTTGACTACCTTTTCACTTCAATGCCCAGAAAATAAGCAATGCCACCTAGATTTTGATGGAGAAAGTTTTATGTAGGTACATTGTCAATCTTTGAATTTCTTCATCGTTATTGCCTATAATAATTAAATCATCAACATATATTAATATGTAAACAGTAGATGATTTATTAATATTTGTAAATAGCGATGAGTCTGATTTACTAGGAGAGTAGCCCAGTGAATTGAGTGTTGACTTGAGCTTTTCAAACCAAACTCTAGGGGCTTGCTTCAACCCATAAATAGCTTTCTTTAGCTTGCAAACATGTGTTATATCTTGTGTGAATCCTGGTGGTTGTTGCATATAAATATTTTCCTGCAATAAACCATTTAAGAATGCATTATTCACATCAAGATGTTTTATTCTCCAGTTATTATTTAGAGCAATAATAAAGGCTAGTCTGATAGTAGATGGTTTCACTGTAGGGGAAAAAGTTTCATTAAAGTCAAAGTCGTATTCCTATGTGAAACCTTTTGCTACCAGTCTAGCCTTATACCTATTGATTGAACCTTTTCAGTTTATAAGTCCATCTACACCCAATTATATTTTTATTAATGGGTGGATGAACCAATTCCCAAGTCTGATTTTTGATAAGTGCATTATATTCCTCATTCGTTGCAGCTCTCCAGTTCTCATCCTTAATAGCTTGACTAAAGCTATTTGGCTCATCATTATTTAGATTAGCGGCATATGCTTTAGGCTTAAATATGCCACTTTTGGCTCTGGTCATCATATGATGACCAGTTTGGGTCTGAGGAGGATTGACTAGTAAATTTTATTATGGTTGCTCATTGTTGTTATTCAAACTGTTTTCCTCATTATCATTAGTTTGCTGATTATTTTGAGCGTCCTATAAATTTTTGCTTGAACTTTATATGGAAACAGGTGAGTGCATGGCGTGGCTTGATGTCTCTCCATTGTCAGTTTGCTAAATATTAGCATTCTGATTATCAGTAAGAGATTCAACAGCCTTAGTACTTGTCATTTCTTCCCAAATATTGCCAAGGATAGGTGGTTCATGTAAACTAACTTTAGAATTGTAAACTTTGCTAAATGTTTTCATATCAGTTTGCTTGAATGGAAAAGTCTTTTCATCAAAGATAACATGTCTGCTAATATATATTCTGCCAAGTGAATCAATACATTTATAACCTTTTTGGTTATTGCAATAACCAATAAAAGTGCATGGTCTTGATTTAAAATCAAACTTATTTGTATTATATGGCTTTAAGTATGGGTAACAAAGACATCCAAAAGGTTTTGAACTTTTGTAATCTGGTTTAACACTATATAGTTTTACTAGAGGACTTATATCATTTAAAATTTTGGTAGGCATTCTATTAATTAAGAACACTGTTGAATTAAATGATTTAGGCCAAAAAATTAATGGTAGTGAGGTTTGTGCTAATAGTGCTAAACCAGTTTCTACTATATGTCTGTGTTTCCTTTCAACCAAGCCATTTTGCTCAGATGTATAAGGACATGTTATCTTATGAATGATACCTTTATTGTTAAAATAACCGGCAAGAGGCTTAAATTCTAAACCCCTATCGGACTGTATAATTTTGATAGTACTGTTGAACTGATTTTCAACAAGATTAACAAAATGTTTAACTGCATTTTGAGTATCAGATTTTGACTTGAGAAGATATACCATGTGTATCTAGAAAATACATCAACAAATGATATATAATATTTATATCCAAAATCAGCATTTATGGGGGTCCATAGATCTGTTCCTATCATTTTTAAAGGCTCAGTATAAATGGTGTTAGAATGTGTGAATGGCAATTTATGGTTTTTACCCATTTGACAAAATTTGCAAGTATAGGGTAAATTTATGTCATCAAAGGGTATCTTATTATCAAGAAGAATTTTTCTGACAATATTAACATTGGGATGACCAAGTTTATAATGCCATGTATCAAAAGTAGACATACTATTACTAATATCAGAAGTGTTGCAATATATCACAGAATTATTGCTAATTTCAAAAACATTGCAATAGAATTGGGACTTATACTATTGTTACAGCTAACAATATTAAATTTGTATAGTCCTCTAACAGCATCACTGTGCAAAAGAATATCTTTAGTTAGTATGTCTCTAACAAAACAATGTATGGGAAAGAATTCAAAGTATAAATTGTTATCTCTAGCAAATTGAGATATACTGATTAAATTCTTCCTGATTCTAGGAATCCTTAATAGATTATGTAAGAAAAGTTTTCTCTTACCATTTATGCTGCCTTTACCAATGTGTGAAATATTTATACACTTACCATTCCCCATGGATATAGGTTGATTACCTTTATATTCTCTATTACCAAGATTGAGATTTTCAAGATTATTTGTGATGTAATTAGTTGCACCAGAATCAGGGTACAAGCTATCATCATTTATATGGTTTGCTCTTGCACTTTCACCTTGATTTTTTGATGATTCAGGTTAAGCAGAGGCATCATTTCGAGTCTGTGCAAGGTTGGCACTTGGATTTGAACCTCTCTGAGTTGTAGTATTTTGGTTCACTGCAAAATTTGCATTGAATCTAAAGAAACACCTTGGTGCAGTATGACCAACCTTCTCATAGATTTGACACTTAGGCCTATTGGTGTTGTTATTGCTCCACCTGCCTCTAGTTTGTTAGCCACCTCTTTGAAAGGTTTGTTCATTCTTGATATTTTGATTTCTGTTTCTTGGACTGTTGGCAGCATAGTTGATATTAAGATCACTTTCTTGAGTCTTTTTTACTTCCAATTCTAGCTTCATGAGAAAATAGAATTGAATGCACATCATCAATGGATGAAAATTCCTTTTGTGATGAAATAATAGCTTCTACAGCTTCATACTCATCACTTAGTCCATTCACGATACATAAAATCTGATCTGAATCAGGTACTTTATGACCTTCAGCTTCGAGCATATCACATATAGATTTCATTTTGCTTAAATATTCTCTCATGGATGTGTTGTCCTTTCTGATTTTATGTAGTTGCCTTTTATATTGCATAACTTTTGCATAACACTGGTTGTTAAATTACTTTTCAATGGTTTGCCAAATTTCGACAGCAATTTTAAATCCAATAACTTGTGGTAAAAGTTTTTCACCAATAGATGATAATAACCATGCAGAGATAAGTTTATCTTGCCTATGATACTTATTATATTCTTCATTTGGAACAACAGTGTTGGACTAATCAGTAATAAACTTTTGAGGTATTAAAAGTGTACCTTTAATAAATCCTTATAACCCATATCCTTGTATGGCAGTCTCTATCTGTAATTTCCACAAAAGATAATTGTTTTCATTGAGTTGAATGGTTATCAATTGAGGTTGAGGACTAACTACACTCTTTATTAGATTATCTGCAGCTGTCCCTGAAGGATTTGACCCAACCGATGAATTTGAAATTTCAGATGGGATGCTTGTCTCGACCATAATGATGAAACAATAGTTAAAGGCAGAAATAGTGACCAAGAATTGACTATTGAGGGAAAATAGGAGCTGCTAAACACATTGATGCAATCGGTATCTAAGTATGATGAAGAATATACTGTGACTTGGATTAATGGTAAGGCACAATTGTGTTTAGATGTTTTTTTGACTTCTTGATTGTCTTTCTTGATAACTTTCTGTTAAAAGTTGATCACTGCAGTGTTGCAGCCACCAAGTTTGCACTGGCGGGGTATACAAGAGATATATAGCCGTGTATAACCTTGGTCGGGCACGACACTCTATCAGTGATCAACTTTCTCCCTCCGATGATGAGAATTAACTGAGGAGAAAATAAACTCAAGAACTCCGATGAAAGATGATCAGAAAATTTGAAGTTGAGGATCAGATATGAACTAGGATCAAAAGTTGCTGTTAAGCAAGAAATGAAGATGCTCTGATACCAAGTTAAGATTCGCAGAGAATTACAACGGGTAAAACAGATAGAGAGTTTGTAAAATATGTATTACTGAATCGATGAAACAATTGTATAGGATAATGTAATATTTATACAGTAATACATGGGCTGGAAAGTAAGGCCTAAACGTGAAGTTATGATGTACAAAAATAAAGAAGGGGTCGGCACGAGGAAAGCTCGTGCCTTCATAACAAAAGTAAATGATGTCGGCTGCCTCTGTTATTTTATCTGATATGAGGAAGAATATAACTTATTTCCAGCTTAACATGCCAGCTTACAATAGTGATATATAATAATACTCCTAATAATAATAATCATGGTGAATAGGGATAATGTGTTTATCATGCTTTCGAAAGCAGAAAATTCATTGTGTTTCCCACTGAATTTTTGTTACACAAACAACAACGATTTTCCGCTGTAATACTTGTCTAGTAACTTTGTAATATTTAGTTGAACGGGAAGCCGCTAAGGAACATTACTTTTACTGACTGATTTTCGATCCAATCAAATTTATAAAATGGGGGAAAGAATAAAAGAATGGTAAGTAAAACTGAGGGTTTATCAATAATGAACAAATGCCTCTCCTTTTCCTTGTAGTAATTTATATTCTATTTTTTTTACTAGATGGTTTCCAACCTATTTTTTGATTGCTTAATCATGTATGACATGCTGTATTAAGACTAATCAGTTATTCTTGTTCAATGCCGATGTCGCCACCTGGCTATGATTGGCATTGTGACTACTGTTTGTGTAGGTATTGTAGCCTAAATCCTAATTCATACTCAGATTATGGAGGAACCAACATATTAAGCTCTACATTGCTAAATTTCTCTCATTGTGCGAAAAAATGTAGGCTATATAAGAAAAAAGTTAATGTACAAAATAAATGATTAAGATTTGTTTGAAAATTTGTGTTGGCCATGTAAGAATATATTCAATGACGGAGAGTGACAGAAAGAAAGCTAATCATCTTAAGCTAGATAAAAAGAAGATAAACAAGCCTTATTTCTATGGTGATGAGAAAACAAACAAAGTAAACAGTTCTTTATTTTTTCATTCTGTAGTGATTGAAGCAACTACATTTTATAGAACAGAATTAACTTTTTGAAAAAATCAAAAGAAATAATTTGAATGTTGGGTTAACAATAATTTTATTTTTAATAAATTAACCAAGCTTATGGAGCAATATGTGGATGATTGACAACATGCTACCCGTGAAGTCAAAATTAAGTTGGGTATATGTAATATGTATTTTTGGTGAGCTAGAATGTGTAAGCAAAATCTATAAACAATTGCTTATATTAACATTTCTCATTGAATGTTCTATTCCTTTTTTTTGTTTTTGAAACAAAAGGGTTCTTATATTACAAGAAGCAGATTACAAAAAGGAAGAGAGAGCTGATAACTAATTACAAACTACGACCATAAACGAATACTGTACAAACTAAAAAAACAAGACCATCTCTCTAGTAACAGACATAGCGTGACAATAGTACAAACAAACTACAAAAAAGAATAGCACGCCAAAACAGCAAAACCCACAACAACTGGCACAAAATCAAGCTCCAAACTATCAACTGAATAAAGAATAGACGCAATGCTTGATTTTGTGCTGGTTGTCGTGGGTTTTGCTATTTTGGCATGCTGTTCTTTTTTGTAGTTTGTTTGTACTGTTGTCACGCTATGATTGTTGTTAAAGAGCTGGTCTTGTTTTTTTTTAATTTGTACAGTATTCGTTTCTGGTCGTAGTTTGTAATTAGTTATCAGCTCTCTTTTCCTTTTTGTAATCCGCTTCTTGTAATATAAGAACCTTTTTGTTTCAAAAAAAAAAAAAGAACATTCAATGTGAAATGTTAATATAAGCAATTGTTTATAGATTTTGCTTGCACACTCTTGCTCACCAAAAATACATATTACATATACCCAACTTAATTTTGACTTCACGAGTAGCATGTTGTCAACCATCCACATATTTCTCCATAAGCTTGGTTAATTTATTAAAAATAAAATTATTGTTAACCCAACATTCAAATTATTGTTTTGGATTTGTTCAAAAAGTTAATTCTATTCTATACAATGTAGTTGCTTTAATCACCACAGAATGAAAAAATAAATAATTGTTTACTTTATTTGTTTTCTTATCACCACAGAAATAACGCTTGTTTATTCTTCTTTTTATCTAGCTTAAGCTAATTAGCTTTCTTTCTGTCACTCTCCATCATTGAATATATTCTTGTATCTCCAAACCGTAGAAGCACCAACAAGGAAACATAAACCCCTGAAGCCACTAGAAATGCAGAAGCTAGATCAAAACAATAATATGCATCACCACCAGAAAACAACATCGATCTGTCCAGATTATAACATGCAGAAATCCATGCAAAAAATCAAAACTCCAAGCATTAAGACACAAAAAACAACACCTTCACCACCTCCAGAAGGAGAAAATCATAAACCCATCCATTAAAAAAAAGTCGAATTCGATCACTTCTTAGTAACACCTCCATTGTTTACTCCACCTAGATTTCTTCCTCCTTCTTTTGCTTTCCTGGATTTGGGTCGATTTTGAATTTCTTGCATAAGTTTATTCCACTCTCGGTTTTCCTCTATCAAAGATTCATCATAAACTAACTTATTAATCTCTTTGTATTTACTGGGTTTAACTGTTCTCCTCTTTTTGATGCTATTTGTAGAACTATAAGAACTGTATGAGCTATCAGACTCGTTCATAAGAATATCCTTACTTACATCATCCTCACCATTTTTAAACTCACTTGTATAATAGCCTTTTCAGAACCATCTTCTGTATGATTATTCTTAATCATGTCATGCATGCAGGAATTTATAGCTTTTGAGATATTCTGGGAACAAGACTTCTCAACTATCTTCTCTTGATTCATACCATCCTTTGCATTAGCAGACTGTCCATTTCATTAGCTGTACTGGACTGTAAATTATGATTACCAATAGGAACAACATCACTTTCCTTAATAATATTAGCCTACGCCAGACTAATAACATCACAACACTGATTATTCAACACTGAAGATATAATACGTTCCAGAATAACATCTTTTTCAGCCACTTCTTTTGAGAACTTGTCCTGATTACCCACTGTAGTATCTATATCCGTACGACTATCCTCCTTATTAACATAATTCTTTGGAATCCATATCTTAGGAGCTTTACACGAACCTGTAGAATGTCCTAATATCCTACAATTTGAACAACAATCAGGTACTCTATTATAATTACACAAACCTGTAGATTACAAGTGAGGATTTAGTTAAAAAGGCGAGAGAAAAATGGTTAAAATCAATTTTTTTCTATGTCCATGGAAGTAAACCCTATTATAATTATCTGAAAGCATATATTGGTAGGAGCTGGAACTTGAAAGGTGGTTATCAGTTATTTTCAAGAGAAAATGGTTTATTCGTTATAAAATGCTACATGGAAGAGGATTGTGATAGGATCTTAGAGTTTGGACCATATTTCTATAATAGAATGTTGATTTTTATGAAGAAGTGGAAACCAGGTATGAAATTGATAAGAGAATATCTTAATTCAGTTCCTATTTGGATCAGATTAACTAGTATGGACTTAGATTTTTTTGTCTGTTGAGGCCATTAGTAGAATAGCTACTATTCAAGGTCATCCTATAAGATTAGACAGTGTCACAGAAGACTTAAGTCAAATATCATATGCTAGAATCTTTGTTGAGTAGATATTGATTTCAAGTTTCCTGAGAATGTTGCTATACAATGCTACAATGGTGATATTGTTCTATTCTTTTGTTCCTGAAACAAGAATACATGAAAACTTATCTTATCGCTGCAAATATACTCACTGCTTAACCAATGTTCAAATTGAAACACAAAAATCCATGCTTTATCTTTTGGTGTTAGACATTTTATTTCTATTCATTGCTCTAGTAAAGCTGATAGTTCTATGTTTATTTGTACAGATTGAACGATGGAATGAGCAAAGAGAAAATGGAACCTTCCCAGGTCCTCTGTAACTCTAAACTATGTAAGAATATTTCAATATTCATATGGCCTATGTGTATTATGGTATAATTGTGGGAATTAAGTTCATGTTATGTGTTGGAATTTTAATATTAAAGTTGATATCGTGATGGATCGGTTTCGATTGAAGTTATTTAAATTCGGGGTATGTATTATCCGTCTTTCCTTGCCTAGATATGTTTTAATGTGTTCTCTTTGTGATGAAATAGAATTTTTTTTGTTTTATACATAATGCAGTTTTTGTCATATAACTAAGCAGTTATGGACAAATTTAAATTTGAAAAAACAAACGCAATATAGGGAGAGCAGTTTGTTTTGTCATATTAGTAACTGCACCATAACTGCCATACAAAAAGAGGACATTTTGGTTCTATCCATCAAGGAACTAAAAAAAGACAGAATAGAATAGGAAAAGGGAAGAAAAACATTACCAGCGACAAAGACTAACATCAACATGGATTCAGGTTAGAGATTTATATCTTATTTATGATATATATATATATATATATAGGTTGAATCATATCAAGTTTAATTAGATTCATCTGCATTCAGTTTTTGCTTGAATGAAATATGAAATAAATGGCAATTGAAACTGAAACAATTGCTTTCAATTGGTATCAGAGCAACTTAAACTTGAATGATTCACCATGTTATTGACTTATATTGGATAATTTTGGTCCAATTACATGACTGCATATCGTGGTAATTCTTCCGTAGTGCTTATCATGTATAAATATCTACTATAGTGAACAAAACAGTTTCATTACATGTTAATATCATCATAACAGTACTATAATTTACGGTAGCATAACAGTACTATAATTTAATATCTTAAGGGCTTGTTGCGATGGATTTGGTTTCACACCATAGCAGTACTATAAATTGTTGTACCGCTTCATCTTCCTTTTTCTTTTTGGGTTTTAATATCATCATATTTTGCATAATCCATGTTATTTAAGGTATTTGAAATATACTAAAGCTGTGTAATTTAAGTAATGCAAATGTTAGTATATTATAAGAATAATTTTACTCATTATAGTTCAATGTCTACATTGTAACATTTAGTCACCAAAGTGACCTTGTTATATCATATTTAAACATTAATATAATTGAATTGATCATGATTATAGAGATGCTATGAGATTATTAAAAAAAGGAATGATCAACTGTTTTATTATCTATATTCTATGAGACGACCGCCCAAAGGTTGGTCATTGAATGTAGATTAATAAGATAAAAGTAATTAGTCATAATTACATTGATTGAATAGTGTGTATATCCAAAGATAAGATACTTGTTCGGCTAAGCATATTATGATTAGTCACTAAATTGTGATATTTTAGCATTAATGATAGTGCATTGTTTAAGTGTTGCCCAAAGGTTACTTAAATACATGCTTTAAATACATAAGTCGGAAATCTTGCATCTGCATCATATTTTTCAAAGTACTAATAGATAAATATGTATTAATGTTCGCAGCTACATCAAATATGTTTGCAATCGCTAACTCTGTCCTGAAGTGAAATGGGCTGAACTATGATGAATGGTCTAAACAGATCCAGTTTACACTGGGTATAATGGCATTGGACCTTGCAATATTAACAGAGGAACCTCCAACCATTACAGATGATAGCTCCGAGACTGAGAAGTCTCATTATGAGGAATGGGAGCGATCTAATAGGTTGAGTTTAAACCTCATGAGGATGACAATGGCTGAAAGTATTAATCCATCTATGCCTAAGACAGAGAATGCAAGGGATTTTATGTGTATGATTAAGGAGTGTTCACAATCGGATTTGGCGGACAAGTCAATTGTAGGAAGCCTCATGTGTCAGCTAACTACAAAGAAGTTTGACTGGTCTCAGCCCATCCATGATCATGTAACATGTATGTATAACTTGGCAGCAAAGTTAAAGACCATGGGAATGGATGTTAATGAAGCATTCTTGGTTCAATTCATCATTAACTCTCTACCTTTTGAGTTTGGTCAGTTCCAGGTTAATTACAACACCATTAAGGATAAATGGAACTTTCAGGAATTGAAGGCCATGTTGGTTCAAGAGGAAGGGAGATTAAAGAAGATAAAGGATCATGCAATTCATCTCATAGGTCATGATCGTGATGGCAGCAGTAAAGGAAAACCAAGTAAGAAGGACAAAACATCCATAAAAGGACCTGCAGGTCAAATCCGGAAGGAGAAGCAGAAGTGCTTCTTTTGCAAGAAAATGGAGGCATTTCAAGAAAGATTATCTAAAAAGGAAGGTTTGGTTCGAAAAGAAAGGTACACATTATAGTTTTGTTTGCTTTGAATCAAACCTTATAGAAGTTCCTAATAATACCTGGTGGTTAGATTCCGGTGCCACTACTCATGTATCTCACATTAAACAGGGATTCCATTCGATCCAACCCATAAAAGAAGCTGAACAATACTTATTCATGGGAAACAGGATGAAGGCACGAATTGAGGGCATTGGGACTTATTATATATTGTATTTTGACACTGGTTGTCATGTAGATCTTGAAGAATGTCTTTATGTACATGAGTGTGCTAGAAATCTTGTTTCTATGAGTAAATTAGATAATTTAGGTTTTTATGTAAAGTTTGGACATGGTGGTTTTTCATTGTATCGAAATAATTATTATTATGGTTGTGGTACTTTGAATGATTCACTTTATAGGTTCAATCTTGATGTTAAATTTTCTGAATCTTTGTTTAGTGTTGAAAATCAAGGCATGAAGCGTAGTGTATCCAATGAAAGTTCTGCTTTATTGTGGCATCAAAGATTAGGTCATATTTCCAAGAAACGAATAATGAGGTTGGTAAAGAACGGAATTCTTTCTCAATTGGATTTTAGTGATTTGGTTGTATGTGTAGAGTGCACTAAAGGCAAGTAGACTAAACACACAGTAAAGAAGCCAGCCATGAGAATTAATAAACTACTTGAGTTAATTCACACTGATATATATGGCCCTTTTGATGCTCCTTCATGGAGCAGTGAAATATACTTTATCACCTTTATTGATGATTACTCACGTTATGGATATATATATATATATATATATACTGCATGAAAAGACTCAATCTGCGAACGTCCTAGAGGTGTTTATTAATGAATTCGAAAGGCAATTAGATAGAAAAATAAAGGTAGTGAGGTCTGATAGAGGCGACAAGTTTTATGGAAAATTTAATGAAAGTGGACAATGCCCAAGTCCATTTGCAAAGTTGCTTGAAATTAGAGGCATTTGTGCACAAGATACAATGTCTGGTACACCTCAGCAGAATGGTGTAGCTGAGAGGAGGAATTGTACATTAATGGGTATGGTTAGGAGCATGTTAAGTAATTGTTCATTACCTCTTTCATTATGGATGTATGCATTGAAGACTACAACATATGTTCTTAACTGGGTTCCTAACAAAGCAGTTCCTAAGACTCCTTATGAACTGTGGACATGAAGGAAACCTAGTTTACGGCATCTTCATGTTTGGGGGTGCCAAGCAAAAGTAAGGTTGTATAATCCACATGAAAAAAAACTTGATCCTAGGACAGTCAGTGGCTCTTTCATTAGCCATCCTAAAAAGTCAAAGGGGTATATATTTTATTGCCCTAACCATAGTACGAGAATAGTAGAGACGGGAAATGATAGGTTCATTGAAAATGGTTAAACTAGTGGGAGTGGTGAATCACGAAAATTGGACATACAAGAAATTCAGGTTGAACTTCCTTCACCTGTTATTTCTTCTAAAGTAGTTGTACTATTGTTGCTTCACAGTCAAATGATACAATGGAACAACATGATGATGTTCAAATCCCACAAGACGAAGTTATGGTTGATGAACCAGTCATAATTCAGGAAGAACATCATGATCCACATGAACCTTTAAGGCGATCTATAACGGAAAGAAGATCCGCTATTTCAGATGATTATGTGGTTTATTCTATTGGAAGTGAATATGATTTAAGCCTTGATGAAGACTTGATCTCATTTATGAAAGCCATAGAAAGTGATAACTCTGAAAAATGGTTGATTGTTATGAAAGAAGAAATCAAGTCAATGAGTGATAACAAAGTCTGGGACTTAGTGGAGTTACCTAAGCATTCTAAAATTGTTGGGTCTAAATGGGTCTTTAAGACTAAACGTGACTCAAAGGGTAACATTGAAAGATATAAAGCTAAACTTGTTGCTAAAGGTTTTACCCAACAAAATGGCATTGACTATAAAGAAACCTTTGCTCCAGTATCTAAGAAGGATTCTTTAAGAATTGTTTTGGCTTTGGTGGCTCATTATGATCTTGAACTTCACCAAATGGATGTGAAAACCGCCTTTCTGAATGGTGAGCTTGAGGAAGAAGTATATATGGACCAACCTGAAGGATTTATGGTCACTAGGAATGAAAACAAGGTGTGTTAGTTGAAAAAGTCAATATATGGACTAAAACAAGCTTCCAGACAATGGTACTTAAAGTTTAACGTTATCATTACGTCATATGGTTTTGTAGAGATAATTGTTGATCGGTGTATCTACATTAAAGTTAGTGGGAGCAAGTTTGTGATTTTATTCTTATATGTTGACGACATTTTGCTTGCTGCAAATGACATATGCATGTTATGTGATGTAAAGAAGTATCTCTCTAATAACTTTGAAATGAAGGATATGGATGAGGCATCTTATGAGATTGGAATAGAAATAATACGAAATAGATCACAAGGATGGCTAGGGTTGCCTCAAAAAGGTTATATCAATAAGGTGTTAGAGAAATACATAATGGATAAATGCTCCACAGGAATAGTTCATATATAGAAAGGGGACAAGTTCAGCAATAACCAATGTCCCAAGAATAATTTGAAACGGAAAGAAATGGAAAGAATCCCATATGCATTAGTGGTAGGGAGTTTGAACTATGTTCAAACATGTACTCGACCAGATATCAGCTTTGCTGTAGGTATTTTTGGTCGATATCAAAGCAATCCTGGGTTAGACCACTGGAAAGCTGCAGAGAAAGTTCTCAGATATTTGCAAGGCACCAAAGAGAACGTGCTCATATACAGGAGATCTAGTCATCTAAAAGTCATTGGATATTTAGATTCAGATTATGTCGGATCCAAAGATAGTAGAAAATCAACATTTGGCTATTTGTTTCTATTAGCCGAAGGGGTTGTATCATGGAAGAGTGGAAAACCGTCTGTCATTGCTACTTCCACTATGGAGGCCGAATTTGTGGCATGCTTTGAGGTTACTATTCAAGCATTGTGGATGCGGAATTTTATTTCAGGACTTGGGATTGTCGATAACATAACTAGACCATTAAGAATTTATTGTGATAATTCCATAGCCATTTTCTTTTCGAAGAATGACAAGTATACTAAGGGTGCTAAACAAATGGAGTTGAAGTACTTGTCAGTCAAAGAGGAGGTGCAAAAAACGTAGAGTGTCTTTTGATCATATGAGAACAGATCTGATGGTAGTGGATCCGTTGACTAAGGGAGTACCACCCAAGGCATTTATTGGCCTTGTAGAGCGGATGGGTATTATAGATACGGCCTTGCTATTTTAATTATGATACACTCATCATGTTTGTGACACTATGAGTTCAATTATAGTTACATTTCTATTTTATTGAACACGCTATTATTACAGTATATGTGTACACTTATGGTTGTTAGATGACATGTGATTATTTTGAGAATTATATTATTTCTCAATTTGGAATTAAAATTGAGTTTGAATTGATTTGTGATACATGGAAGGGATCATGCCGCTTAAATGACATGGGACCGCCATGATCCAATCAGTTCTTATTTGATTACTGATCATTTGAACTTGAAAAATATGCATTAAAGTTATTGAAACATCAATTAGACACAAAGGCCAAGTGGGAGAATGTAAGAATATTTCAATATTCATATGGCCTATGTGTCTTATGGTATAATTGTGAGAATTAAGTTCATGTTATGTGTTGGAATTTTAACGTTAAAGTTGATATCGTGATGGATCGGTTTCGATTGAAGTTGTTTAAATTCGGGGTATATATTATCCCTCTTCCCTTACCTAGATATGTTTTAATGTGTTCTCTTTGTGATGAAATAGCATTTGCTGTTTTATACATAATGCAGTTTTTGTCATATAACTAAGCAGTTATGGACAAATTTAAATTTGGAAAAACAAACGCAATATTGGGAGAGAAGTTTGTTTTGTCACATTAGTAACTGCACCATAACTTCCATATAAAAAGAGGACATTTTGGTTCTGTCCATCAAGGAACTAAAAAGAGACAGAATAGAAAAAGGAAAAGGGAAGAAAAGCATTACCAGCAACAAAGATTAACATCAACATGGATTCAGGTTAGAGATTTATATCTTATTTATGATACATACAGGTTGAATCATATCAAATTTAATTAGATTCAACTACATTCAGTTTTTGCTTGAATGAGATCTGAAATAAATGGCAATTGAAACTGAAACAATTGCTTTCACACTAAATGTATGATTTATAGTTACAACAAAAACCTTCTAACCTGGAACAATGTACATATGGCTAATGGCATCAGTAGGTTGATATTGGATGGCACTAAACTCATCAAGATTAGTTTACTATATATGAATGTTTAGTATGTTTTCATGATTCATATTTTGTGTCAATTTCGATTTATATCTATTTTATGTTTTGTAACTTCTTGTACCACAAAAATTTGCTAGAACTTTTACTAGCATCATATTTTGTTAAACTAATAATTTATTATAATAGACTTGTTTTAAATTGATTATTGAGTTAAATGAACTTAGATAAAATAACAAATACAGGTCATTTATGATAGTTTTGTGACTCTATGCATCCTTAAGTAACTAATAATCAAAAAACAAACAAAATTGATGCATTGACATATGAGTTGCATGCATTTACACATGATGGTGATAGGGTGTAGGTTTGTAGTGGATGTTTGGATGGTGATAGGTTGTGAGTTGGTATATGTTTGGATGGTGGTATTCAGGTTTTGCGAGTTTAGGTTGGACCCAATTATAAATTCAAGTTCTCATATTGTATTTTGTGGTATTACCTGTGGTTTTGTATGAGTTTTCCATGTGTTTTATGTCAAGATTTCAGTTCCTTATTTTGACTACTCGTAGCAGTTCCAGTGTTAAGTTTTACAAAATAAAGTTGGAATTTTTTTCTTCAGTTTCTTTATTAAATAAAATAAAATTGGTGCATGCATTATTATATGTAAAGAAGATATATTCGCTGAAGGCGTTTATATATACATAGCCAGATTATTAACATGTTCATCACTATCAGATCATTTGAAATTGCTACTGACCTCATCACTGTCGGATTGTAACTTAACGTATCAGATGAGGTCAAAATATCAAAATATGCCTGATGGAGGGTTATGCAGCTGTTTGAAATGATAACTGTTATCAAAAGTGCAAATTAATCATCTACCTAGATTCAACAAATGGGGACGTTTTTAATCGTCCTAGATAGCACATCACTCTAGTGATTAATAATGAGGGACTTCAACTTGCATGTACTT
The DNA here is from genome assembly GCA_030737875.1 of Allium sativum. NCBI lineage: Eukaryota > Viridiplantae > Streptophyta > Magnoliopsida > Asparagales > Amaryllidaceae > Allium > Allium sativum. Next base: position 351,547,362 of record CM060925.1, read on the forward strand.
TAGTTTAGGCAACAAATACTAAGCATGCAAGAAAAAATTATAGAAAAAACTATGAATAGGAGTTAGATTTTTTTTTACATAAATATAATTCTACGATGAATGTGTTTGAGTATAATGAAAAGCGGAATACGCTAGTATATCTAACTTTGAAATCATTGAGGTAGCATAGCACACGACTAAAACATTGAGCTAAATTTGTAATAAAACTGTACTAGGAATTAGAGCATCTCTAGCAGTGAGCGCTGGTTGGAGGTGGAAATGAATGAAAAAAGCGGTGGAAATCGCCTTCCTCCCAGCAGCGAACGGTGGAAATGAGGGATTTTTTTTAAATAATACCTATAAAAGGGGATCAAATCTCCGTGTATAGTTTATTTTTGTTTTCTTTTCCCGTCAAGAGAATAAACGGGAAACAATTTATCTTTTATGTATCCGACGCTTGAAAAAAAGGGGAAGAATCCCCGTTTCAAACTGTTCCCCATGCTCAAATCGGCTCTGCTTGAGCGTGGGGACAGGATTTAAAATGAGGATTCTCCCCGTTTCAGCATCTCCGGTCACAGCTGGAGATACTCTTAACATCAGTACACAAATGCCCAGAAATAAATCATTATATGAACAGTGCACAACATTTTGAAAATTTTCACCATCTTTGCATGTTAGTTGTAAAACAAAAGGATAATTGATTATAAAACATGACAGAGTATTTAATTCAAATCCATTAGCCTTCAAAAATATTCTCCACCAGTTTTATCTTGTAAAACTTTGCAGTGGATCAATTGAGTTTATAGCGCATGCGAAGGGTTTAACCGTTTAAGCATACCACCGTTCAACAAAACATTGGTTCATTTTTCCGTCTTCCATGAAATCAGGTAGAATAAAAGAAATTTGAAATTGCATCACATGAAAATGACTTACCATGATTTATATAATGTCTGTGAAATTATATAATTCTAAAACGGACCTTTCTTCTTTTACTTCTGCTACTATTGCTACTGCAAGCAGCGCTCTCTACAGGTATTCATTTCTCTATATATTTCTATTAATGAATATGTTGGATCTAGACTAACCCTAGAGGGGGGGGGGGTGAATAGGGTTTGTCACAGTTTTTAACTGAATTAGAAATCTAATGGGATATATAATAATAACAAACAGATAACTGAATATAGCAGAAACAGAAATGCAGAAAAGAAATCACACACAGATATACCCAGCTTCGGCAAAACCCTGCCTACTGCTGCATTCCTAAGGTTTCTACTAGGTGATAGAACAGATCCCGCATACAAGACCATGTATACTCGCAAACCCTGCTCCTATTCTAACCCTACGCTCAAATCCCTAGACTGACCGATATCCACTAGATCAGATTTTCCCTGATTACGACTCCGTAAACAGTAACCCAAATTTTACAGACTCTGTCAACTGTCAGTCAACACCCTGACTGAATTCCCCTAGATTTTACAGACCTAGAAACTATTCGGATTGGTTTTACAACACGAATACAATACAAAACAAATTAAACAAAAAAAATAGAAAACCCTAATTAGAAAATCCCCTTGTTTCAAGTTTTAAAAGCTTGGCTTAATCAAGGCTAAGTTGACCGGTCCACTTCTTTTTGCTCTTGCCCGATCCCCTTTCTTTTTCTTTGGCTCTGGAATAAGAAATGGCGGCCGACTTTGGGAAGCTAGGGTTTTCTGAAATGAACCTGGGTTTTTCTTGATTCCCAAATCGCAGCTTTGAATGATGGAAAAGATGATTCTATGATGCTTGAATACCTTCGTTTCTCTGCTTGGTGATTTGGGAAATAGCAATCGAAAAATAGTGAGTTCTCTGGATTTTTCTCTGAGTTTGCTTGAATTTATTTTGTGGGTTTTCGATGCTTGAAATGCCTGTGATGATTAGTGTTAAAATAGGATTATAGAAATTCTAATTAACGCTCTGATTTCAAATATATGTCTTGATCTGTTTTTGCTCGGTTTCCCTGATTTGATTCTCGGCTTGAATTTTATTTTTCCTTTTGTTTCTCTGTAAATTAGTCGAGATAAAAACAAACTTTGATTTAATTCTTGCCAACGTGAATAGCTTGATTGAATACTGGTTTGTTCCCATGAATAAATTGTTGCCTTGAATTTGTGATTGAAACATTTCTGGCAGCTCTTTGTTAATTTTGATCCCTTGCTTTTCTGGAAATGAATTTAAACCGAATTGGATTTTTGCCAAAAGAAATGTGTGATTCTTCTTTTGCTTGCGTGTATTTGGCAAGACTTCGAATTGATTTCTTGTCCCTGATTTTTATGTTGATCATTTGGAGAAAGAATTAATTCGAAATATTGTTTGTTTCCTGAAATAACTTTTCTGATTATTCATTGTTCCAAAAACTGAAATGATTTTGAGGAGATGACTTGAAATCTTCTTGCCAAAAAAAATTGTTGCCAAATCACCACGACTTGATACTTGTCTTAATTTGATCACTGATTTTTTATTATTGGACATTTTGCTTGCCGAGAATGACAGATGGATCTCAGGCCAAAGTAATCATTTTTGATATCTTGCCAGAAATGCCTTTTTCCTTTTGCTGTGAGCACTGATTTCCACGACATTAAACTTGAATCATTCTTTGCATGCTTCATCACAGCATTGATATCTTTCCTATATTATGTATACATGTGCATTGAACCAATACTGCAATCCTTAACATTGTGATTGACCACTTTTGCAGTATCACCATTCATGTCTAAATTTCTTCGTTTGTACCATACTCACATGCATGCCCTGTTTTGTATGATCCATTTGAACTAAAAATAGCTACTGCTAGCTGCACCATACTGTCTTGAATCTGAACCATTTTTGTACACACATTTAGCATTGTGAATATGCACACACACACACGTGTTTGTTAACCCCATTTACTTGTGCTTGAACATTCATTGTATGTGTCCTTTGCTGTGATCTTTCTTGAACTTGATTAGCTCGACCATGCTTCACTTTAGAGATGTATATTTGCTGTATGCACCACCTATTCACACTAAAATATTGTTGCACTTGATATTGTCATGACTTATTGACCCTTGTGTATTGATCATCACTTTGCTTCATTGCTCGACCATTTGGTCTGAATCACCATGTATGATTTGACCTTGAACATTTTGTTGCCGAGTCTCTATGTATTGCTGTGTTACCTATCAAGATGGCAGTTGCTCTATGCAAAGTTGTGTGTAGTTCCTCATTGCCATTTGAATTGTGTACTAACCGAAATGATCTTGACCTATTTGCACTTTGCTGCTCAATCATATTTGTTGAAATTTGCTTGAGAATGTTGTTTCCATGCACCAATGCCTTGTGCACACTTGAGTTTGATCTGCACTTTGGTGAAACATGAGTGTTGCACTGTGATATGCCATGTTGAAACTGTCCCTTGTTGTGCACTGAGTCGAGCAGGTCCACGTGGCTACTCCTCAGTTGCTCGCTGATTGGCGAGGCAGTGCACACGTGTATATTTATACACGTGTGTATATGCAGCCATCAGACCGATTTTCTTATCCCTGCATTGATATATATATATATATGTTGTCTGTCTTGTGGTATTTACAGTGTATCACTGTGAATATCACAAGCTGTCTAGACATAGATTGATGGTTTTTATAAATCAGATCAAGTCATGAAAAATGATGAGAAACACACCAGAAATCTGAGGCAAATAAAACTTTAAAAATAAAATTTATATTCGCCTATATACAGTTTTGTTTCTATTGCAATGTACTGTGTGTGTGTGTGTTTCATGTGACAGGTGAGTAAATGATGACTGGACTGACTGTGAAGTGCTGTGAAGACAAAAAATAAAAGACAGAAGGCAGTGAAAATAAGAAGAGTGTCAGTGTGTCTGTGTAAATATATATGAATCTGTGTAAATGGAATTGTATATATGAAATGAAAACTGAGTGAATGTATGAGTGTCATAGTGAGAAGCTAATGTATATGAAAAAGTGATTGTACTGATTATTTGTAATAAACAAAATCTTGTTTGAAATAAAAAATATTATTTCATTGTTGTCAAACAGATTTGTCTATTCTATTCTGTTTATTTGTGAGTACAAATATGTGAAGTGATTAAATAGTGGAGTTAAAATAGATGCATTGTTTGAATGTTAGAAATATAATATTTATATTTTAAATAAAATACAGTAAATATTTGATTTTCTGTACAGATGTATTTTATTTAAATATAAATATTACATTCCTGTCTGTGATGTAAATATAGAACAGTACAGTAACAAACACATTTATAAAATATATTTGGTTGTTATCATCAAACAAAAATCATATAATTGTGTATACAACACCGTTATATACAACAGAATATACCACTTTTACATCTAATATGTTAAGTTATAATCAAGGTTGTTGATCGTACAAATTGAGAAATAGAAACAAGACAGAACAGAAAATGTTTATTGCTTTCAGAAAATTGAATACGCAATAGTTGCAGATTGGCCCATATTTAATAATGTACAAAGGGCTTTGGGCTGAAAACTATTTGGTTACAAAAAATGAAACGGATAGCAAAATGAAGGGCAGAGATTGATGCAAATGAGCGGATGTAATTACTGATCCATGTAATTGTATAACAGAGGGTAACGTTGTGTTTTCTCTCATTTCCTTTACACCCCTGTGGAAACTAGGGTTTCTTGAGCCCTGGTTTGCAAAAATGGAGGCTCCTCCTTCTTCAAATCTTTCGCATTTTTTCTTCATAATAATATACTTTTTAGTTTTAGGGCTGCCAAATCTAACTTCAGACGAGTTTGTTTCCTTACTGATGTGGATTTGGCTTTCGCTGTTGTGATTTCTGAGCTTGTGTTGATCGGAATTGCTGTAGCTTTGTGCTGCTTGATCTTCTATTCTACCAACATTCATTTCTGAACGGAATTTGGTAAAGCTTTTTATTACAGTAGCTTTAGTCAGAATATTGGCTTTTTGGTAAGTTCTAAGTATGTGATTGACCTCAATTTCTCCTTTTTGGACAAGTTCCCTTATGAAATGCAAGTCTATTTCTATATGCTTTGTGCGTGCATGTTGTACTGGATTTTCTGACATGTATACTGCTCCTTTTTTTGTCACACCATAGAGCTGGTGTTTCTATAGTCTTAATTTTTCATTTGTTCATCATAGATTTTAGCCATTTTACTTTATCAGCGTTAGCTAAGCTTCTTTATTCTGATTTAGTCATAGACCTTGAAATAGTAGCTTGTTTCTTTGAACTCCATGAAACCAGATTTTGACCAATGTAAATGCAGTAACCACTTGTAGATCTTCCGTCATCAGGATCAGAGGCCCAGTCTGCATCTGCATATCCTACGATATTTAGATGTTGACTGGCCTTAAATGTTAGTCCATAATAAACTGTTCCCTTGAGATACCTTAATATTCTCTTAACATCTTTCCAATGTGTGTCAAGTGGTTTTTGCATAAATTGAGATACTTTGTTAATACTATTGATAATATCAGGTCTGGTTATAGTAGCATACTATAATGCTCCTACGACCATCCTGTATTAAGTGATGTTATCAATATCTTCTCCTTTGAATTTGGAGTATTGTTGACTGTTATTCATTGGTGTTGGTTGAGGATTAGCATTTAACACCTTTGTTTTGTTGAGTAATTCAGTGATATACTTTCTCTAACATAAAAATATTTTATCACTTGATCTTGTTACTTATATTCCTAAGAAATACTTGATGTCTCCCAGGTTCTTAATGGAAAATTGATTATCTAAAAAATGTGTTAACTCATCTATGTCTGCAATTTTGCTGCCTGTTATTATTAAGTCATCTATATATACTAATATATATATATATTGCAGATGCCTGATTTATCCTCATAAACAAGGAATTGTCTGATTTGATAGACTGAAATCCTAATTTATATAAAGTATGTTTTAGTCTAACAAACCATACACGAGGAGATTGCTTTAGACCGTAAATGGCCGTGTTTAATTTGCAGGCATAATTTGAGTTGGCATTATACCCTGGTGGTTGATACATATAAATTTCCACTTTGAGAATGTCATTTAAGAATGCATTATTGACATCTAAATTTCGAATATGCCAATTCTTACTTGCAGCTAAAGAGAGAAAAAGTCTTATTGTAGTCGGTTTTACAACAGGAGAGAAGGTTTGATTATAATCAAAACCATATTCTTGTGTAAAGCCTTTAGCTACAAGTCTTGCCTTGTATTTATTAATTGACCCATCTGGGTTTTTCTTTAGTCTGTATTTCCATCTGCAACCTACTATATTTCTATTAGCGGGTGGACATACAAGACTCCAAATGTTATTCTTAATTAAAGCATTATACTCATCGTTCATTGCTGATTTCCAGTGTTTATCCTTGATTGCCTGATCGAGTGATTCAGGTTCACTAGTACTGGAAATAGCAGTGAATGTTTTAGGTTTAAAAATACACTTTTGGCTCTAGTAACCATTGGGTGTCTAGTTTGAACTGGTTGTTCAGCTGGTGGTGAGTCATCATTGCTCTTTGAATTTTCTAGTGTAAACTGTTGATTGCTTGACTCACCTTCATGACTATCATTTTGTTCATGTAGATGAGATATCACACTGAGTGGTTCAGCGTTTGCTTGATCATCACTGATTGGTAAACTATGAGCATCAGAATGCTGATTTTTCTTAATTTGCTGCCAACTTTCATTGACATATGGAATAGCAGGTACGGAAATACTTGGATTTCTAACTTTAGCTATTGTGCTAATATCCATTGTACTATATGGAAACACTTTCTCATTAAAAACAACATGTCTATTGACATATATTCTGCCAGTATTATCTATACACTTATATCCTTTCTGGTTAATGGCATATACCAGAAAAGTACGTGATTTTGACCCAAAATTAAGTTTGTTGGTATTGTTTAAGTATGGAAAACACAAAAATCCAAAAAATTTAAGATTTTTGTAATTTGGTTTGACATTGTTTAGTATTTCATATGGCGATGACGCTTTTAAAATGCTGGTTGGTTGCCTATTAATTAGATAAACAACAGTGTTAAATGTCTTTGGCCAAAATTTTAGTGGCATACTTGCTTGTGCAAGCAATGTCAACCCAGATTCGACTATGTGCCTGTGCTTTCTTTCAACAAGACCATTCTGTTGAGATGCGTATGGGCATGTAGTTTTATGAACGATGCCTCTTTGCTGAAAATACTTGCTCAGATTTTTAAATTCACCTCCACCATCAGTCTGAAGAATTTTGACTTTATGATCAAACTGTTTTTCAACCATTTTAATATAATTGACAGTAGCATTATAAGTTTTAGATTTGGTTTTGAGAAAATATATCCAAGTAAATCTAGTGTATGCATCCACAAAGGATACATATTATTTGTATCCATAATCTGAATAAGCTGGTGAAGGTCCCCATAAATCTATTGCAATTAATTGAAGTGGCTTAGTGTAAGTAGTTTCAGAATCAGCCAAAGGCAACTTATGATTCTTACCCAGTTGACAAAATTCACAAATGCATGGTAAGGATACATGATTAAACTTGATATTATTGTCATTCAGAATTTTTTGCACAATTTTGACACTAGGGTGTCCAAGTTTGCAATGCCAGAAATAAAAAAAAAATTGTACTATTTCCAGTCTTGATATTCAAATTACAGCTATTAATGGCATTACAATTTCTTTTACTAACAATCCTCTGACAGTTAACAGAGTCAAATTTGTATGGTTCACTGACCAAATTACCCTGTAATATGATTTTCTTGGTTAGAATGTCCCTAATTAAACAATACTTAGGAAAGAATTAAAAGTAGACATTATTATCACTAGCAAATTGGGATACACTAATTAAGTTTTTAGTGATTTTTGGGACTCTAAGAAGATTGCAAAGATGTAGTTGTTTACTACCATTAATATAAGTATTACCAACATGTGTAATTTGAGTATGTTTACCATTGCCAATAGAGATAGATTTAGTACCTTTATGACCTCTGCATCCAACATTCAGATTTTCAAGATTGTTTGTAAGGTGGTTGGTTGCTCCAGAATCAAGATACCAACTGTCATCTTGCAAATGCTCCACTCTAGCAGTATCTTCTTTGTCTTGAATATTGCTCCTTTGATCGATTTGTGCCACATTAGCGTTTGGATTACTATTGTTTCTCTGATTTTGATTAGAGTACCTGAAGTAACACTTTAATGCAGTGTGGCCAATCTTTTCATAGATCTGGCACTTTGGTCTATTATTTGTTAGATCTCCCTCTGCCTCTATAATTGCTACCACCCCTTTGGTAAGAATTTTCAGATTTGAAATTTTTTTTATTCTTGTTTTTGTTATCAGTGACAAGATTTGCACTGAAATCTGTTTCTTGCATCTTTTGCTACTTATTCTAGCTTCATGAGATAGGAGAATAGAATGAACTTCATCAATAGGGGGTAAAAAAATTTGTATGGTAATTATAGCAACAACAGCCTCACATTCTTCATTTAAACCACCCAGATACAACACATGATCCCCATTAGTTATTATGTTACCCGTTGCATTATGTACATCACATAGTTTCTTTACTTTTGCATTTTACTCTCTCTTACTTAGATTTTCTATCTTGACATTTTGAAGTTGTCTTCTATAATGTATACTGATTGTTGAATTCATTTTCAATAGTTGTTCAAATATCATTAGCAGATGTGCATCCGATAACAGTATGCAATAAGTTTTGGGTGCTACTATTCACACCCCGGTTTACACTGTCGGTCACCAAAACTAAAAGCACCCCAAATATTTCTATTCTCCTCTGTTGGCCATCGTCTAAATTAATAATATAAAAATAGGGAGGTCACCATCCCACTCATCTAAAAGAACGCTTCCTTCCAGGCTTAATTTCCATTTATCTTCATCTATGTACATGCACTTCAATCTGAAAGGGCAATAACATTTCTTGCTACCATTAGGTCTGCGAATCAAATACCTAAAGTCAAATAGTTGAAGAAAAAATTAAAATAATCCATTTTCATAATCAAATTAGCAATTTTAATTTATATAAATGAGTACTTACTTCGTCGGTTGTGAAATGATTCGTCAAATCAACATTTATATCTATTGAGTAATTTGATTGAACATCTTGCGCCATATTATCACAACCATAATGTTTATCATCTGTAACAATAAGGGCGTTGTCCAATTTATCATCATTCAAATACTCCGTCTTTCAAACAACAACAAAAAATTAATGTATAAATTTGTAAAACAAGATACATAAGTTATACTGATAAAACCCTACAAGTTGAAACTTAAATTGTCATTATCTATTACAACGACGTCAAATTTAATGTTCACCAAACTTGAAATTTCCAATGGAGCAGAATAAATATCCTAAAATGTAATGGAAAACCTTAACCAATAAAAAAAAACTCTAACAATATGTTCTATAAAATAATAGAAAACAATAAAAATAAATAAAATCTAACCTCTTTTTTATCTTCATCTTCCATCTCTAGTAGGCACAAAAGAATATCTGCTTTTATTAGGGTTTAAGGTTTGAAATTGTAGAGAAGTACGTATTTTTTTAGAAGAAGTACGGTGATGAATAACCGAGTGAAGAAATAATATATGGTGGGCAGAAGAATAAAAATAATAATCATTTGTATTAAATTTAGATAGGTGGCTGGAAGTGTAAACCGAGGTGTGAATAGTAGCACCCTAAGTTTTCACTTATTGAGGATAAAAGCCATGAACTAATGAGCTTATCTTGTTTGTGATATTGTACGTAGGCCTCATTAGCAATAGTTCCATTTTCTTGATTTGTGATGAACTTTGCAGGCACAAGTGTTGTTCGTAAAATAAATCCATCTAATCCATAGTCTTCTATGGCAGTTTGGACTTGTAGTTTCCATAACATATAATTTTCATCTGTAAGTTGAATTGTTATTAGATGACTTTGTGGACTAACGACAGTTTTCACTAACTGTTGTACAAATGCATTCACTAGATTTACTGGATTTTCTCTAGAATTTCCTCCAACAGATGATGTAGAAGAAGGGGTTGTTTCAACCATAATGAGAAATTAGAAGTAAATGGAGATTCTGATCAAATGCCATCTCTGATCGAAGAAAAGAGAGGCACTGGAATTCAGGTATGAAGCAGCTACTAAATTCTTTGATGAGGAGGTAGAATCTTGAAAGACATGTACCTCTGAGAGAATTTTCTGACGTGGCTTTAATTTGTTTTCTGATGAATTTTTTGTTTTCTTGAATTGGATTCTTGGCGATTGATGTTGAATCTCAAAGAGTATGGTTAGTATTTTAGTAATGCAGCCAAATTCAAATGAATTTATGGCGAGGCATACTAATGATCATACCACACTCAAAATACCCAAATGATGAAATTTTCTTGATGGGTATTAAATAAACAATATGAATTGCCTTTAGGCAACAGGAAGTGCTCTGATACCAAATTGAGAAATAGAAACAAGACAGAACAGAAAACGTTTATTGCTTTCAGAAAGGGGATTGTTGTTGACACTCCAAGTATTGTTAAGGGGGATCAATTAAAAAAAAGAATTTGTTAAGGGGAGTATCAATGTAGAGAGCATCCACCTTAAGAAATAAAGTTTATTTTACCAAATTAGCCTTCTTTGCAATAATCCTTTTTTTAGTTGTTAATTAAAAAAAATTATACGGTATGTTAGTCAAACTGCATCAGATTATTATAACAAAATATCAATAAACTCATTTGTCGATCGCTTTTTTTAAATAATTTCGTTTCTCATCTATCGATCGCTTTTTTAAAATAATTTCATTTCTCATATGTTAAATTATCAATAATCTCATTTGTTTCACGTTCTTCATTCCCCAAAACGATCGCTCTTTTTTTGTTTGTAAATAATTTAAGGATTTAGTTTTTTTTTGCATTTGAAATTGATTGAGATTTGGGATGATAACTGATGTTATTACCAGGATAAAAATGGAACATACAAAATTAACTAAGTGACTCCCCCTAACATTTTTTTATGATTGGAGTGTTTTTAAAATTTGACCCTTCTTAACAACATTTGGAGTGTCAATAACAACACCCTTCAGAAAATTGAATACATAGCAGTTGCAGATTGGCCCATATTTATAATGTACAAATTGGCTTTGGGCTGAAAACTAGTTGGTTACAAGAAATGAAACAGATAGCAAAATGAAGGGCTGAGATTGATGCAAATGAGCGGATGTAATTACTGATCCATATAATTGTATAACAGAGGTAACGATGTGATTTCTCTCATTTCCTTTAGTACATAGTCAAATTATTAACACGTACCAAGACTTCATATAGTCAAGGAGCTATTGACCTGAAATAGTATGACATGACCATTCTCCATTCTTTGTCATGATTCCTCTTCATTATTTATTGATGTTTCTGTGACAGTATCTTCTACCATTAAGGTTTCCTAGAACACATTTCTTTCATGTTATTCCATTAAATATCAAATTATAGTATTCATACTTTCTAGCTAATTGTTCTCTTTTGTAATACCATGTCTTGATAATTTTGTACATAAAGTTCTTATGCTGTTGCATGCTAGTCTAGCAATTCTATTGTATGTAGCAAGTTTATTTGGTACGTGTTTTGAATAGTAAGATTAGCTATCAATTCTTGATTTGTCTGACAACTTAGACATTAATCAAGTTTTATATTGAATGCTAGAAATTGTCAGGAGTGAAAATATTAAATGCTAGAAATTATCGTAGGTGGCCTTCAATTCCATAAATCACATTGTAGAAATCAATTAAGTTTTATATTAAGCATTTAACACTTTTGGTAATACCATGTATTCATAATTTTGTACCATAAAGTTTTTTCGCTGTTGTATGCTAGTATAGCAATTTTATAGTATTTGGTATTTGTTTTGAATATTAAGCATAGATTCTTGAATTGCATGATAAGTTAGGAATAATCAGGTTTTATATTGAATGCTAGAAATTGCCATGAGTGCAAATATTAAATGCTAGAATATGTCGTAGGTGACCTTCAATTCCATAAATGACATTGTAGAAATCAATTAAGTTTTATATTAAACATTTTACTCTTTTGGCAATACCATGTATTGGTACCATAAAGTTCTTACGCTGTTGCATGCTAGTCTAGTAATTTTATTGTATGTAGTAAGTTTAATTGGTACTACTTGTTTTGAATATTAAGCTTAGCTATCCTAGGATTTAATCAAGTTTTATATTGAATGCTAGAATTTGTCATGAGTGCAAGTATTAAATGCTAGAAATTATTGTAGGTGGCCTTCAATTCCATAAATGACATTGTAGAAATCAATTAAGTTTTAGATTAAGCATTTTACTCTTTTGCATAATAATTGCATAACTCTTACAGATTCCACCTTGATAATTCATTTTATTTTGCTACATAGGGACACGAAGCTATTGCTTCGCTTTGTGGAAAATTGCTAGCTGAAATTCCTATGAAAGGGTATATTTTTATGCATTTAAATGTGTATGCTACGTGAAGCATATATCTGGTATGGATTTTTATGTTAATTTTTCTAATATAAAATCCATAGGCTTAGCCTAGTGGAACATTAGCATGTACATATTTACATATGTAGTATGACATTAGCAAGTAAAAGGTCTCAAACGTTGGTTTATGTGTATGTATATAGCCTCACCAATTGTTCTGTCCCCATTTCCCCTATCCCACCGTGTCCCATCCAATTACAACCCCCTGATTTCCACCTTTTGTAGTTAAATCCCTGAATTGTTGGAGGACTTAAATGCAAAAAACCGAAAATTGGGAGATTTGATTGGAGGGACATGGGAGGACGGGAGAAACTAGGAAATGAGGACAGAAGAATAGCATGTATTTGAGAATGAATATGGAAAAGTGGAAATGGGGTATTTAGCTCCCCTTCTGAGGTAACAAGTTCAATTACTAGCAACTGCCATTTTGCTTTCATGTAATTTTTACCTCTTTCTCCTGTTGCCGTAGCTATATATGTTAGGGTTTATCCTCGGGCCTCCGATTGGTCAGGGTCCGACGCTGTATACTTTTTGCTATATAAATGGTTTATGGTTAAACTGCTTCCTGACTTTTTTTTGCATCTATCTTCAATACACGTTTAGCAAGGGAAAAAATAAAGTGAGATGTGATAAATGATAACCTACAGTTAGATCATATGCAAGAGCAACTTAATTTTGTGAAGCGCTATCTTGGCGGTCTGTGTTAGGCCTGTTAAAATTTGATGACTGCATTAAATTCAATTTGGATCTACATACTTATAGTCATTTGTTTGACAAAATATTTTGTCCTTTTTTTGAGGAAGAAAACACTAAAATAAAGTGAATATTTAAGAATTCAAAACAAGGAACACACACACACACACACACACACACACACACACACACACATATATATATATATATATATATATATATATATATATATAGGTGAGCGTTCAATGGCACCTGAATAGTGCAGCACCCTAAAATGCCCCCTGATTTCCACCACATATCATGTTTCTCTCTCCCTCCACTCATTCTCTCACCTTCTAATATCTTAAAGCAATATAAATGCTTGGTTTCTATAAGGGGGCTTTTGGGGTGCTCACTATTTGGGGTGCCATTGAACGCACCTCATACATACATATATACATATACATATATATATTGAAAATTGGTTCTCTTTATTGCTAAAACCAATAAAGCCTCCTTTATAAGCCTCGTTAAAACCCCGTAATCCCCCTAACCTAAGTGGGTGCCTTACAGGGAAAAAATAGTACTTAAAAAATTGGTAAACAAACAACAAAATATCACTCACTATTCGATACAACATACAATGTAAAATCGAAAATAAAACTGAAATATAGAACCATACAGGCTTTAGACTCGCTACATGCCCCAGATCCGGCAGATCCTCTCCAATTTATTTCTCTGATAATTGAACTGCCTTTTCACAAGTCAACCAGTGTCTTTTAGTTCCATGCCCCACCTACCAAGTAAATGCACATTTCTATCAGTTCGAGAAGTTCTACTACCATTGTCGTTTACAAGAAAATGAATCACCTTTTCAATCTTCAGCAAGCAAATCGAAGGTGCCACTTTTTTCCTTTGAAAAATCCTCAAGTTCCTCTCCTTCCAAATTGAATATATTGCGCTTGTGAAAGCAGCACAAGCCAAGTCTCTTAACTGATCCTTTGTCTTCAAATTATCATGAATAAGAGCAACTTTGTCTTTCAGATCTGTAAATGAATTCAAAGGCAAATCCAATTTTTGCTTTAAAGATAGCCAAATGAAAGCCGAATAATCACAGGAAAAGAAAAGATGCTTTATGACTTCTGGGTGATTATTACACAAAGGACAAGTTGGATCTGGAATATTACCGTATCGTTGAATCCTACCTTTTGTGTTTAATCTTCCAAAAAAAGCAAGGTACGCAATAAATGGTATTGTTTTACAATTTTTAGAATGCCATATTACCGAGAAAACCTTATCATCCTGTTCATGAATCCTCAAATAATCCCATCCTTTATGAAAATAAAAAGAACCGCCTTCGCACCATTCATATGAATCATGACCTTGATTTGGAAATGTAGAAATAACATTAATTTCTTCCAACAATTCTCTTGTCGCAGGATGTTTTTCAGGGGCAAACACTTCATTTCTGATAATGTAACTAACTTTCTAATTAGCAAAACCAAGGAGATTCATTCTATCATATCCCAGAAGATCTACTAAGCTTCTATAATTTATCCATGGGTCGTACCACATGTGAGTTTCCTCCCCATTAGCAATTACTCTATTAAATAGTTGTTTAGATCTTTTTCTTAATCTTAACAAAGCTTTCCATGTTGAAGATGCATTATTGTCTAATGTCATAGACCAAAAGTAATCTTTTTTGCAATATTTGTTGTGCATCCATTTACTCCAAAGAGATATATTAGATAGAAATTTCCACAGTAATTTCACACAAGCAGCTTTTTTAAGATCTGAAAAATTCTCAAGGCCAATGCCTCCTTCTGCCTTAGGTCTACACAACTGTAACCAGGAAACTTTATGTGAAGTACTTCCCCATAAAAAAATCTGCACAAATAGATCTTATATTATCTATTGTAAATTCTGGAATTTGATTGATGAATAGCCAATACAATATTATAGGAGTGATCACAGTATTGATAAGTTCAGCTCTCCCTGCAAAACTTAGCAGTTTTGACTCCCAACCATTAGTTTTACTCTATATTCTTTAAATAAGAGAATTACACTCAGAATAATGCAAGTAGTTAGAAGACAAAGACACCCCCAAATATTTAATTGGCAAAATTCCTTGATCAAAACCAAGCACATGTTGAATTTCCCTTGAATTTGTAGCGGTAGAACTAAAGAATTTTTTTGTCTTTGAATCGTTCACATCCAAACCAGCATGTAGACTTAATTTCTGAAAAGTCTTCTTTAATGAATTGGCATTAGACATAGATGATTTTCAAAAGATCATGAGATCATCAGCATATAACAAATGGGATATAATAGGCTGGGTAGCAGAACTAGGATGAAATTCATGAATATGAACTACTTCATCCATAAGAAAAGAAAAATATTGCATTTCCAATGCAAATAAATAAGGGGATATGCCTCGATTAGAAGTTATAAAACCTTTAGGAACACCTTGAATCATGATAGAATATGTGGCAGTTGACATACATTCATAAATAAGATTTATGAAATGTGTGAGAAAATTCATTTTTGACATAATAAAACATATGAAATTCCTATTCACACGGTCATATGCCTTATGCAAATCCACTTTTACACAAAATTTAGGCATCCCACTTTTTTTGAAATCTTTTAATAATTCATGGGCTAGCAAGATATATTCCCGAATGTATCTGTCTTTATGAATGCACTTTTATTCTCCGTGATAAGGAATGGTAAAAAATGCTTTAGTCTATTGGATAAAATTTTAGAATTTTTTTTATAATAGACATTACAACAAGCAATTGGTCTGTAATGTGCTATCTCAGTTGGCCTGTCCTTTTTGGGGATTAAGGTAATAAATGTATGATTTAGTGATTTAGGCAACTTGCCTGAAATAAAGATATCAGTGACAGCCAATAATAATTCATTCTTCAAGACATCCCAATGAATTTTCAAGAATTTGGCATTTATACCATCAGGCCCAGAGCTAGATTCATCATGAATAGAGAATAGTGCATCTTTAACTTCTACTAATTCCACTGGTTTCATCAAAAAATGTTGACCTTTTGGATTGATAGTTGATATAGAAATAAAACATGAAAATTCAATACAAGAAGGACCATTAAACATATCTTGAAAATATTTGATAGCTTCAGTTTCAATCCTCTGATTTAAACACTAAATTTCCTTATTGATCAATAAGAGCTATGATATGGTTAAAGAATCTTCTATTGGACATTCTTGAATAAAAGAATTTAGAATTAGTATCACCCTGTTGCAACCATGAAACTTTAGCTTGCTGTTTGAATGCATTAAAATATATGTGTTGCAAATTATGAAATTCTTTTTTTTGCCTTCAAATAGTTATCAAATAGAAGTAAATCTTCAGGATTATTATCAACTTCTTTCTCTAATTGGATGGCAATTTCTTCAGCTTGTTTGAGGTTAGCATTGTTCTTATCTCTCAATTTATTCCAAATTTTTAGTTCAGACTTACAATGTTTGAGTTTTTGCATGAATTGATAACTTTGATGTCCCCAAACTGTTTTATTAAAACCTTTTTGCATTGCATCCTGATAACCTGAGAACTTATGCCAGTCATTCCTATATCTAAAAGGAAAACCTTTTGTCTCTTTAGTAGGAATTAATTCTAGCATAATTGGATTATGATCACTTGATTTCTATGGAAATAAAATAGCTCTCATATGTAAAAATAACTACAGACATGTGTTATTTACCAGTATTTTGTCAATAGTTGTTGCAATTCCCTTTCCACGCCAAGTGAATTTAAAACCCAGAGGCTTAATTTCAGATAAAGAAGTTTGAGATATGAAACTTGAAATTCCCTAATATGTTGAAAAGGGACAGACAATACTCCTCTTTTATCACTTGGAGACAACACATTATTAAAATCCCCCATAAGAAACCAAGCATTAGATGAATTTCTGGATTCATTTAGCAACTCTTGCCATAGATTAAGCCTTTCAGTGAAAGTGTTGCTAGAATAAATAACAGAAAAGACCATATCAAAACCACCTTTGTTGTATGCATTTAAAGTCATGTGTTGAGATGAAATGGATATAAGCACCACATCACAGATATTAGAATCCCAGATTAGCAAAACTTTACCAGAAGAAACACTAGAATTATTTGTTAAAACCTTCCATGAACTAGGTAAAAAAGAAGTAAATAGACGTAAATTAATTGATGATAATTTTGTCTCTACTAAACCAACCAGAGTTGATTTAGTATAATTCAGGAGAGCTAACACATCCTTCATACGAGAAGTAGTGTTCATTCCCCTGACATTCCAAGTTAACAATGTCATTTAATTGAAGAAAAGCCCCTTATATTCCTTTTAGAAGGAGCAGTAAAGGATGAAGAGGCCATTGAGTTATCATTCTTGCGATAATCTGTATTTTTATCAGCCATGTCTGTAACTTCAACATTTTTACCTTTGTATTGTAATTCTACCTTGTCACTCTCTGATATGGCATCAACCACTATATTTAAATCATCTGGGATAATAATTTTAGGTAATTTGGGGTTTAGAAAATCAAGATCATCAGCTAGTTCAACAGTTTTATGTTCAGACTTATTATCAGAGCAATTTTGAGGAGGTTTTTCTATAACATTATTGTCGGAAACAACATCAGCATGTTTTTGAATAGGATCTTCAGCAACAATGTTGGAATCATCGTGTATTTCTAGAGGAATCCATCGTGAATTAGTTGAAACTTCATGGTAAAAATCATCATGACTAAATAGATTACATTTTGAACACTTATAAGGAACAAACTCATACTCTAATGTTATGATACTTTTAGATCCATTATGTAATAAGATAGGAATGTCTGATTTTAAATATGTATGAGTAATAATTGAAATGAGTACTCTAGCAAACTTTGTAAATTTTCTTTCTGCAGTGATTTCAATTGTTAATATTGGCTTTGAAATAAAGCTTGCAATCATTTGAATGGCATCCTTAGACCATAACTCCATAGGTAGATCCATTAATCGAACCCAGATCTGTACCTCATCACCTTGTTTTTTGGAAAAATCATAACCTGGGTACCATGCTTCTACAAGAAGAAGCTTACCAAAATATGAATATGTAGAACTTTCTAATATTTGAGTGAAATCTGATTTGTTTTCGAACTGAATAGCAAAATCATAGGAAGGGGAAACATGAATGTGAAAATTACCCATCGGCTTCCAAACCCTCAATATAAAGTCTTTGAGCCTAATAGATGATAGTCTAAAGTAGATCGGAACCAGAGCAATGGTGTTGATCCAAGTACCTTCACATTTATTAAAGATCTTCTCAGGAATAAACACATATTCAGCAGCAGGCTTCACATAGTTCAACTTTCAAGCCTCTAGATCTTGTACATTTGGATTCAAACCTAGATTTGTTATAACCGATACTGATTGTTGTTTATTTGATAAAGATGTAGGAGGAGGTTGAGATTGTGAAGAAAATCGGGAATTAGTTAATAGAACATTACTCGCCATTAAAAAGGAAAACGAAAGGGATTATACATATAGACGCACACATATATACATGAGTTCGCTTGTCTCTATTACTCAACGAATTTTCCATGTCCGATTTGAATAATAAAACTATGAAAGCAGTTGATGCATGACACATATTTTTGTAACTGGGTGGGGGTTTTTGAGGAAAACTTTGCTAGGGATTTTTCTTTTTAGTTATTGCCAGTGATTTGCTAATTTGTGGGTATGTCCAAATTTTTACTGCAGTGGTCTTCATCGATATATTGCTAGTCGAGGAGAGGAAGCCTATCACCAACTTTGTTTGAAGGTTATAGGGGAGTTTAATGATTGCTTAAACCAGGTTCAACTTTTTATACCTTTTTCTACAATTTCGGATAAAACATCGGGATTCCCTTCCTGTTTTTGGTCAGTAATGGGAAATTGTCTTTACTCAGTGGGATATACCTTAATATCCAGAACATCATATTTCTGAAAAAAACTTATGAGTAGTTGCGCAATACTATGTTGAATAAAACATAAAAAATTCATACTTGGACAGTGTCTTGTGATTCTTATTATCTTGTCAAATATTGGGGATTTCTTGCAGCTGACATATTATTATCATTAGAAATATATCATGCATGTTGCTTTTAGGTTCTAGAAATGGTGTCAAATTGTTGCAACTAGAATTATGTCATGATGATCTAGCTTAGCTTTTGAGAGCCATTCAAACACAAGAAAAATAAAAGCTACATTTTGGTGATAAGTCTCTTCTTTTGTTGTGTTTGCAGTTTATTCCTATTATATTGTAATCTTAACATCCATATTTCGATTATTTTGCAGATATGGTAACATGAGTTTTTATTATTGTGCTGATTTTGATTTTAAGAAAAATAATTATTATTTTGTGTATACAGTATGTTTTCAGGTTGATAGTTTAGAAGTAATGCCAAAGGGAACCTTTTTAACATGCTGCCAGTAAGAGGGTGTCACAAAACTATTCCACTTCACCCGTTTCGCATACCTACAAGTGCATTTGCTGTCTTGGTCGTCGATGCAGCTATTACGTTTTTGTCAAACATTGTATGAACTTTGTTTATAAATATATACTTTTTTTTTATGAATTTGTGTAACTTTGTTTATAAATATTGTATATAATTTATGGAATTCCACTTAAGTTATGGAAATAACTAATAGTTGTGTCTAATACGATAGCTTTTAATTTGATTTGTGTATGTTATTGTGTTATTCAGTTGGACTACAATAAGATGCCGTGTAGATTAATGATATATGTGTATAAAAATATTAGGAACAAGTAATAATGTTTAAATCATGTTGTGGTCACTATGCCATAGATGACCTATCGCAACGAAAACCCGTGGTGTTGCTAGCTACAATATTGTCAATGCTATGTTTTTTTTTGTCTATTGCAACATGTGCTTCAGTGTGTTAGCATACATATCAACATGTGTTGCATTAGCCGCATGAATAAAATTATCAATCCGCGTCAACACGATCCGACGGTTCAGGTTAACAATCCACATCATTAGATTTTCCTTCGTTGCCTCAACTATTTTGCTTCAAATTTTCATTTTCCCGCTAAAACATAAATTCACACTTTTTTCTTTATTTCTTTTTCATTTGGATCCCTAATTTTCTTACACCCCCAAAATTCTAATTCGGATCCAAATCAGCTCCATCCAATTTCGTTGCTCTTTCGCGATGGAAAGCTCCTTCACAATCCCTGTTAGGTAAATTCAATTCCGATCCCTAATAAGTTTGTTGTTTACAATTCGGATCTTTATCGTCAATTTTGGGTTTAGCTTATACTAACCGAGACTACAAATCGATTCGAAAAATCAAATCGAGTTCGACTATCGCGAGTCTGTTTTTGTTGTGTTCAGCTATGAGAATTGGTACTTTGTAAGTCTCTGTATATATTTAATGGACTTCAGTTTTACGTTTAAGCCATCGACTAAGAAAGAAGCAAGTTTGTTTAGGAACTGCAAGGTTTTAAATCTGTATTCAACTTTAATTTTATCTTTCCAATCATTTCAATGAGTTTACATGCCAAATGTAGATACTACGAGTAATATGTTTGATGTAATGCATGTCAAAAATGCTTCTTGTACTACAATAATTAATGGCCACTAGCAGACAAAATTGCTCGAGGAGGGTTTAGGCTGGTTTTTTGATCTATATCTGAATAAGATTTATGTATTTTTGTTGAATGCAACTTGCAAGTATGTTGGAACTGTGATGTTCTAAACTGTGATGTTATACAGTATAGCCAGTACTTCAATAAACATGTAGTCTTTTTTCAAAGCATAAAACTTCACGTTAAGATTTATTTCATTTGCTAAATCATGATTGTGGTACACTTTGGACCATTTCTTAGTGTTCTGCTGAACATGAGAGTATATAACATAGCCCCCCTCCTTCTCTCTTTACTTCTTCTTTTGAGTTAAAATGATATGACCGCTCACCCTAACTTTTTACCGATTGTTCCCCTTAGCAGTCTATGACCAGTTCATTATCTATAATGATCTGTTTGATTCAACTATGACTCTATATTTTTCTCACGATGTTGTATATGAGTCTGTAATCAGTCCATTTTCCCCCTTTTTCGTCTACTTACATGGCAGTAATCAGAAGTCATAAGGTCCATAGCCAATGTAATGCTGGGTCTGCAGGCTGTAACGCTTATTTTGTTGTATTGGCTTTTCAAAGATAAATGCTGACGACTGCAAAAAATCCTCGTGACCACCCTCCTTCCTTCAATAAATTTGTCATCACTAACTGCCATGCTCCCCCACTATTTATTATTGTGATCATTCAGTATTTTACATATTAACATTCAAAAGACCGAGTTCTTATACTACCTTAAATGTTTCATACAACAAATAATTCAACTGCAGGGAAGAGTGCATATGTAAAGGTGGCAATGTTTCATATAACAAATCATTCAGTGCATTTATCATGTTGCTCAACAGCAAATGACTAATGGCACAGGAAGATGTAGGTGACTGGTACTTTAAGTTCCTCTCTATTGTCTATTGCAAAGATATCCCTTATGTACTCATAGTTCTTCTTGAGTTAAGGAATGAAATATTTATTTTATTTATTTTTCTTGTTTCTATGTCTGCTAAAGGGAAATAATTATATTTTCTTGTGTTTATCTATAGTTTTAGTGAACAAAATCTTAACCTGAAATATTGTAGGGGTTCACTGTTCCAAAGTAATCCAACCCCAGTGTAATTCTTGGAGCTACTTTGGTTGCTAAGAAGGCTTGTGAGTTTGGTCTAGAGGTGAGACAAGTACATCTACTGTACTGGTAAGAAGCGAGATGCCTTCAGAAATGAAGGCATTTGTGTACGATGAGTATGGAGATGCCGGTGTTCTGAAATTTGATGAAGAAGTTTTGGTTCTTGCTTTGAAGAAGATCAAATTTTGGTTAAGGTTGTTGTTGCAGCTTTCAATCTGCTGATTTTAAGAGGAGGCAGGGAAAATTTAAAGCTACTGATTCCCCCTTGCTTGTGAGTTTATTTCTTAATATATTCATCTTTTGTTGTAACTTATTATTTCTTTTTATCTTTGTTTTTATTTTCTCTATTAAATCTGTATGCTTGCATACTTCACAAAAACAATAAGTTGTATTTATGGTATATTATAAAGAAGGTAGGCAACAATATATATAGTTTTCTCATCAAAAAAAGTGATTTATCTTTTAAGCTTTTGTGATGATGTAGACGGTTCCAGGGTATGATGTGGCCGGGACAGTAGTAAAAGTGGGTAGCAGTGTAAGTAAATACAAAGAAGGAGATGGAGTTTGTGGAAACATACATGAAAAGGCATTGGAATATCCTAATCAGTTTGGATCACTTGCTGAACATACAACTATTGAGGAAAAACTTGCAGCGATTAAACCAAAGAACATAAGCTTTGAAGACGCCGCAAAGTTGCCTCTTGCTATTCTTACCGCAAATGAAGGTTCAGGAAGAGCTATGTAACACCCCGTGATTTTAAATATTAAAATTAACGAATTAAAGAATACTTAATTTCAAATATGAGAATTAAGGGAAACGGTTACGCCATTGCGTTCGTCTCGGAATTCTGCTTGAGATAGAGTCCGAGTTTGCGTGAAATGGACATCGTATGAAGGAGATATGGACGAACGAAGTTAGGCAAAAAAACCAAAAACAGACCAGAATGCACTGGCGCACTTGTGAAGTGCGCCAGTACAAAAATGCATTGGCGCACCTGCCAAATGCGCCCATGTCGGGCTAAAAACCTGCACAGATTTTTGGAGTGATCTGATCCGAACAGTGAGTCATTACTAATTCATTAGGGCTTAGGTGGCTATCTGAATGGTTCTGGTTATTCCTAGGTTAATCCGACGGCTCTTATTAAATTAAACTTCTATAAAAACACTCTCATACCCTCAACCCTAATCACACTAATTCATACCAAGAGCCGCCATGCCGTCAATGGGGAACCTAGAGTAGCCGCCGTTCTCTTTCAACTCAAAAGCAAGATAGAAGCAAGAATCAAAAATCAAATCTAAATCTAAATTAGAATAACAATTAGTCTACATCAAAGATGAGCAATTCAGTTTCAGAATACAGATCCTAGAAAAACAAGACCGTTCTTTTATTTGTGAGTATAATTTCTTTCACAAAATAATTAATTTAATTGTGATAAGTTATAATTTGGATTATGAGATTATGACGTTGAATGATATGATTTTGTCGTTGACAGTTTTTTTTATTGTGGATCTACTTCATATGTTAAATTGTACATGATTAACTTGATTCATCTTATGCAAGTTTGGAATGTTAAATCATATGTATATGAATCTTATGCAAGTTTGGGATGTTGAATCATATGTATATGAATCTTATGCAAGTTTGGGATGTTAAATCATATGTATATGAATATTATGCAAGTTTGGGATGTTAAATCATATGCTAGTTTATGAATCGTATGCAAGTCTGTATGTGGATTATATACAAGTTCATATGTGAATCATGTATATACATATGCTAGTTTATGTGACATTAATTTACATGTTTAGATCCATATGCAAGTTCACATCTTTATGTTTAGATCTATATTTAGATTTATGGTAGTACATAGTTATGCAAATTTATGTTCTATATACCCATTTCCTATGCTAGTTTTGTATGTGAATCATATGCTAGTTTGAATGAAATTCATATGCAAGTTATAGGAAAACCATATCGATATGTGCAAGTTCACATCTTTATGTTTAGATCTATATTTAGATCCATGATAGTTTATACAAATTTATGTATACCCATTGCCTATGCAAGCTATTGGCTAAATTTATGCCATGATTCTTAGATCTATTTTATGTGTTATGCAAGATGTGATGTTGCTTTTCTTTTTATAAGTTAGACTATTTGAGACATAAATTAATACTGTGAATTGGCATAAAATGGCTTAAAAAGGCTTATAGTTAATTTGAGACATTAATTGGTATAATTTGTATACCTGGAATTTATGGACATAATTTAGGTGACAATTATGGACATAAATTAATTTGGAATTTATTGACAAATTTGAATAGGGATATTAATCCAATTTGGGGTTAAATAATTATGTGTAATAATTAACCGCCTCAGATATGAGGTTAGACTCGTTTGTAGTGTAAGACTGCCCGGACCCGCCCGACAAATCCAACAACCACAAACGGTAGTCTAATGTGAGAGTTCGAAGGCAAAAATTAAATGCGTAGCAATTGTAAAGACACGAGGTTAGGCTCGTTTGCGGTATAAGACTGCCCAGACCCGCCCGGCAAATCCAGCAACCGCAAACGGTAATCTAATTTGGGAGTTCTTTATAAGGTTACGGTTCTAATGAATTAAGTAACACTTAACCAGATAAACATGTGGTGGGACATGGGGGTTAAGTGGGTGGCCCGGGTGGCATGTGAAATACGATTAGAAACACTTAACCAAGTTGAAAACATGTAAGAAGACATGAATAAGAAGGGGTTAAGTGGGAAATTCTAGTGGGGACCAAGCATAGGTGGAAAGCTTGTGTCAAGTATGGGGACCCTTTTCAAACCAGTAACCCATCAAGTATCTTTGTGAGCTCGAGTTAGATCGAGGATGGAACACGCTTACTGGGTTTGATTGTAAGAGGTCAAAACGGGTTAGCGATGGCAACGCAAGTCCAACGAGGTCATGTGCGTGTGTGGGCCCGGGCTGGTAGGTAAGACGTTGTTGCATCGTGTAGATATAAGCCGTGCGTCTTTAGTGGTATCGGGTTGCCACTTTGGGGAGTGATACACCCCACTATGGGACCAGCACAGGTATCTACGAGTTAGGGAGCCGATCGCATGGGGGTAGTGGGTACAACTAGTGGAGATAGGGGCAGGTGGCACCTATGAAGGCAATGAGGGGTACACGAAACTACCATTATCATTATTATGTTCAGTAGGCGGGATCAACTTTTAGGGTGACTAGTAATGGTGCAGTATAGTAATTATCCTATAGTGATTAGGAACGAGATTAACGCCAGAATATTTCTCTTGTATTCTTTGTCATGCCCACTTGTTTCACGGTCATACCTTTTTTAACCAGTTTATGCCTTATCCTAATTACATTAATTATTATATTGTTGAAGTTATTATACTCGCCAGACTTTATGTCTGACCCCCTTTGTTTTCACCTCTTTTCTTCCTTTCCCCCCAAGGTTCTCAGGGGTGGGACTAGTACTAGTGGAGCTTGATCAGGATCTTTCTCTCTATTTTTTTGGAAGTGCTTGGATTGCTGAAAGTAAAGTTCAGCTCATCTCTTTTATGGCTACTTATGTTGGGGTTATGCTTTTTATTTTATGTACATAGAAAACAATTTGTCAAGATGGTTACTAAGTGTACTTGGTTTTTCTGTTGGTTTATGATGTTGTTGTAATCAAATTATTTCTCCGCTGCAATAAATGTTATTTTGAAAATTTTCAAGTACCAATATATGTATTTGTCTTGTTATATTCTGTTCTATTCACCAATAATACTCCATGAAAGTTAATGTATTCCCTTTGAGAGTGACATTAATGGACGTGTGGTGTTACAGCTGGCTTCTCTACTGGCAAATCTGTGCTTGTTTTAGGTGGTGTTGGTGGAGTTGGTTCTCTAGTCATTCAAGTTTTTTTCTTCTTCTAATTTTGTTTATTTAAAATGATCACATTTAAGGTTAAAATGATGTGTATTATTTGTTCTTCTCAACTAAAAAGGTTGAACTGTAATGTACGCATATGTACACATGTATCATACTTATGCCACTTTAGTTTACATCAATTTCTCTATGGACAATGTCCATATATGTAGTCTAATATGTACTCAAGCCCAGTCGAACGATTATCAATTAGATGGTTCTGCTACAAGTATACTTATTCTGCCAGTGCATAAGTGTTATCTTTTTTCAGGTGGATCTCTAGTTAATTGGAATTGAAGCCTAATGGCGTGCAGATGGATCTCCAATTAATTCAGATGGAAAACATGACTAATTTATTAACATGATTATCTGGTTAAGCCTGATGGCGTGTTGCTGCAAATTATGCAAGTGGTGCTGGTTTCTTGTCGCAGACTTTTAGCATTCAAGATGTAATCCATTAATCAATGTTAATGCTTGCGCAGGCAAAGAAGCAAGCACGGAGGTTGTAAGATGGAGCATTTTGTGGGTTATTTTCTTTGGTCTATCATCAGCTGGAGTTGGTGGCAATGTAATCTATAAGTACAAGAATCCAGGTACTAATTCTTCTACCATATTTCATGTCAAGCTATTACCCTCTGCGGTTAAGTATGAGACCATGTCATCTTGTAACATATCAACTATGCATGCTGTAACGACCTAAACTTCCCCGTAATGGAAAGTACAGATTGCTTTGATAACAACACTCATTAGAACACAAACAGAAGAACATTTTCATTGCTATTACAACAACTGCATCAGAGTACAAGAATATAACGGAGTATGAATAAATATTTTACATTCTATAAATACAATATCAGAGATTTAAATTACATTTAAATAGCAATAGAAAAATAATACAAAGTACAACTGAAAGAAATACACAGATAAAGAGCTTTCTGAATATCGCTTCAGCTGTAAATCAGGATCCTGTGAAAATAAATCTGCAAAACCAAAACTACTAGGTGCCCATGTGGAAAGTGTGGGCACCCAGAGTTTAGGTTAAAACAATAGACTCCAGGTCAGTCATGGGACTGGTGTGAAAACTAAAGACAGTTATTAACTTTATTTTAAAGTTAGATAATTCAAGGGACCTCGCCGCTAACGCGGAACGGGTTTCCTTCCAAGAATACCAGTGCATAAAATAAACAGCGTAATGCTCTTTAGAAAAATAAAACCATCATATGAGTCAAGTCCCATGCAATGCAAGCCAAAGGATAGAGTTTTGACTTATAATGGTCAAAAAATGCTTATTACACGAAATTCATCTTTTACTATAAGTGCACAGTGTATAAATCAATTTCGAATATAAATGTATCAATCCTAGGTGGCATAATATATCATGTAAGCGGCATAATATATTATGTCACCCTATAGGTATACAACTAAAACCGTAAAGCTCGTATTAGAAAATTGGGTTTGCATCATGATGGCTGCTGATTCGAAAGATCTATCGCGAATGTATCTCCATGGTTTACGTATCGGCAAGAGAAAACACTGTAATACATATACACACACTTTGGATGAGCATCAATATGCTCTATCCCCATGGGATTCGGCTGAAATGACCTATGCCAATCTCCAGGTGTGGAGCGACCACACCCAGCACAACTCGGCCGACCAAATCCATATATATATATATATATATATAAAATATATTAGTCAAACCTACTGATCAAACAAATCGTTCACCATCATACCGGGGTGTGAGGCTGGCGAAGTAGCGCTATACACAAAGCTATGCTAAATAAAGCTGTGCTTTGATCATCATCCACAAGGCTCTGCTTTTCAACAAAAGCCTTGGTCCATGCATCTTAGCATGCCACACTGTCAATACATGCCATATCATTGATCATCTACCAATATATAACCTCTGAGCTCGTACGTCTCAGAGAAGGGTGTTAAGCAGAAAATAAATTATCCACCACCAAAAAGATATATATATATATATATATATATTTAGCAGAGATCAACGAATACAACATAAAGGAATACAACGTTAGGCATACCATCCATTTACAAGTCCGTTCTAGGTCTGAGCGAAACCGAAGGCACCGTATTCCTCGTCCCATATGTCCAATACAGGAGAGAGGTCCTCGCATATCCGTCAATCTCCAAGTACGTTTGGCCGATCACCACTTATTACCCTGTCTTGGATGTACGACCCGATCAAGACATCAATAATCACTCAAACGATGTGAAGAACTCCGGTCTTCAACCACCATCTTCATCTTCGACTCTTAATCATCGTAGTAATTATTCTGAATGGGTTAAACCCGGTCTTTCCGAATAATTCACGTATTTTATAATCAAGTGCTATAAAAACAATTATACATCTCATTCTGATCCAGAATATTTTTATTAAAATACCCACCTATTTAGGGAAAGGTTCCCATTGATTTTATCAAAGATATATTCTTTTAAATTTATTCTTTAATCTTCCTGAAATTAACAAGATACATTAAAAACACCAATTCGGTTTTAATCTCCAAAAATCATTATTCAAATTTAAGAAATTAATCTTATCTTTAATGGGGTTAAAGAACCAATGTCATTAAAAACACAATTCACGACAAACCCCAAAATCATCTTCCATTAAATATGGAATCTTCACAGAAATTAGATCAATATATAATCGATATAAATTTCTGTACCAGACTAGTAATATAAATGGAATAATGGCAAGGCCTTTTAAATTCCACATATAGTAACAGTCTTCATTCACAGAAGCTCATCTCAATTATTATCAAATCGAATTCCATTCAGTTCTAATTTAATTTATTAAATTGGAAAACTTTACTTTGGAAAATTTTCATTTAAATCTTAATAAAAGATTTATAAATTCCAAATTACATACTCACTGATAATTGGGTTAAAGAACAAATGTCGTTTAAAACACAGTTCACGATAAACCCAATTCACATTATCCTTTATTCCAATTACTAAATATAATTGGACACTATAATAATCTTAATTAAAAAATTTATAAAATCCAAAATTATATTTTATTTATTTCCAATTAAATATTAATTGGAAAACTACATTAAATCTTATTCAAAAGATTTATTCTTTTTTATTCGGGGTTTAAGGACAATGTTATTAAAGCCACCGTTCACAACAACCCAAAATCCAATTCATTATCTTTAATTCCAATTAAATATTAATTAATTGGAAAACTTCATTAAATCTAAATTTAAAGATTTATTCTTTCCTCAACTGTGTTTAAGAACAGTGTTATTTAAGACACCATTCTGAATATCATTCCAGATGTAAACCTGGATCCTGTGAATATAAATCTGCAAAACCAAAACTACTAGTTGCCCATGCGGAAAATTGGGACACCCAGAGTTTAGGTTAAAACAATACTCCAGGTCAGTCATGTGACTGGTGTGAGAACTAAAACAGTTATTAATCTTTATTTTAAAGTTAGGTAAATCAAGGGATCACGCCGTATAACACGAAACGAGTTTCTTCCCAAGAATACCAGCGCATAAAACAAACAGCGCAATGCTAAATAAAGAACAATGAAGCTATTATAAGACCCAGGTCCCATCACACAATGCAACGCAAGCCGGAGGATAGGGTTTTACCTTATAAAAGCCAAAGAATGTTAGATACGCTAAATTTCATCTTTTATTATTACTATAAGTGAAGAAAACAACTTCAAACATAAATGTATCAATCATAGACGACATAGGTACCATATATCATGTCGCCATACTAATTCTACAATTAAAACCGAATGATGTCGTATTGGAAGTTGGATTTCCATCTGTGAACCAAGGTAAGGGATCGTCCTTACCACTTAAGGACAATATAGCCTACCATGTCTCAGGACCCAGACTTAGGTGGGCCCTTGGATCGTCAGGGCCGGTGCACTAGATGTGGATTAAAATGCCAGAACACTGCGTTTCCCCGCCCTATGGAGTGTAAACTGGTCATATCCCGACCAAACTATCGGCCCTGGAACGACCGATATAATCAAGGCGCCTCGCTATCCATCATCTACATAAGTAAAATGTCCGGGTGTGTAAAACCCAAAACACCAGTCCTAGCTAGGAAGAAACGCATGCCCTCCCTGATGTCCTCTCCCGTTTCCGGTTCACACCGGGGTGTGAGGCTCGCGAATTAACGCTACACAAAGTTACGCTATATTAAAGCCATGCTTTGATCATCAACCACAAGACTCTGCTTTTCAACAGAAGCCTTGATCATTTACATCTCAGCATGCCACATAGGCAATTCACGCTATGCAACCGATGTCGATCAATCACAAAGAATGCAATCCGATATCAGACACACATCCATTTACAAGTTCGTTCTGGGTCTGAACGAAACCGGAGGCACCTTATTCCACCCCCATATATCCAATACACGGGAGAGGTCCTCACATATCGTTCGATCTCCAAGTACGTCTGGACGATCACCACTTATTACCTTGTCTTGGGTGTACAACCCAATCAAGACATCAGTAATCATCCAAACAATGTGAAGACCTCTAGTCTTCAACCACCACCTACATACTTGGCACATCGTCGAATTAGTTATTCAGAATGGGATAAATCCGGTCTTTCTGAATAACTCGCTTATACAATAAACAAGTGATATAGAAACACAACATGCGCCTCTTTCCAATCTAGAATATTCCTTTATTCAAATATTCTTATACTTTGGGAAAGGTTCCCATTAATTTTATCAAAGATAAATTCTTTAAATTTATTCTTTAATCTTCCTTTGGATATCATTTCAATCTAATTAAAAATACATTAAAGCTCCACTTGGTTTTAATCTTCCCAAAAATCAATATTAATGATTGTTTAACTTAGGAAATCATATCCTGTCTTTAACTGGGTTAAAGAACCAATGTAATTTAAAACACGCTTCACGATAAAGCCAAAATCACATTTCATTCCATCAGTCTTTAACCGTAAATTAGCAAGTGAACAATTCCCAAAGTATTAACCCCGAAGGCCGAAACCAACATCAGATCAATACCCAGGAAACCATTCAACTTAACTAATCTCCAGTTAGTTTCTGATTTTCTTAACTCCACTGGTTCTAAGAACAGTGTTACTAAAGATACCATTCATGACAACCCAAAATCTTATTCCTGTCTTTAACTGGGTTAAAGAACCAATGTCCTTTAAAACACGGTTCACGATAAACCCAAAATCACATTCCATTCCATCAGCCTTTAACCGTAAATTAGCAAGTGAACAATTTCCTAAGTAATAACCCCAAAGGCTGAAACCAACATCAGATCAATACCCAGGAAACCATTCAACTTAACTAATCTCCAGTTAGTTTCTGATTTTCTTAACTCCGTTGGGTCTAAGAACGGTATTATTAAAGATACCATTCACGAAAACCCAAAATCACATTTCATTAACAATGGAATCTTCATGGAAAACAAATCGATATAAACCACCATACCCAACCGATAATATCAATGGAATTACGACAAGGCCTATCAAATTCCATATATATTAACCGTCTTCCTCTACAGAAGCTTACCTCGATTATTACCAAATCGAATTCCATTCAATTCCAATTTAGTATGTTAAATTGGAAAATTTTACTTTGGAAAATCTCCTTTAAATCTTAACAAAAGATTTATAAATTCCAAATCCCATTTCACTGTAAATCAGGTTAAAGAACGAATTTTGCTAAAACACAGTTTATAACAAACCCAATTCACATTCCATCAGTCTCTAACCGTAAATTAGTAAGAGAACAATTCCCTAAGTATTAACCCCGAAGGCCGAAACCAACATTAGATCAATACCCAGGAAACCATTCAACTTAACTAATCTCCAGTTAGTTTCTAATTTTCTTAACTCCATTGGGTTTAAGAACAGTATTATTAAAGATACCATTCACGACAACCCAAAATCCAATTTGATATTAAATACAAGGCTATGAATAAAAAATATATCGGCTTATACTCAATATCAAATTCTGAAATCAACAAATATCGTATTGGAATAACGATATGTCTATATCTTCCAAATTCCTCCACAATATTCGTATAATCACGGAATCCACTATCGAAATATTCCGAAGATAATTTCAATTCAAATCCATTCCAATTCATATATTGGAAATTCTAATTATTTTAAAACCATTTCAAACCCAATTTATTTATTCAAAAATATTGGATTTTTAATTCTAGTTCATTTCGATAAAAATATTTTTTTATCTTTTTTAAATATGGAATTTTTCATCCCAATTCTTTCCAAATCATTTGTTGTGATTTTACACAAATTATTGATATTTTTAATAATTTTATCGAGGTCCGTACAGTAGATTTCCATAACGGCCATCGAACTGCACTTACAGCGACCTTTTCCAAATTTGATTTGGACATAATTCCAAATCCAACAGTTGTATTTCAAATCTCTAATATTTGTTAGAAATCTCTTTTCGATACAAACCCAATGGTTCTGGTTTTAGGAGAATCCGACGGTCGGGTCTCCTGTAATGTCCGTTCGAAGTCAATGGTCGAAATTCACGAATTGATGCAGCGCGGCGTGTTCTATTCAGGCCATTATATATACATATATATATATAATACATATATTTCGTCGATTTCTATTTAAAAAGTATTCTATAAATCGTTTTAAATTCGTTTTCAAAACGATTTCAACTTCATATTCAATTTCAAATCAAAATTGAATATTCCATATCATCGATATATAAATGATAGTATAATCAAAACATTATATTTTGAAATCAATTCCTTTTTGATATTCATTATAGAAATGAATAAAATTGATATAAATATCATTCACATCAAAATGGCGTTATCTAATCAACACAACTATATATATTTAAATATATTCGTGTCCATCCCAAATCAGACATCAAAATCAAATTTTGATCTTTTACTGAATATTGCTTTAAAATATTCGTTGTTTTAAAATAATCGTTAATTTAAAATATTCATTCTTTTTGAACTGGAATCATACATAATCAATTACCATATAATGTGATTATATGGATTTCATACAACACATGTATATAACAACAATCAAAACAGTCAACCATCATCCAGAGTGCATTCTACACTGCATAAGCATCAAATATAAATATTTAACGCTTACAACAGCCTGTTAATCCACTGATCGACATACAGCTAGCTATTGGGACTAGTGTATGTCATATATCATCCCAATACCTGTGTAGGATTTTCAAACAACAAACACAATTTATTTGTGCCGTTGGGTGATGTGTAAAATTTATCGTCCCAATCAATATCCGTCAAATGTGTGTAAATAAACAAATTATCCGATTTGTTTATGAATATTTATTTTATTCATATACTCGTTAAAAATTATATTTTTAACTATAAAATATTTTACTCCATTCCACATCACACAATCAAATTTCACCACACAATCAATCAAACAAACAAACCGTCCATGGTCTGTTGATGACGGGTGTCGGGTGCTGCTAAGCACCGTCTGCATCCTTGTATATATTTTAACTAGAAAGTAAAATGAAAGTGAGAAGTTCTCACCTTTGGGTTCCACTTCGTCGTGCTTTGATTGTCGATATATGTAGTATACCTACGTTAAAAATATAATTTTTAACCAATCAATAATTATTTCTTTGTATGATTATTTTATAAATAACAAACATAGGCTAAAGATTATATTTTTATCTTTCTAAAAATAATTTCATATTTTTATAACAACGCTAGATTGATAAAAATTACATTTTTATACCGCTGCTATGTTGATAAAAATCAAATCTTTCTATCGCTAATGAATATATAAAAATTACATTTTTACATTGCCCATTCAAATGATAAAAATCATATTTTTATCCGGCTATTATGTATATAAAAATAAAAAATTTATATTCTCTATTATATAAAAGTTCTATTTTTAATCCGCTACTCATATAAAAATCGAATCTTTATATACGCTACTTCATGATAAAAATTATATTTTCATCTCTCGTGTTTATAAATAAAAATCGCATCTTTATCCCTCTAACTAGATAATAAAAAATCATATTTTTATTCCAAATCCATATGTGTATAGATCACATTTTTCAAACACAGTTATATATATATATATATATGTAAAAATCGGATTTTTAAAACAAAGTTGCATGCATAAAAATCAGATTTTTATTTGCTACTTATATACATAAAAATCGTATTTTTAATCGACTCAAATTCATATATTTATCACGCTATTACATGTATATAAAATATGATCTTTACTAACATTACTCACCCAAAAAAAGTTTGATCTTTATTCAACACTTTCAATTTATATAAATAAAACTGAATATTAAATAAATAAAAAGAAATAGTTTGTTATTTAAAACAAAAAGAAAGAAACTCACCGTTTTCCGGTTGGTGGAGCTCGCGGGTGCTGGCTACGATCGAAGGGGGCGGATGTAATGACCCAGATTTCCGTAACATCAGAGTTGACTATATACATCATACGTCCAACCCAAATATCACGAAAATACGAAACATTTTTTTTAGAAGAAAGAGGTAGAAGAAGAACAGAAATAATAACACAGAATCTCACATCGAAGCGGAACAAAATATAATATATCATTACTTTTGAAATACAAAATTTCAACTGTATAACATACACTTATCAGAGTACAACACTTACAACATAGCGGAACAAACTATAACTAGATAACGCTGAAGCCTCCTGCTCCAAGCTCCTTTAGATATATCTGATAAATCCTGAACTACTTGATTGCCCGTACAAATTTAGGCACCCAAGAGTTTAGGTAGAACAAAACAAATAAACTCCGGGTCAGTCATGGGACTGGTATGAGTAAACAGTTTAAAACAGTTTCAGAAAACTAAATGATATCTCATAAGACCACGCCGTATAACACGGAACGGGTTTTTCCCTTATGAGAATCCAAACACTTGATTTAACTTTCAAAATCCCTTTGAAAGGAATGATAACTTTATATCAAAACTCCTTTGATATTATAATAGTGTCTAAATCAAGTAGATAACAATCTAGTGGAACGTTTGCATCTCACGTTCCACATGTATAATATACAATCAAAACCGCAAGCACGTATTGGGTAACCGATTTCCAACTATGACAAGGTATGGAACCACCTTCCGCGGGTATATCTCTAGAGGAGAATACACCGAGTTCAACAAGAACATCTTGCAAATCAGCCACACATGGCCGACCACTCATTTCGCTTGAGTGTATCGAATGTATATCACCAACGATTGGGATCAGCAACCGTTTCCCGAATGGGACAGCATCGACAATAGATTTTTAGAAGTAAATGAAACTCTAGATCAGGTGATTCTACACCCTAATAGGTGCGACCTACATAGCCATGCTGCTTGCCCGATTTCTGTCATTTACCGGATGATGAGGCTAGAAGCTACGCTTTATCATCACACCAGATTTACTTCAAATGCCACATCGTCAAATCCATCAAATCACCGATTTACGTCTACAACAATACATTACGTTTCAGCTAAAAGAAGTTTCCTTCTCCGCTTCCACTCTTGGTACGGTTGAAGAAATCAATGTACGTGACCTTTCTGGAAATACTCTGTCAGACATTCATCCATACGCATCACCCAGGAACAGGATGAATCGAAGGTACTATTTCTATTAATAGAAAAAGTCCTTGCACTCTACTCCGTCTTCGATTATCTTTATATAATCTGATTCGCACACTACTGCCAATACGGAGTGGTTCTTCGGATAATAATCCAACCGGTCTCTCCATATCGACAACGATGGTCAAAACTTCGATAGTCTGTGATTTAACTATCGAATAAAAACAAGTGTTTCGATAGTCGATGATTTAACTATCGAATAAAACAAGTGTTCATCCAAACATCCAACAATCAGTGAGCCCTTAATTAATATTCCATTAATTAAATCACTTCTCTATTTCTTTATCAATATTTGTTAACGAAATATTTCCAATAACTATATTGGCCTTTTACGTTATTTGGAAAACATTTCCGAATATCGCCTTCTTTTATTTTCTAAACTTTAGAAAATATATGTTATTTATAATTGGAAAATATTCCAATTACTTATCTCTTTTCCAATCTCGTTTATTTCTATACTTAGGAAACGTTCATTATTCTATTTCCAAGCTTTGCACATATTTGGGTTAAAACAGATGTTGTGTAAAACATCGTTACGACAACCCAAATACAGTATTTAACTAATTCTTATTCCACATTGATCTTCGAGCCTGAAATCTTGCTACTTATCGGTATATCATGAAATCAACCAAGTTGGGGTATAATTACCTCTCAGACCTTGACTGAATAACATTTAACGTCAAAACAGACAAGACTACTTACTCGAATAACCAATACCATACAACTACTTCTTCACTTTTAAACACATATATACCTTCTCTTTCTATTCTTACTAGATTTTATTCCTAGTCTTCCTTTTTTATTATACTATTCTATTTCTAAGTTCGTTTTCTTGTCGACTTCTATACATTTTGATATGTTAATTTCTAACTATCAAATTATCTTAAAAATATTCTATCTCCTTAAATTCCCAGAAAAATTCGCCATAACCTCCTTTGTACCGGGAGCATCGGGAAATTTCAAATAGCTTTCCCGGTCCTTCTCATCTCAAAAAGAAAAAGAAAAAGCCAAGCGGCTTGCCGATACGGCGCATAAAATCTCATTTATGAATTAAATACGTACCTTTTTGTCGGGCATTCTATTTATTTCACTTCTATACTTTATTCCAAACTTGTCTCCTGTATGTCTATACCTGTTCAATCTATTTTAACTATACCAATCGTTTTAACTCAATTTGTTAATTAAATCTGTTAATTAACT
Organism: Allium sativum; assembly: GCA_030737875.1. Classification (NCBI taxonomy): domain Eukaryota; kingdom Viridiplantae; phylum Streptophyta; class Magnoliopsida; order Asparagales; family Amaryllidaceae; genus Allium; species Allium sativum. Next base: position 351,584,089 of record CM060925.1, read on the forward strand.
TCTTAGTCTAATCCACTTCTATTTATCCAAATCTATTTATTATAAATCCCATTTGAATTTCTATATTCAAATTCCATTTGAAATACTATGTTCAAATTCTATAGTTAAACTCCATTTGAATTCTATTATTCAAATTCTATTTCAATTCCTTATATTCAAAGTCTATTTGAATTCTCTGCATTTTTTTTATAAACAACGTTTATAACTTCAATTCAAATCCCACCTTTCCATTTATAAACAACGTTTATAAATTCAATTCAAATCCCATATTTTCCTTTATAAACAAAGTTTATAAATTCGATTCAAATCCCATATTTTCCTTTATAAACAAAGTTTATAAATTCGATTCAAATCCCATATTTTCCTTTATAAACAAAGTTTATAAATTCGATTCAAATCCCATATTTTCCTTTATAAACAAAGTTTATAAATTCGATCACTTGTTTTATATACCTTCAAAACAAGTTAATATTTTCTATAGTTTTATTAAAAATTCAAATTCTATTTATAAAAATAGAATTCCCTTTTTAAATATCAAATACCCTTTTCGATGTTTTTATAGATCAATATTCAAGCCCAGGGATATTTAAACAATCAAATCAGCCAATTTTCAATCATTTGATTTTTAACACATCATATATGAATATATATGAAATCAAACAAACAACAACAGATAATATATTTTTGAGGAATCCAGTTGGATTCCTCCAACTTGTTTTCCTGCATCCACAGACGTTAGCACATAAATAATACCCATCCTGCTTCGAGGCAGGATATCGAGGTATAGAAGGTCATCCACTAATCATAGCGTGGGGCGTATAGGGTAATCATCCGCTATGAAACTGCGGGCATCCGCTAATGAGACTGCGGGAATCCAACCAATCAATCAACCCAATAAATATATATATATATATATATATATATAATAGTCCTAAAAAACTAATATATTTAAAACAATCAGACAACAATCAAACAAGCACAGACAATTATTTTTATCAACTAGAAATAATTCTAATTAAATGGTGAGTGAGATTTACTCACTGGAATTTAAATTGCCGAACAACCAATAAATTTCCATTTCATCTCGGATGTGTATTTCCTCGAATAAATTCACACCTGCGATGATTTTATTCAAATTTACCAATTAAACATTTATTTATTTAAATTAATCATTTAAATAAATAAATAACTTTCCTTTATATTTTCTTCTTCTAATGGTTACTAAATCACTTCTAACTTAACCAACATACTTAACCAAACCAATGTATTGTTAAACATAAATAAATATATATGTTAGGTTTACTTGAACAAATAAATAACACATTTTAAATTGTTATTTTCTTTTCATTTTTAATGGAATAAGCAAAAATCACTTAAATTTAATGAATAAATTTTCACCTTTAATCCCTTTCCATGCCTATCGACCCACTACCAGCGAGCTACCAAACCTCACTGTCTAGCCCCAACTCCCAGTTTCAGTCCTCCTTCAACCTCTGCGACGACATCAAATCCACCCTAGTCTAGATCTCAACGCCGTCCAGACTCTATCGCGACCCAAACCATCGCACTGCAGATATTGGTAACGCCCTTCTCGGTTTCCAGACCTAAATCAGACATCTGTTATTAGCGATTTACTGTTATCGAGAGTCATCTCCGATGACTGAAACCTCCTCTCGCGACGTTGAACAGACCGTCTCGCCACTCTAAGCTCGCCAGCGAAGTCGTCTTCCTCATCGAGTCGAGCTCCGTGACGCTGATTCGAATCGCACCCTGTCACTCCCGTTCGTTCGAACTCCAACCCTTATCCTGTAATCGAGAGCGCCTTTGAGAAGAGGAAAAGGGGCGGAACTGATTTCGATTTTGATGGCCATTTTGATTTGAGCTGAAGCTTTTCGATTTGGGATTAAATCAAATGAATTAAAAGGGAGGAGCGGTTTTTATAAAGGAGAAAGAAAGGGGCGTGGTTGCTTTATTTCCTCTTGAAATCTCTGAAGCTTAAGGGAGCCACGGGTTTGGCTTTGGTCCACCAAATTTTGATGTTTTTATTTTAAATTTAATTAAATTAAAAACCGTATCCTTTGATTTAAAATACTCAAAATGCCGAACTCCTTTCTGAACCCAACAACTGGCATTTCTAGGGTTTTCCCACCATTCCAGACACACTGGGATAGGTCACGAAGTCCGATTCGACCATCTGTTGAAGATATTAATTTAAATTGATATAATTTAAATTTCAAACCATTTAAATTCTGTGATAATAAATTAATATTATTATCGTTATAAATTCAAATTAAATTTCCCATTAATTATTTGAACTATATTTAATTCAAATTAAATTTTGTATTCAACTAAATCCATTTTCTTATTCTGATAATTTAATATTTTAAATATTAAATTGAAATTGATTTTTAAATCCATAACTCCCTATAAAAATTGATTTATTTACTTAACTTAATATTGGAATCCATATCAAATATTTTAAAATTTACCCCTAAGAGTCCGGGTCATTACAATCTTCCCCACTTAAAATAATTTCGTCCTCGAAATTGCTAAGGTAGAAAAAAGTGCTACAAACCCATTTATCTTGATACTCAACATTTCAAACTTAAATACGTAACTCACTTTCGAATGAATCCCTATTCGATAACTCCTCCCTTTGAATAACTATATTCGATTTACTCTCTTTCGAATAACTAGATTCGAAAACCTTTCTTCGAATAAACTATATTCGATTTACTCCTTTAACTCTATTCGAATAAACTATATTCGATAACTCCTTTAACTCTATTCTAATAAACTATATTCGATAACTCCTTTAACTCTATTCGAATAAACTATATTCGATAACTCCTTTAACTCTATTCGAATAAACTATATTCGATAACTCCTTTAACTCTATTCGAATAAACAATATTCGATAACTCCTTTAACTCTATTCGAATAAACTATATTCGATAACTCCTTTAACTCTATTCGAATAAACTATATTTGATTTAACTCCATTCGCTTGACACTAGATCGCAGCGATCACAATGGTTACGCCTGATTCCCCCAGGAAACATCCGACCGTCCTAGGCTATCTGCAGCCCTGCGAATTACGCTAGCAGTCGTACGAAATGGCAACTTATCCTGAGTAACTATGTTTGACTAACTCTATCTCAATAACTATATTCGATCAACTTTAATTGAATAACTAACATTCAATTAAATTCTAACTCGATTAACTATGTTCAATTAACTTTATCTGGTTAACTTTTAATTTGAATAACAAATATTCAATAAATTCTAATTGAATATTAATATTCAATTAACTCTACGGATTAATCCTAACTGATCAACTCTAACTGGTTAATTCTTACTCAAATCGATTTATTCTAACTCTAATCGACTTCTCCTATTCGAATAACTCCTATTGGATAATGTTTATTCATTTATAAAGATTTACTTTTAGTAACGGTTCTTCACTTTATAAATGTTCTCTTTAATAACGTTACTTCACTTATACAAGTGTTGTGTACCCCATCTATGTAAAATTATCGGTGTTAAAAACCAATATCTCTCCTCTATATATTCCATTTATCGAATGATAAATATTTAATTTATAAACTGTTATTTATAAATTTATCTTTTCTATTTATCTGTTAAAAACAGATTTCCATTTTCTATTCATTTTTTTTTGAATATTCCTTTGATTAAATTCTATTTATTTAACAAATAAATATTTCATCTATAACATTCTATTTATTTTCTATAAATAAATATTTCCATTGAATCTATTTGTAAATGTTTTACAAATATTCCCTTTTAAATTCTATTTGTTTGCACATAACTTCCTTTGTATTTGCGTTACAAATATATTTCCTTTATATTTGTTTTACAAATATATTTTCTTTTTATCTCTTTTGGGTTTTTCCTTAATTCACACCCAATTCATATTCACATTGATTTTACTCAATTTATTCATTTCGATCCATTTAACTTACTTAAGTTAAATTTAATTTCAATCATTCAAATTCCCATTAACTAGTTGCTAATTTACCGTTTTGCCTATTTCACCCTTTTTATTTGAATATAACTTGTTCAAATATATGTCAACTTAATTATAAACTAATCTAATTATATTTTCAACTCGAGTTATATATTCGATTTCGAATATAAATTCTCAATCTCTTTCACTTATCTAAAAACCCAATTTCGATTCAAATTTCCTTTAACTAATTATTTTCCCATTTAGTTAATTCTATTTAACCATTTAAAATATGATTTTGTTTTAAAAATCATTTCACTTACTTCACTGGAGTTCATATTTATTTTGTATCTCGAGTCTAGATTTTTCTAATGCCAATTCGGATTTTATTTCCTAAAAATCCTTTTTTTATTCAATTAATCCGTTATGGTTTTATAATGGTTATGACGCTGCTTTTCTAAAAATTTGATTTTGACATAACTCAAAATCTATACGACGAAATCCAGATTTTTCTCTTTCATTAGAAAACTATTATTCAACCGGTCCCGACGATTCTTGTTTCAAAGAATTCCGATTTCAATCGAGTTCTGTATACTAAATTGAAGTTCGAATTGCCAATTTACGAACTGCCGCGCTATGGCAAACTCGTTTTAATTATATTTATAAATATAAACGTTCTAACTTTGTTTATAATAAATTCAATCTCCATTCTGATATATTTTTAATATATATCCCATCCATTTTTCCATTTCAACATAATATTCCCGATCTATTTCACTTCTAATATTCAAATCCTATATATTTACAGTATTCACATTCCATTTGAATTTATTTATTCAAACTCTATATTTGAATTTTCTTATCTTCAAATTCTATTTGAATTTCTTATCTTCAATTTCTATTTGAAATCCTTCATTCAAAAATCCATTTCAAATCCCTTATTCAAATTTCATTTGAAATCCTTTATTCGATTTCTATTTAAATTCCTTTGTTCAATTTCTTATCTTCAAATTCTATTTGAATTTCTTATCTTCAATTTCTATTTGAAATCCTTCATTCAAATTCTATTTTAACTCCTTTGAATTCAAATTCCATTTCAAACTTTATATTTTCTTTGAATTCTAATATTCAACCTCCACTTTATATTCTCTTTGAAATTCTATTTAACCAAATTCCATTTGAATTCTAATATTCAAATCTCTATTTGACTTTTCTTTATTCAAATCCATTTGAATTCCTTTGAATTCAAATTCCATTTCAATTTTCTTATACAATTTCTATTTGAATTTTCTTTATTCAAACTCATTTGAATTCCTTTGAATTCAAATTCTATTTCACTTCTATTTGAAATATATATATGCAAATTCCTTTATTTTACTTCTATTTGAAATCTATATTTCAGTTCCCATTTCACTTCTATTTGAAATCTATATTTCAATTCCCATTTCAAAATTCCTTTGAAGTAATATAAATATATACATATATTTATATATATCCCAAATTCAAAATATTTGAATTTTCAAACAACTTGTTTCTTTTCAAACAAATTTCCATCAAAACTTTTCTAAGGCAACAATTCATCACTTAGAAACTCGAAAATGAACACTGATGATGTTGCGACCATCATCAGAATTATTTCCCAGCTACTGAATGAGTTCAGTACTATATTTCTTTCAAAATCCATTTAGAAAAATATTTTCCAAACTCCCAGGATTTTAAATTCTGAATTCTGGTTGGAATTCAATTTCAATTTATCACATTTGTATTTGATTTCATATACAAATTCCATTGGTTATATATAACTATTTCTATTTTTATAATCTAATTCGATTATAATCCTAACAATCAACTCAACTATTTAAAAACAATATCGTGTCCAATCTTCTGTTCAAGTGTTTATAAACTCCTATCGACATCGTGGCGTCCCACGATTCGACCAAAATTTATAATTCACTCAACAAACTAGTCAACACAATATAAAACAGTTTTTTTATATCAAATAACAAATACGCTCTCTCGTATATATATACACTCAACTCATTCTAGGATACTACTGATCCAATCTCTAATGAGCACATTCCAACAAGCCTAGGTATTCGCTCAACCTAAGCTCTGATACCAAGTGTAATGACCCAGATTTCCGTAACATCAGAGTTGACTATATACATCATACGTCCAACCCAAATATCACGAAAATACGAAACATTTTTTTTAGAAGAAAGAGGTAGAAGAAGAACAGAAATAATAACACAGAATCTCACATCGCAGCGGAACAAAATATAATATATCATAACTTTTGAAATACAAAATTTCAACTATATAACATACACTTATCAGAGTACAACACTTAGAACATAGCGGAACAAACTATAACTAGATAACGCTGAAGCCTCCTGCTCCAAGCTCCTTTAGATATATCTGAAAAATCCTGAACTACTTGACTGCCCGTACAAATTTAGGCACCCAAGAGTTTAGGTAGAACAAAACAAATAAACTCTGGGTCAGTCATGGGACTGGTATGAGTAAACAGTTTAAAACAGTTTCAGAAAACTAAATGATATCTCATAAGACCACGCCGTATAACAAGGAACGGGTTTTTCCCTTATGAGAATCCAAACACTTGATTTAACTTTCAAAATCCCTTTGAAAGGAATGATAACTTTATATCAAAACTCCTTTGATATTATAATAGTGTCTAAATCAAGTAGATAACAATCTAGTGGAACGTTTGCATCTCACGTTCCATACATATAATATACAATCAAAACCGCAAGCACGTATTGGGTAATGGATTTCCAACTATGACAAGGTATGGAACCACCTTCCGCTGGTATATCTCTAGAGGAGAATACACCGAGTTCAACAAGAACATCTTGCAACTCAGCCACACATGGCCGACCACTCATTTCGCTTGAGTGTATCGAATGTATATCACCAACGATTGGGATCAGCAACCGTTTCCCGAATGGGACAGCATCGACAATAGATTTTTAGAAGTAAATGAAACTCTAGATCAGGTGATTCTACACCCTAATAGGTGCGACCTACATAGCCATGCTGCTTGCCCGATTTCTGTCATTTACCGGATGATGAGGCTAGAAGCTACGCTTTATCATCACACCAGATTTACTTCAAATGCCACATCGTCAAATCCATCAAATCACCGATTTACGTCTACAACAATACATTACGTTTCAGCTAAAAGAAGTTTCCTTCTCCGCTTCCACTCTTGGTACGGTTGAAGAAATCAATGTACGTGACCTTTCTGGAAATACTCTGTCAGACATTCATCCATACGCATCACCCAGGAACAGGATGAATCGAAGGTACTATTTCTATTAATAGAAAAAGTCCTTGCACTCTACTCCGTCTTCGATTATCTTTATATAATCTGATTCGCACGCTACTGCCAATACAGAGTGGTTCTTCGGATAATAATCCAACCGGTCTCTCCATATCGACAACGATGGTCAAAACTTCGATAGTCTGTGATTTAACTATCGAATAAAAACAAGTGTTTCGATAGTCGATGATTTAACTATCGAATAAAACAAGTGTTCATCCAAACATCCAACAATCAGTGAGCCCTTAATTAATATTCCATTAATTAAATCACTTCTCTATTTCTTTATCAATATTTGTTAACCAAATATTTCCAATAACTATATTGGCTTTTACGTTATTTGGAAAACATTTCCGAATATCGCCTTCTTTTATTTTCTAAACTTTAGAAAATATATGTTATTTATAATTGGAAAATATTCCAATTACTTATCTCTTTTCCAATCTCGTTTATTTCTATACTTAGGAAACGTTCATTATTCTATTTCCAAGCTTTGCACATATTTGGGTTAAAACAGATGTTGTGTAAAACATCGTTACGACAACCCACATACAGTATTTAACTAATTCTTATTCCACATTGATCTTCGAGCCTGAAATCTTGCTACTTATCGGTATATCATGAAATCAACCAAGTTGGGGTATAATTACCTCTCAGACCTTGACTGAATAACATTTAACGTCAAAACAGACAAGACTACTTACTCGAATAACCAATACCATACAACTACTTCTTCACTTTTAAACACATATATACCTTCTCTTTCTATTCTTACTAGATTTTATTCCTAGTCTTCCTTTTTTATTATACTATTCTATTTCTAAGTTCGTTTTCTTATCGACTTCTATACATTTTGATATGTTAATTTCTAACTATCAAATTATCTTAAAAAATTTCTATCTCCTTAAATTCCCGGAAAAATTCGCCATAACCTCCTGTAACGGATGGAATTTTCGACCCAGAAAATCAACATAAAAACACACTGTTGACTATTCAAGCATCGAAAACACCAGGACATTAATAGAAGAATTTAGAGGGTGAGAAAGAAAAGATAGAACTAATAGAATAGAAGAAGAAGAAGATCACAACTGAACAGAATCAGAGTAACACGAAACTCGCAGCGGAACAAAATAAGATGTATTATATAACATGACTTTGAATACAAAACTGTATTGTATATACATACCATTATCAGAGTACAATACATCATATCACAGCGGAAATAACTCTACATAACTAATGGTGAAGCTTCCTGCTTTTGAGCTCCTCCAAGTGAATCTGCAAAGCCTGAAACACTTGACTGCCCGTACAAATTTGGGCACCCAAGAGTTTAGGGAAAACAAACAAAATAAACTCCGGGTCAGTCATGGGACTGGTGTGAGTAAATTCCAACCATACTGTTTAACTTTGAAAATTCTTTTCAAACAAGAAGATAATAGTAAGACCAGCCCACACATAAACATGGACGGTTTTTATCTTACTATAATCCAAAATACTTTGATGTCAAAACCAGTGGTATTATGATAATGTCTAAGCACATAAATATCCAAGTAGCAGAACGCTTGCATCTCACGTTCCACATATATGTTATAAAATCATAAACCGCAGGGTGCTTATTGGAGAATGGACTCCAACAGACAAGGTATGGGAGCACCTTCTGAATAGTGTACTCTAGAGGGGATACACTCAGGGTTCAACAAGAACGTCTTGCAACCCGGCCACACATGACCGCTCACTCATTTAGCTTGAGTGTCGCGAATATATTGCCACCACGGTTGCAGGCCATCCAACCGTCATCCGAAGATACAGAATCGAAAAGAAGTATAAATATGAATTTTCTCTAGATCGGTGACAATACACCCTGCTTGGGGATGACCCAACTAGCCATGCTGCCTAGCCCAACTTTTGTTACTTTCTGGTTGTGAGGCTAGAGGCTACGTCTATCTTTAGAACATCTGATCACCATTCACTTTGAATGCCACATCGTCAAATCCGTAATCACACATTGATTACACAAATGCACACTGGGTGTAGAATAAAGAGAAGTTATCTTCTCCCCACCAACTTGGTATATTCGTAAAATCAACGGCGTGACTGTTGAAAATACTCTGTCAGACACTCGTCCATATAAGTTGTCCTTGGACTGGACAAACAAATAAACATCATTCTAGAACTGGACGACCCTTGCATTTAACTCCGTCTTCAATTATCTTCAGCATATCGAATTCGCAGCGCTTATGCCCTATATGGAGTGGTTTCGGATAACATATCCAACCGGTCTCTCCATATCGAAAACGATGGTCAAACACTTCGATAGTCGGTTATTTAACTATCGAAGTAAAAACAACATTCATTCTAATGTATAATTAACATCACACAACCACGGGTATTTATAATTTTAACAATTCGACTTTATTATTCGAATTCTCATATCTTACCAGATATTTCTCAAATCCCGTTTTAGCCTTTCCATACTTCTTGGAAAACATTTCCAGTTATTATAAACTCTTATTCTTTCATGTTCCAGAAAACATACGTTATTAACGTTCGAACTATTTTCATTAATTTCACATTTCTTTATTTTCTACCCTTGGACAATCTACCCTATTTGCATTGGAAAATACTTCCAATTTCATTTTAACCTTTTAATCGGCCCAACGTTCACTTTTAAAACATTATTCACTTTGAAATGTGAATATCATTTCTATTATAGAAATCTGAACATCTTTATCAAATAAATCAATACCATGATCCCGTTTATCGAAATCTCTTTCATACTTTATATATTCCTATTTCACTTTGTAAACTCTGTTTCTAAGTCAACTTCTTATCAAATCGATATCAAGTTTAAACTAAGTACTGACTCCTATCCTCTTTAACATTTATTTTTTTACAACTAAATGTTAATTATTATATCAGATTATAATCCCTAAAAAAAGTTTACTTTTAATACGTTCGACATCATCGAATTCTAGTTACAAATCCTAATGGTTTAATTCTAATCACATTTTGAACATCGAAATGTTGTCATCAGTTTCTAATACGATTCCCCAATTCTTTTTCTAAACTCTTTCTTATATTTCTTTGAACAAACGTCGTTACTTATTACTCTAGAATAATTGGATTTCAAACCAAACTGTTACATTTCCTAGGAAGTGCTGCTATATATAAAAGTCATGCTTAAGTCTAATCCACAACAGTTAATTTGTTGCTATAGTTCTAAACTTGTCATACGCTGTAATATTCTCCTTATAACTAATTACAGTCACACTTACCTTATCAACAGCGTTATTTTATTGCTATAGTTCAACTTGTCATACGCTGTAATATTCTTTGTTATAACTAATCTTGACATAACAGTCACACTTATCTTATCAACAGCGTTATTTTATCGCTATAATTCTAAGACTTGCATACGCTGCCATATTCCTTTTATTCAAAAATCTTGACATCTCTTTCCGTTACAAAAATCTTGACATCTCTTTCTGTTACAAAAATCTTGACATCTCTTTCTGTTACAAAAATCTTGACATCTCTTTCTGTTACCAAAAATCTTGACATCTCTTTCCGTTACAAACTGATATCGTTCCTCGGTAATAGCGAAGCCGTTCAAGTTGGGGTATTTTATTTACCTCTCAGACCTTGATCGACAACGTTCTTACCTTAGAACCGATACAAGTCTGTATCCAAATTCCTTATTACTTAATATACTTATTAAATCGTATTTCCTTGTTGTATTTTGGAATATGGTTTTACAACACCATATTCTTACTTTGGAATCTCTGTGGTTTATGAATATTTAATTTAAACATTAACTCTTTGCTTTCTCCATTTCCCAGTTCTTATCTATAACTTCTTAAATGGTAATTAACTCTCATTAATTTCGATAAACTTATTTCTAACCTGTTTTCATTAGATTAATTAAAGACCAATTAATCTAATAATCATGTTCCCAAATAACAGTTGATTAAATCAACTTATTTCCATCAGTAAATTTGTTAACTGATTTTAATTTCTTCTTAACATTAGATTAATCTAATTAATCTAATGATATCTCTAAATTATTTATCTTAAATATAATTATCCAAATATTTAATCATCGGATAGTTTTTACTTTATAAACTTGTTTAAATATCAACAATCGCTTTTATTTGCTTTATAAAAACGAACTCTAAAATACTGGTTTATAATAGAACTTCTATTATAATTTAAAACTTCACTTTAATTATAAAAATATAATTTCTATAATTAACTCCATTGATTTGCCTGACGGTAAATCAGTTTCTTAACAAAACGATGGTTTTACGGTCGACTGTTTACATTTTCTAAATCGATATCGTTTATTTATTTAATCTAAACAAATGTTGAATTTTCGTTCAACATCAATATTCACATAGGGTGTTAAATATAATTCGGGTTCATACAAAACAAACAGTACATATAATTATCAAGGAATCCGGTCGAATTCCTCCAACCGGTTTCCGCATCCACAGATGTCAGTCAACACAATTTACACTAACTCTATACTAGGGGATATTCAATCAATGGAATCAGTGTCCAACCGATGGTGTATACATATGTGACGGTATATAATATTCAACCAATTTACTGGTAATCTACCTAATCGACCATCACACAGCATTTAAACAACATTAAAATATCATTATAAAAATAGATCAGAGTGAGTTATTTTACTCACCTTTGCGCGTTAACCGTTAAATAACGATTTGCGTCAGTTGCTTCCATCGAACGTTTTATTTTGCCTACGCAGCGTGCTCCAGATCTCTTCAAACCTGTTCCATTTGTGATTGTGCGATTCTAACAGTTCAGACCGCGTCAAATTCAATATTTATTAGTCCACGAACACTTGGTCCAGCACGCACCAAGAATTAAAACTTCGAGCCACTTACGTCTATTACTGAATTTTTGCACAGTGTCTTCATTTTCTTTCTACCTGTTCTTCCTCTTTATATATTACATATACATATTTTTCTATACTTTTCTTTCCGGGCCTTCACATTTTTCTTGGCCCAATAGAACTCCACCGACCCAAACTAACAACTCCTTCCTATTTGAAGACATTACCACCCGCAACTTCACAGACTGGTGCCACCCCATAATTTGCGAAACCACTAACGCCTGCTCGTTCATGCACTTCAAAATGTATAACACTCCATTTCCATGCGTTACATATATCACTCCAGTATTCCTTACGTGACCAACTACTCAGCCTTTCACCTTGAAACATGTTTTATTTCCTTGTTTCATCATACAAGTCAAACGCAATTCATCACCATCACCATCCCAAAGCAAAACGTTACTTCATGCAAACTATCAACTCCACTCCACAAGTACGCATACAACATGCTAAGCCTCCTCTCCATCTTCATGCGCCCTGCGTTACTTCCAAGTGCACACTCGCTTATGTCCTCCCATGTTTAGCCACCGTCCTTATCTAATATGCGGCTCTCATTCTTTCTTTCTTTTTATTTTTTTCCTTAGTCTGAAACTCACGGTTAAAGCTCATCCCCTCACCCAAGCGCTTGCTCTCTTCTCGAACAGGTGTTGTAACGACCCGGATTTTTGATCGATTTATTTTGAATATTTAGTATGGTTTTTAAATATTGGATTAGTAATATAAAAGAATTTTTATATTGAATTACCAATTAGTGGTCAATATATGATTTATTTCGTATATATATATATATAATTTTCGAAATACGAGAACTGAAATAATTTCCATTTGAATTTATAATGGATTCCGAGGGATTCAAATGGTTAATATAAATTTTAATTGAATAATAGTAATTTATTTTTAAGGAATTTATTTGTTTTGAATTTAAATCATATTATATCAATTTAATATGTTATTTTTAATGTTCGAATTAAATTATACTGTATATTTCGTTGAATTCAAAATAACGTTATAATCTGATAACATCAGTCGTTAAGTTAGAATAGCGGTTCGGGACTGCAAGATAGGGACTGTTAGATATTTTAATTAATTAATTAAAATAAATTTCAAATAAAAATTTCATATCAACGTTTCATCAGCCACCCTATTTCTACAAAGCCGACCTCTTCTCCTATATGCAGGCCTATCGTGTTTCTCAAGCAGGAAATGTTGTCTGTTTTCTTTGATATCAAAGAAACATCTTATTAATGGCTGGTACCTCCTGTTCCTTCGCTTTTCCCCTATAAAACCAAGTCCATCGCAAAGAGTCCTCTTCATTATTCACACACGCTCCTCCCCTTTTCTTCTGTTTATTCTCGTTACTTCCGAAATATCAATGCTTCAAATGTGAAATCAGAAAAATGGCCATGCTCTTCTCGGATAAATCATGGCTATCCCTTTTTCCCTCCTCGTTTAATTCGATCTTCATATAATCAATTTCTAGTTCGAGAAACTAAATAATACGACTTCAAATCGAATCCCCTTCCCCATTTTGTATTTAAATCGGACCCTTAAATCTCTCAAAATCAGCAAGCGCGAATCGAAGTAAATGGTGTTGGGGTGCTTGTAAAGAGCGTTTGAGATTCGAACGGGGGTCCGTTGACTGACGATATACAGTGTCGGGTTCGAGAACATGGAAGGTATCGCGATGTTGAATTGGGATTTAGGGTTATACTTTGTGGAAAATCGAAGCAACAGTAAGCGGCGTTGAGTATTGATTTAAGATTGTGTTGCGGTTTACATAGTTGATGAAGTTTCAATTGTATTCCTGTCGCTTGTTTTTCCTTGAGGAAGACCGAAGACAGTAGGGTCGGGAGGAGCGAAGTCAGGTTGATGCGGTGGGTTCATTTGTTTTACTAGAAAGGAAATTCGAATTTGAATGTACTAGTGATGAGGGCTGTGTTATCTGGAAAGTGGGGATAGAATTTTTCGGTTGCCATTGTTGTGTACAGTGAGGAGTTTCTTTGCAGATCCAAGAAGAAGCTCAGTTGAAGAAAAAACGGGAAGGAGTTATACCAGTTTAGGAAGAATTAAAAACATGGATCAAGGTATATTTCGATTTTCGATTTCTATCTTATATGGAAATGTTTTTTTTGCAATTAGAAATATATTTAAAGAAATTTATTTAGGGAATCATTAAAATAAATAGTAATGTGGTAATTGATAAATGTATGGGAATTAGTTTATACTTTCATTAACTAATGAAAATAAATAAAATAGATAAATAAACAAATAAAAATTGATAGGAATCTTGTACATAAGTATAATTTATTGCACGATAACAGATCTTGGTGAAACGAGATGCTTTGGCTTTGCATTGTCAAAATACTTCTCAATGGAATTTAAATGGAATATTCGGCAAATAAATCAGGTGAGTAAATCTCACTCACCTTTAGAATTATTTTTATTTCATTAAAAATAATTGTCTGTTGCTTGTGTGCATGTTTTATGGTTGTTTTATATATATTAGTTATTTAGGCTATATATATATATATTGGGTTGATTGATTGATTGGATTCCCGCAGTCTCATTAGCGGATGCCCGCAGTTTCATAGCGGATGATTACCCTATACGCCCCACGCTATGATTAGTGGATGACCTTCTATACCGCGATATTCTGCCACGAAGCAGAATGGGTATTATTTATGTGCTAACATCTGTGGATGCAGGAAAACAGGTTGGAGGAATCCAACTGGATTCCTCAAAAAATATATTATCTGTTTGTTTATTTGTTTGCATATATATATAGTTATATATGACGTGTTAGAAAAATAAATAATTCGTTGCTTTGTGTGTTTAAATATCACTGGGCCAATCAAAAGGGTATTTGAGATTTTAAAAGGGGAAATTCTATTTTTAAATAGAATTTGAATTTTTAATGGAAATAGAAAATATAAACTTGTTTTGAAAAATAAAACAAGTAGTTCTTTTTAAACGAAGTTTAGAAATAGTTCTTTTATAACGAAGTTATAAGTGAAGTAAAAGAATTATCATCTGATAATTCAAAAATAGAAATACCAGTGTGAAATTTGAAATTTGAAATAAAATTTCAAAATAAGATGTGAAAGGATATTTTTAAATATATAACTCAAATGGAATTTGGGTATAACATTTGAATTTTAAAAGGAGTTTAAATATTTGAATTTTAAAAGGGGATTGAATATTAGAAATTCAAATAAGAAGTTCAAATAGAATTTGAATAGACGAAATTAGAATGAAAAATAGAATTTGAATTCAAGGAATTAAAATAAAATTTGAATTCAAAGGAATTCGAATAAAGGAATTCAAATAAAGATTTGAATATAGAATTTGAAATATAGAATTTCAAAGAGGAATTGAATAGAATTTGAAATATAGTATTTCAAAGAAGAATTCAAATGTGAAATTTGAATAGGGGTTTGAATGGAATTTAAATATGAAATTTGAATTGAGATTTGAAATAGAAATTCAAGTGTTGGATTTGAACATGGAATTGAATACAGAAATTCAAGTAGAAATTTGAATATGGAATTTCAAATTAGAATTTGAAATAAACTTTGAAAATAGGATTTCAAAGTAAGAAGTGGAATAGGATTTCAAAATAGGAAATCCAAATAAATTTTGAAATAGAATTTGAATTTTAAAGGAGTTCAAATGGATTTGAAATAAGGGAAATTCAAATGGGATTTAAATAATGGGTCTTAATAAAAAGGATTTAAATATAAGAATTTAAATAGAATTCAAATGGTGTTAAATATAAATTCAAACAAAACTCAAATGGAGTTTAAATAGAAGGAATTTGAATAAGAGGAATTTGAAACATGGTATTTGAATTCAAAGGAAGTAAATGTGGTACTTGAAGTTCAAAGTAAAAATGAGTTTAAATATTTGAAGTTCAAATAGATTAAAAATGGAATTTGGATTCAAATAGTTGAAATAGAATTTGAATATAGAATTTGAATTATAATCGAATTGGAATTTGAATATAGATTTCAAATATAAATGAAATAGAAAATCAGAAATATTTGTTGAGTTGAAAAATGGCTTGATATATATTTAAAATATATCGGAATGGAATTGAATTCGTTTTAAGAAGTTTAAAAGTTTTTATATATTTTTTATAAATATAATTAAAACGAACTCGCCGCAGCGCTGCAGTTCGTAAATTGGCGATTCGAACTTCAATCGAATATACAGGACGCAATTGAAGTCGGAATTCTTTGAAACCAGAAACGTCAGGACCGATTTGATAATAGCTTTCTAATGAAGAAGAAAAATCTGAACTTCGTCGTATAGATTTTGAGTTATGTCAAAATCAAAATTTCAAAAATGCAGCGCCATAAACCATTATAAACCATAATGGATTTTTATATATAAATATTGGGAATTTTAAGCAAATAAAAATCCGGATTGCCATTTAAAAATCTAGACTTGAGTTAGAAAATAAATGTGAACTCAAGTGAAGTAAAGAAGATGATTTTTGAAACAATAACCCTATTTTTGATTATTGAATAGAATTAACTAAACTAAAGGAGAATTAGTTAATCGAGTTTGAACTAGAATCGAACTTTGAAAAGTGAAATTTGGGATTTGTAAATATATATTCGAAATCGAATATAGAACTTAAATTGAAATTTGAATTCAATTGATTGATAAGTAAGTGGGAATATATTTGAAACGTGTTATATTCAATTATACAAGCGAGATAGGCAGAAAGTTAGTTAAAGAATTACTTTAACGAATTGAGTCAAACGAGTGTACGAAGTTGAAATAAATGGGACAGGTATAGACATACAGGAGACAGGTATGGGGCAAGGATAATGCAGATTTTAAAATAATGTGCTCGACAAAAGGTACATGTTTAATTCATATATGAGGTTTTATGCGCCGTATCGGCTAGCCGCTTGGCTTCTTCTTTTTCTTTTTGAGATTAGAAGATACCGGGAAGCTATTTGAAATTTCCCGATGCTCCCGATACAGGGGAGGTTATGGCGAATTTTTCCGGAAATTTAAGGAGTTAGAATATTTTTAAGAAATTTGACAATTAGAAATCTATATATCGATATATATAGAATTCGACAAAGAAACGAAATCAAAAATAGCGAAAAGGGCCAATATGGTTATTGAAATATTTGGTTAACAAATATTGGTAAGAGAATATAGAAGAGATTTAATTAATGAAATATTAATTAAAGGGCCCAGTGATTTGTTTGTTATGTTGATTGAACACTTGTTTTTATTCGATAGTTAAATCACAGACTATCGAAGTTTTGACCATCGTTGTCAATATGGAGAGACCGGTTGGATTATTATCCGAAGAACCACTCCGTATCGGCATAAGCGTTGCGAACCAAGTATGCTGAATATATTGAAGACGGAGTAAAGTGCAAGGGCTTTTCTAGTAATAGAAATAGTGCCTTCGGTTTCGTTCAGTCCCAGGACGAACGTATATGGACGAATGTCTGACAGAGTATTTCCAATGATCAAATGGGTTGGTCTGTATGAATGTATATGGTTGCAATGGATTTATCCCTTAGCATAATATCCAGAATATTTGTGCAAACTCAACTAGTGATCAACGGACCTGACGATGTGGCATTCAAAGTGATTGGGCTATCAATGGATGGTAAGTATGCGTAGCCTCAGGCCTCAACAACCGGGAAAGGACAAAAATCGGGCAGGCAGCATGGCTATGTGGGTCGCACCCATTAGGGTGTATAATCACCTATCTAGAGAAATTCCTTTTGTTTCTAAATCTATCGATTCTGCCCATTCGGGAAACGGTGGTTTGAGTCCAACCGTTGGTGATATACATTCGATACACTCAAGCGAAATGAGTGGTCGGTCATGTGTGGGCCGGGTTACAAGATGTTCTTGTTGAACCCAGGTGTATTCGCCTCTAGAGATACATCATCGAAAGGTGGTTCCATACCTTGTCATGTTGGAAATCCAATCTCCGATAAGCGCCATGCGGTTTTTGATTTCATACTATATATGTGGAGCGTGAGATGCAAGCGTTCTGCTATTTGGTTATTTACTTGATGTAGACATTACTATAATATCACTGGTTTTGATATCAAAGTGTTTTGGGTTATAGTAAGGTAAAAACCATCCATGTTTATGTGTGGGCTGGTCTTACTATTATCTTTCCTTCCGAAAGGATTTTGAAAGTTAAACAAGTGGTTGGAGTTTACTCACACCAGTCCCATGACTGACCCAGAGTTTATTTTGTTTTGTTTTCCCTAAACTCTTGGGTGCCCAAATTTGTACGGGCAGTCAAGTGTTTCAGGCTTTTACAGATACATTTGGAGGAGTTTGAAGCAGGAGGCTTCAACGTTAGTTATTTAGAGTTACTTCCGCTGGATCAAATGTTATGTGTACTCTGATGATGGTATGTGTATATGTACAAAACAGATTTGTATTTCAAAGCTTATGTTATAGAATATATTTTATTCGTTCCGCTGTGAGTTGTGATCTTCGTTTTTCTTCTATTCTAATATTTCTTCCTTTCTATTTCTCATCCTCTAACTTCTTTCTAATAATGAGTCGTATTTCTGTGTTATTTGGGTTGGACGTGTGGTGTATTTAGTCAACTCAGATAGCTCGGATTTGCGGGTCGTTACAGTTGGTATCAGAGCTTAGGTTGAGCGAATACCTAGGCTTGTGTGGCATGTGCTCATTAGAAATAGGGTCAGTAGTACCCTAGAATGAGTTGAGCGTATATATACGAGAGAGCGTATTTGTAAATTGATATAAAAAGTTGTTTATATTGTGTTGGCTTGTCTGTTGAGTGGTTTATGAATTCTGGTCGGATAGTGGGACGCCACAAAGTCGATAGGAATTTCTAAACACTTGAACAGAGAAATTCGACACAGTATTGTTTTAAAGTGGGTGAAATGATTTTACCCAAAATTTCTATTTTTGATATAGAAGAATAATTTTCTAGAATTATATTATATGGATGTGTTGAATGTTAATATTATAATCAAATACGATTATAGAAATGAAATGGTTATATAGAACCAAACAGAATGAGTATATGAATGAAATATATACCAATGAGATGAATTAGAATCTAATTCAAACCAGAATTAAGAATTCAAAATCCTGGGAAGTTGAAAAATATTTTTCAAAGTATATTAAAGTAATATAGCTTTGTTTTAGAAGAAGTTGGAAGAAAATCATTTTAGATGGATTTTGAAATAATAAAGCACTGAAATCACTTCAGTGGCTGGAAAATAATTCTGATGATGATTGCAACATCATCAGTGTTCATTTCCGAGTTTCTAAGTGATGAATTGCTACCTTAGAAAAAGTTTTTGATGGAAATTTGTTTTGAAAGAAAATAAGTAGATTGAAAATTCAAATGTTTTGAATTGAGATGAAATTAAATATAAGTATACATTTATGGGATTTCAAAAGAATTTGAAAGAAAACCCAGGGATTTGAATTCTGGAATTAAAATTTAACTTAAACAAGTTAAATGGGTCGAAGTGAATGAATTGATTAAAATCAATTTGAATTGGTTTAATGGAACATAGATTGGATATAAATGGATTGATCGTAGATCATTCAAATTAAATAAAGGAAGACCAAAAGTTTTGGTGAAATTAAATATGTTGAAATATAAGGAGGTGAGTTTCAACATAAAGGAGTTTGAAAGGTAATAGGTTTGTACCATTTCCCTACTTTAGCAATTTCGAGGACGAAATTATTTTAAGGGGGGAAGAATGTAACGACCCGGATTTTTGATCGATTTATTTTGAATATTTAGTATGGTTTTTAAATATTGGATTAGTAATATAAAAGAATTTTTATATTGAATTACCAATTAGTGGTCAATATATGATTTATTTCGTATATATATATATAATTTTCGAAATACGAGAACTGAAATAATTTCCATTTGAATTTATAATGGATTCCGAGGGATTCAAATGGTTAATATAAATTTTAATTGAATAATAGTAATTTATTTTTAAGGAATTTATTTGTTTTGAATTTAAATCATATTATATCAATTTAATATGTTATTTTTAATGTTCGAATTAAATTATACTGTATATTTCGTTGAATTCAAAATAACGTTATAATCTGATAACATCAGTCGTTAAGTTAGAATAGCGGTTCGGGACTGCAAGATAGGGACTGTTAGATATTTTAATTAATTAATTAAAATAAATTTCAAATAAAAATTTCATATCAACGTTTCATCAGCCACCCTATTTCTACAAAGCCGACCTCTTCTCCTATATGCAGGCCTATCGTGTTTCTCAAGCAGGAAATGTTGTCTGTTTTCTTTGATATCAAAGAAACATCTTATTAATGGCTGGTACCTCCTGTTCCTTCGCTTTTCCCCTATAAAACCAAGTCCATCGCAAAGAGTCCTCTTCATTATTCACACACGCTCCTCCCCTTTTCTTCTGTTTATTCTCGTTACTTCCGAAATATCAATGCTTCAAATGTGAAATCAGAAAAATGGCCATGCTCTTCTCGGATAAATCATGGCTATCCCTTTTTCCCTCCTCGTTTAATTCGATCTTCATATAATCAATTTCTAGTTCGAGAAACTAAATAATACGACTTCAAATCGAATCCCCTTCCCCATTTTGTATTTAAATCGGACCCTTAAATCTCTCAAAATCAGCAAGCGCGAATCGAAGTAAATGGTGTTGGGGTGCTTGTAAAGAGCGTTTGAGATTCGAACGGGGGTCCGTTGACTGACGATATACAGTGTCGGGTTCGAGAACATGGAAGGTATCGCGATGTTGAATTGGGATTTAGGGTTATACTTTGTGGAAAATCGAAGCAACAGTAAGCGGCGTTGAGTATTGATTTAAGATTGTGTTGCGGTTTACATAGTTGATGAAGTTTCAATTGTATTCCTGTCGCTTGTTTTTCCTTGAGGAAGACCGAAGACAGTAGGGTCGGGAGGAGCGAAGTCAGGTTGATGCGGTGGGTTCATTTGTTTTACTAGAAAGGAAATTCGAATTTGAATGTACTAGTGATGAGGGCTGTGTTATCTGGAAAGTGGGGATAGAATTTTTCGGTTGCCATTGTTGTGTACAGTGAGGAGTTTCTTTGCAGATCCAAGAAGAAGCTCAGTTGAAGAAAAAACGGGAAGGAGTTATACCAGTTTAGGAAGAATTAAAAACATGGATCAAGGTATATTTCGATTTTCGATTTCTATCTTATATGGAAATGTTTTTTTTGCAATTAGAAATATATTTAAAGAAATTTATTTAGGGAATCATTAAAATAAATAGTAATGTGGTAATTGATAAATGTATGGGAATTAGTTTATACTTTCATTAACTAATGAAAATAAATAAAATAGATAAATAAACAAATAAAAATTGATAGGAATCTTGTACATAAGTATAATTTATTGCACGATAACAGATCTTGGTGAAACGAGATGCTTTGGCTTTGCATTGTCAAAATACTTCTCAATGGAATTTAAATGGAATATTCGGCAAATAAATCAGGTGAGTAAATCTCACTCACCTTTAGAATTATTTTTATTTCATTAAAAATAATTGTCTGTTGCTTGTGTGCATGTTTTATGGTTGTTTTATATATATTAGTTATTTAGGCTATATATATATATATTGGGTTGATTGATTGATTGGATTCCCGCAGTCTCATTAGCGGATGCCCGCAGTTTCATAGCGGATGATTACCCTATACGCCCCACGCTATGATTAGTGGATGACCTTCTATACCGCGATATTCTGCCACGAAGCAGAATGGGTATTATTTATGTGCTAACATCTGTGGATGCAGGAAAACAGGTTGGAGGAATCCAACTGGATTCCTCAAAAAATATATTATCTGTTTGTTTATTTGTTTGCATATATATATAGTTATATATGACGTGTTAGAAAAATAAATAATTCGTTGCTTTGTGTGTTTAAATATCACTGGGCCAATCAAAAGGGTATTTGAGATTTTAAAAGGGGAAATTCTATTTTTAAATAGAATTTGAATTTTTAATGGAAATAGAAAATATAAACTTGTTTTGAAAAATAAAACAAGTAGTTCTTTTTAAACGAAGTTTAGAAATAGTTCTTTTATAACGAAGTTATAAGTGAAGTAAAAGAATTATCATCTGATAATTCAAAAATAGAAATACCAGTGTGAAATTTGAAATTTGAAATAAAATTTCAAAATAAGATGTGAAAGGATATTTTTAAATATATAACTCAAATGGAATTTGGGTATAACATTTGAATTTTAAAAGGAGTTTAAATATTTGAATTTTAAAAGGGGATTGAATATTAGAAATTCAAATAAGAAGTTCAAATAGAATTTGAATAGACGAAATTAGAATGAAAAATAGAATTTGAATTCAAGGAATTAAAATAAAATTTGAATTCAAAGGAATTCGAATAAAGGAATTCAAATAAAGATTTGAATATAGAATTTGAAATATAGAATTTCAAAGAGGAATTGAATAGAATTTGAAATATAGTATTTCAAAGAAGAATTCAAATGTGAAATTTGAATAGGGGTTTGAATGGAATTTAAATATGAAATTTGAATTGAGATTTGAAATAGAAATTCAAGTGTTGGATTTGAACATGGAATTGAATACAGAAATTCAAGTAGAAATTTGAATATGGAATTTCAAATTAGAATTTGAAATAAACTTTGAAAATAGGATTTCAAAGTAAGAAGTGGAATAGGATTTCAAAATAGGAAATCCAAATAAATTTTGAAATAGAATTTGAATTTTAAAGGAGTTCAAATGGATTTGAAATAAGGGAAATTCAAATGGGATTTAAATAATGGGTCTTAATAAAAAGGATTTAAATATAAGAATTTAAATAGAATTCAAATGGTGTTAAATATAAATTCAAACAAAACTCAAATGGAGTTTAAATAGAAGGAATTTGAATAAGAGGAATTTGAAACATGGTATTTGAATTCAAAGGAAGTAAATGTGGTACTTGAAGTTCAAAGTAAAAATGAGTTTAAATATTTGAAGTTCAAATAGATTAAAAATGGAATTTGGATTCAAATAGTTGAAATAGAATTTGAATATAGAATTTGAATTATAATCGAATTGGAATTTGAATATAGATTTCAAATATAAATGAAATAGAAAATCAGAAATATTTGTTGAGTTGAAAAATGGCTTGATATATATTTAAAATATATCGGAATGGAATTGAATTCGTTTT
The DNA here is from genome assembly GCA_030737875.1 of Allium sativum. Lineage (NCBI taxonomy): Eukaryota > Viridiplantae > Streptophyta > Magnoliopsida > Asparagales > Amaryllidaceae > Allium > Allium sativum. The sequence continues at coordinate 351,607,518 of CM060925.1, forward strand.
AAGAAGTTTAAAAGTTTTTATATATTTTTTATAAATATAATTAAAACGAACTCGCCGCAGCGCTGCAGTTCGTAAATTGGCGATTCGAACTTCAATCGAATATACAGGACGCAATTGAAGTCGGAATTCTTTGAAACCAGAAACGTCAGGACCGATTTGATAATAGCTTTCTAATGAAGAAGAAAAATCTGAACTTCGTCGTATAGATTTTGAGTTATGTCAAAATCAAAATTTCAAAAATGCAGCGCCATAAACCATTATAAACCATAATGGATTTTTATATATAAATATTGGGATTTTTAAGCAAATAAAAATCCGGATTGCCATTTAAAAATCTAGACTTGAGTTAGAAAATAAATGTGAACTCAAGTGAAGTAAAGAAGATGATTTTTGAAACAATAACCCTATTTTTGATTATTGAATAGAATTAACTAAACTAAAGGAGAATTAGTTAATCGAGTTTGAACTAGAATCGAACTTTGAAAAGTGAAATTTGGGATTTGTAAATATATATTCGAAATCGAATATAGAACTTAAATTGAAATTTGAATTCAATTGATTGATAAGTAAGTGGGAATATATTTGAAACGTGTTATATTCAATTATACAAGCGAGATAGGCAGAAAGTTAGTTAAAGAATTACTTTAACGAATTGAGTCAAACGAGTGTACGAAGTTGAAATAAATGGGACAGGTATAGACATACAGGAGACAGGTATGGGGCAAGGATAATGCAGATTTTAAAATAATGTGCTCGACAAAAGGTACATGTTTAATTCATATATGAGGTTTTATGCGCCGTATCGGCTAGCCGCTTGGCTTCTTCTTTTTCTTTTTGAGATTAGAAGATACCGGGAAGCTATTTGAAATTTCCCGATGCTCCCGATACAGGGGAGGTTATGGCGAATTTTTCCGGAAATTTAAGGAGTTAGAATATTTTTAAGAAATTTGACAATTAGAAATCTATATATCGATATATATAGAATTCGACAAAGAAACGAAATCAAAAATAGCGAAAAGGGCCAATATGGTTATTGAAATATTTGGTTAACAAATATTGGTAAGAGAATATAGAAGAGATTTAATTAATGAAATATTAATTAAAGGGCCCAGTGATTTGTTTGTTATGTTGATTGAACACTTGTTTTTATTCGATAGTTAAATCACAGACTATCGAAGTTTTGACCATCGTTGTCAATATGGAGAGACCGGTTGGATTATTATCCGAAGAACCACTCCGTATCGGCATAAGCGTTGCGAACCAAGTATGCTGAATATATTGAAGACGGAGTAAAGTGCAAGGGCTTTTCTAGTAATAGAAATAGTGCCTTCGGTTTCGTTCAGTCCCAGGACGAACGTATATGGACGAATGTCTGACAGAGTATTTCCAATGATCAAATGGGTTGGTCTGTATGAATGTATATGGTTGCAACGGATTTATCCCTTAGCATAATATCCAGAATATTTGTGCAAACTCAACTAGTGATCAACGGACCTGACGATGTGGCATTCAAAGTGATTGGGCTATCAATGGATGGTAAGTATGCGTAGCCTCAGGCCTCAACAACCGGGAAAGGACAAAAATCGGGCAGGCAGCATGGCTATGTGGGTCGCACCCATTAGGGTGTATAATCACCTATCTAGAGAAATTCCTTTTGTTTCTAAATCTATCGATTCTGCCCATTCGGGAAACGGTGGTTTGAGTCCAACCGTTGGTGATATACATTCGATACACTCAAGCGAAATGAGTGGTCGGTCATGTGTGGGCCGGGTTACAAGATGTTCTTGTTGAACCCAGGTGTATTCGCCTCTAGAGATACATCATCGAAAGGTGGTTCCATACCTTGTCATGTTGGAAATCCAATCTCCGATAAGCGCCATGCGGTTTTTGATTTCATACTATATATGTGGAGCGTGAGATGCAAGCGTTCTGCTATTTGGTTATTTACTTGATGTAGACATTACTATAATATCACTGGTTTTGATATCAAAGTGTTTTGGGTTATAGTAAGGTAAAAACCATCCATGTTTATGTGTGGGCTGGTCTTACTATTATCTTTCCTTCCGAAAGGATTTTGAAAGTTAAACAAGTGGTTGGAGTTTACTCACACCAGTCCCATGACTGACCCAGAGTTTATTTTGTTTTGTTTTCCCTAAACTCTTGGGTGCCCAAATTTGTACGGGCAGTCAAGTGTTTCAGGCTTTTACAGATACATTTGGAGGAGTTTGAAGCAGGAGGCTTCAACGTTAGTTATTTAGAGTTACTTCCGCTGGATCAAATGTTATGTGTACTCTGATGATGGTATGTGTATATGTACAAAACAGATTTGTATTTCAAAGCTTATGTTATAGAATATATTTTATTCGTTCCGCTGTGAGTTGTGATCTTCGTTTTTCTTCTATTCTAATATTTCTTCCTTTCTATTTCTCATCCTCTAACTTCTTTCTAATAATGAGTCGTATTTCTGTGTTATTTGGGTTGGACGTGTGGTGTATTTAGTCAACTCAGATAGCTCGGATTTGCGGGTCGTTACAGGTGTTCCAATGAACAGCTGCTCCAACTTATACCATAGCCTCCTTCGATGCACACACACACAGCGTGGATTCTCATGCAAACCCATGCGCCTCCGTCACCATTGTTCGCCAAACCGGACCCACCATCGATCTCCCCTCCACGCTGGTTTCGTTCGAGCACCAAGAAATATCGTCATATCCGCTATGTTGTATAGTAGATCGTAGAAGAGGATTTCAGTGTTCAGGTTTTAGCTGTAGAGATGTCAGCCATTTTGGGTTTTATTGTTTTAAAATTTTAGACGCCATGAAATGTTTTCGGTTACACTGTCTGGAAAGAAGAGAACCAAGAGGAACCCATGTATTATTTATATCTTAACATTCCTTAGTGATTAAGGCATAACAGTAGTAGGGAGTACACCCTTCAACAACTAGCTTCGTGGGTTTATAAGACTTCGATTTGCCAAGTAATTAGAGTAGGCACTGTTTGGAGAACAACTTAAGGTATGGTAGTTGTCTTGACTTAAACAACATGGTAGGTTAATAGGCTAAGTCTTAGAAAAGAAGTAATAGAATGGAATAGGACTGATAGGGTCTACGGTGATAGGAGAGATAGGTATGTCCATGATTTCAATTCTTTTCATAAACTTATTTGGTGAAGGTTGGCAACTGTCATTTCTTTACACCCTTAGAGGCATGGTTTCATAGTCAGGCATGTGCAAACAAAGGAGAGGGAAATGCGTGATATACTTCTCATTAGCTAAGGAAAATACATAGGCATTTATGAAGAGGGGACGTGGTAGGGTATTGTCCGCACTGTCTAATTTAGGGTGTAGGTAGTAGAGATATTTGCATATTTATCTTAGTGGCAAAGTAAGCTCCATTATTAAAATGGAAAAGGACAACGTAAACAAGTGGCAGAGGGAACACAAGAATTTGAATAAAAATGGTTTATGGTTTAAGTATAGTGCACCCTGCTAATAAGAATTTCATTCACATACGGCTGCTACAGACAGAAATGAGGATACGGTCGTATCCAGCGAGGTGTTACGATCCAAAAAATATAATAATACCGGTAGGTTAACTCATTCTGTGAAACCCCGAAATACTGATACAAGGTGCACAATACTCCAAATAAAAAGATGCATATTTAATTAATTAAAAATTACAATAAAATTCTAAAAATTAAATTATCGCTGCGCCTCAAAAGAACCTTGTCCAGATTTGCAACCGATATCTAGTTATTTCAAATAAACCGTTACGGTCGACAAACGATTTTATAGCGACTTTCTGAATATTTGATTTGGACATATCTTGCAGTATATATGATGAAATCCTGATTTTTCACTTCTATTAGAAAGATACAGTTCAACAGATTCCGATGTTTCTTGTTTCGAAGAAATCCGATTCAAAACGAGTCTGGTACACTCAGTTGAAGTTCAGAACGTTAAATTACGAACTGCAGGGTTGTTCTGAGCTCGATTATGATTAATATATATTTATATACGTTCAACTTCTTTTTAATTAATATATAAATCCACTTATATTACAAATTCAATATTTAAACTGATTTAAATATTCAAATACCAACCGACAAAAATGCGAGACGTTACAGACCTTCCCCCTTAAAATAATTTCGTCCTCGAAATTGCTAAGATAGGGAAAATGCTACAATCTCTGTTATAACATGGTTAAAAATCTTTTTGGTTTACTTCATAATTCCAGTTTCCACTGAACTGATTATTTCCAATTAAAATATTAATTCCTTATTATTTCGAATATTTTCAAAATTTCTGAAAATTTCCTAACAACTTAAATTTTCAGAGAATCTCGCCAACATCTCCTCTGCACGGCTCACTCGGTACTATAACCACTTGCCACTCCAGGCCTTCTTCAATCCAAAAGAAAATCAAACAGCCAAACGGCTTGCCCAAACTGACTCATAAAAAAATCTCATACTGTATATAAACGTGTACCTTCTCTGTTGGGCATTCAACTCTGTCTCTGCCATCTGCTATCAAACCAGCATATATCCAAACATTTCCAATTGATCTCCAACCAACTTATCCTTAATCCAATCCTTTGCTTATTATTTGATCCAAATTCCATTTTAACTCCAGCTCCATTTCAATTTCAATTTCTTATCCAAATTTATTTGGGATCATCTCTAACCCAATTCAATATATTTAACCAGGTTAATTCCTATGTCCCACTTGCTAATTTAATTTCTCAAATTAGTTCTCTTACGCTCAACTTTGATTTTATTAAAATATCAAATTCTAATTTCCACTTAACTAGTTCAGTTAAATCTCTGTTTCAATATGATTCTCACTTAACAGGCTTCGATAGAATTTACCTTCACTATTTCAAGCTATTTAACTGCATAAGTTAAATTTTAGAAAATTTAAATTCCTGGGTCTTCATTTCAAATCAGTATGAAATCATATATAATTCAAAACATTTGAATTTTCGAACAACTTATTTCAAAACAAAAACCTTGGTAGTAATCCGTCACTTAGAATCTCGAAAATGAATACCGATAATGTCCGGATCACCATCGGAATTTATTTTCTAGCCATCGAAGTGAGTTCAATACTGTATTATTTTCAAAACTCATTTTGAAATTTCATCAAAATATCCTTTTCAAAATGCTTGGAAAAACATCTTTGAATTCACCCAGGATCTTAAAATTCCATATATTTAATTCAAATCCAATTTCAATTCTTTTCCAAGTTTCCAGAGTTCTAATTCAATTCTGGTCTTAAATTCAAGTTCAATTCATCTGATATTGCATATTATACTTATATAATATCTCGTTTGGTCATTTATATAACCAACTCAATGATAAATCTTATTTGATCATAATAATGATCACGCATCCAATATATATTAGATAATTCCAATATATATGCTTTCTTTATATCAAAAATATATTTTTGGGGTAAAATCATTTATTACCCTCTTTTCAAAACATACTATGTCAAATTACTCTGTTCGAGGGTTTAGAAACACCTATCGATCCAGTTTGCACTACTGTTTCGACCAGAATTCATAAACCGCTCGACTGACCAGTCAACACAATATAAAACAGTTTTATATAAATCTGCAAATACGTTCACTCGTATATATACACTCAAACTCAATCTAGAGTATTACTTACTCCATCTCTATTGAGTTTCGCCACAGAGCCAAGGTAATCACTTAACCTTTAGCTCTGGTACCATATGTAACGGATGGAATTTTCGACCCAGAAAATCAACATAAAAACACACTGTTGACTATTCAAGCATCGAAAACACCAGGACATTAATAGAAGAATTTAGAGGGTGAGAAAGAAAAGATAGAACTAATAGAATAGAAGAAGAAGAAGATCACAACTGAACAGAATCAGAGTAACACGAAACTCGCAGCGGAACAAAATAAGATGTATTATATAACATAACTTTGAATACAAAACTGTATTGTATATACATACCATTATCAGAGTACAATACATCATATCACAGCGGAAATAACTCTACATAACTAATGGTGAAGCTTCCTGCTTTTGAGCTCCTCCAAGTGAATCTGCAAAGCCTGAAACACTTGACTGCCCGTACAAATTTGGGCACCCAAGAGTTTAGGGAAAACAAACAAAATAAACTCCGGGTCAGTCATGGGACTGGTGTGAGTAAATTCCAACCATACTGTTTAACTTTGAAAATTCTTTTCAAACAAGAAGATAATAGTAAGACCAGCCCACACATAAACATGGACGGTTTTTATCTTACTATAATCCAAAATACTTTGATGTCAAAACCAGTGGTATTATGATAATGTCTAAGCACATAAATATCCAAGTAGCAGAACGCTTGCATCTCACGTTCCACATATATGTTATAAAATCATAAACCGCAGGGCGCTTATTGGAGAATGGACTCCAACAGACAAGGTATGGGAGCACCTTCTGAATAGTGTACTCTAGAGGGGATACACTCAGGGTTCAACAAGAACGTCTTGCAACCCGGCCACACATGACCGCTCACTCATTTAGCTTGAGTGTCGCGAATATATTGCCACCACGGTTGCAGGCCATCCAACCGTCATCCGAAGATACAGAATCGAAAAGAAGTATAAATATGAATTTTCTCTAGATCGGTGACAATACATCCTGCTTGGGGATGACCCAACTAGCCATGCTGCCTAGCCCAACTTTTGTTACTTTCTGGTTGTGAGGCTAGAGGCTACGTCTATCTTCAGAACATCTGATCACCATTCACTTTGAATGCCACATCGTCAAATCCGTAATCACACATTGATTACACAAATGCACAATGGGTGTAGAATAAAGAGAAGTTATCTTCTCCCCACCAACTTGGTATATTCGTAAAATCAACGGCGTGACTGTTGAAAATACTCTGTCAAACACTCGTCCATACAAGTTGTCCTGGGACTGGACAAACAAATAAACATCATTCTAGAACTGGACGACCCTTGCATTTAACTCCGTCTTCAATTATCTTCAGCATATCGAATTCGCAGCGCTTATGCCCTATATGGAGTGGTTTCGGATAACATGTCCAACCGGTCTCTCCATATCGAAAACGATGGTCAAACACTTCGATAGTCGGTTATTTAACTATCGAAGTAAAAACAACATTCATTCTAATGTATAATTAACATCACACAACCACGGGTATTTTTAATTTTAACAATTCGACTTTATTATTCGAATTCTCATATCTTACCAGATATTTCTCAAATCCCGTTTTAGCCTTTCCATACTTCTTGGAAAACATTTCCAGTTATTATAAACTCTTATTCTTTCATGTTCCAGAAAACATACGTTATTAACGTTCGAACTATTTTCATTAATTTCACATTTCTTTATTTTTTACCCTTGGACAATCTACCCTATTTGCATTGGAAAATACTTCCAATTTCATTTTAACCTTTTAATCGGCCCAACGTTCACTTTTAAAACATTATTCACTTTGAAATGTGAATATCATTTCTATTATAGAAATCTGAACATCTTTATCAAATAAATCAATACCATGATCCCGTTTATCGAAATCTCTTTCATACTTTATATATTCCTATTTCACTTTGTAAACTCTGTTTCTAAGTCAACTTCTTATCAAATCGATATCAAGTTTAAACTAAGTACTGACTCCTATCCTCTTTAACATTTATTTTTTTACAACTAAATGTTAATTATTATATCAGATTATAATCCCTAAAAATAGTTTACTTTTAATACGTTCGACATCGTCGAATTCTAGTTACAAATCCTAATGGTTTAATTCTAATCACATTTCGAACATCGAAATGTTGTCATCAGTTTCTAATATGATTCCCCAATTCTTTTTCTAAACTCTTTCTTATATTTCTTTGAACAAACGTCGTTACTTATTACTCTAGAATAATTGGATTTCAAACCAAACTGTTACATTTCCTAGGAAGTGCTGCTATATATAAAAGTCATGCTTAAGTCAAATCAACAGCAGTTAATTTGTCGCTATAGTTCTAAACTTGTCATACGCTGTAATATTCTCCTTATAACTAATTACAGTCACACTTACCTTATCAACAGCGTTATTTTATTGCTATAGTTCAACTTGTCATACGCTGTAATATTCTTTGTTATAACTAATCTTGACATAACAGTCACACTTATCTTATCAACAGCGTTATTTTATCGCTATAATTCTAAGACTTGCATACGCTGCCATATTCCTTTTATTCAAAAATCTTGACATCTCTTTCCGTTACAAAAATCTTGACATCTCTTTCTGTTACAAAAATCTTGACATCTCTTTCTGTTACAAAAATCTTGACATCTCTTTCTGTTACCAAAAATCTTGACATCTCTTTCCGTTACAAACTGATATCGTTCCTCGGTAATAGCGAAGCCGTTCAAGTTGGGGTATTTTATTTACCTCTCAGACCTTGATCGACAACGTTCTTACCTTAGAACCGATACAAGTCTGTATCTAAATTCCTTATTACTTAATATACTTATTAAATCGTATTTCCTTGTTGTATTTTGGAATATGGTTTTACAACACCATATTCTTACTTTGGAATCTCTGTGGTTTATGAATATTTAATTTAAACATTAACTCTTTGCTTTCTCCATTTCCCAGTTCTTATCTATAACTTCTTAAATGGTAATTAACTCTCATTAATTTCGATAAACTTATTTCTAACCTGTTTTCATTAGATTAATTAAAGACCAATTAATCTAATAATCATGTTCCCAAATAACAGTTGATGAAATCAACTTATTTCCATCAGTAAATTTGTTAACTGATTTTAATTTCTTCTTAACATTAGATTAATCTAATTAATCTAATGATATCTCTAAATTATTTATCTTAAATATAATTATCCAAATATTTAATCGTCGGATAGTTTTTACTTTATAAACTTGTTTAAATATCAACAATCGCTTTTATTTGCTTTATAAAAACGAACTCTAAAATACTGGTTTATAATAGAACTTCTATTATAATTTAAAACTTCACTTTAATTATAAAAATATAATTTCTATAATTAACTCCATTGATTTGCCTGACGGTAAATCAGTTTCTTAACAAAACGATGGTTTTACGGTCGACTGTTTACATTTTCTAAATCGATATCGTTTATTTATTTAATCTAAACAAATGTTGAATTTTCGTTCAACATCAATATTCACATGGGGTGTTAAATATAATTCGGGTTCATACAAAACAAACAGTACATATAATTATCAAGGAATCCGGTCGAATTCCTCCAACCGGTTTCCGCATCCACAGATGTCAGTCAACACAATTTACACTAACTCTATACTAGGGGATATTCAATCGATGGAATCAGTGTCCAACCGATGGTGTATACATATGTGACGGTATATAATATTCAACCAATTTACTGGTAATCTACCTAATCGACCATCACACAGCATTTAAACAACATTAAAATATCATTATAAAAATAGATCAGAGTGAGTTATTTTACTCACCTTTGCGCGTTAACCGTTAAATAACGATTTGCGTCAGTTGCTTCCATCGAACGTTTTATTTTGCCTACGCAGCGTGCTCCAGATCTCTTCAAACCTGTTCCATTTGTGATTGTGCGATTCTAACAGTTCAGACCGCGTCAAATTCAATATTTATTGGTCCACGAACACTTGGTCCAGCACGCACCAAGAATTAAAACTTCGAGCCACTTACGTCTATTACTGAATTTTTGCACAGTGTCTTCATTTTCTTTCTACCTGTTCTTCCTCTTTATATTTTACATATACATATTTTTCTATACTTTTCTTTCCGGGCCTTCACATTTTTCTTGGCCCAATAGAACTCCACCGACCCAAACTAACAACTCCTTCCTATTTGAAGACATTACCACCCGCAACTTCACAGACTGGTGCCACCCCATAATTTGCGAAACCACTAACGCCTGCTCGTTCATGCACTTCAAAATGTATAACACTCCATTTCCATGCGTTACATATATCACTCCAGTATTCCTTACGTGACCAACTACTCAGCCTTTCACCTTGAAACATGTTTTATTTCCTTGTTTCATCATACAAGTCAAACGCAATTCATCACCATCACCATCCCAAAGCAAAACGTTACTTCATGCAAACTATCAACTCCACTCCACAAGTACGCATACAGCATGCTAAGCCTCCTCTCCATCTTCATGCGCCCTGCGTTACTTCCAAGTGCACACTCGCTTATGTCCTCCCATGTTTAGCCACCGTCCTTATCTAATATGCGGCTCTCATTCTTTCTTTCTTTTTATTTTTTTCCTTAGTCTGAAACTCACGGTTAAAGCTCATCCCCTCACCCAAGCGCTTGCTCTCTTCTCGAACAGGTGTTCCAATGAACAGCTGCTCCAACTTATACCATAGCCTCCTTCGATGCACACACACACAGCGTGGATTCTCATGCAAACCCATGCGCCTCCGTCACCATTGTTCGCCAAACCGGACCCACCATCGATCTCCCCTCCACGCCGGTTTCGTTCGAGCACCAAGAAATATCGTCATATCCGCTATGTTGTATAGTAGATCGTAGAAGAGGATTTCAGTGTTCAGGTTTTAGCTGTAGAGATGTCAGCCATTTTGGGTTTTATTGTTTTAAAATTTTAGACGCCATGAAATGTTTTCGGTTACACTGTCTGGAAAGAAGAGAACCAAGAGGAACCCATGTATTATTTATATCTTAACATTCCTTAGTGATTAAGGCATAACAGTAGTAGGGAGTACACCCTTCAACAACTAGCTTCGTGGGTTTATAAGACTTCGATTTGCCAAGTAATTAGAGTAGGCACTGTTTGGAGAACAACTTGAGGTATGGTAGTTGTCTTGACTTAAACAACATGGTAGGTTAATAGGCTAAGTCTTAGAAAAGAAGTAATAGAATGGAATAGGACTGATAGGGTCTACGGTGATAGGAGAGATAGGTATGTCCATGATTTCAATTCTTTTCATAAACTTATTTGGTGAAGGTTGGCAACTGTCATTTCTTTAGACCCTTAGAGGCATGGTTTCATAGTCAGGCATGTGCAAACAAAGGAGAGGGGAATGCGTGATATACTTCTCATTAGCTAAGGAAAATACATAGGCATTTATGAAGAGGGGACGTGGTAGGGTATTGTCCGCACTGTCTAATTTAGGGTGTAGGTAGTAGAGATATTTGCATATTTATCTTAGTGGCAAAGTAAGCTCCATTATTAAAATGGAAAAGGATAACGTAAACAAGTGGCAGAGGGAACACAAGAATTTGAATAAAAATGGTTTATGGTTTAAGTATAGTGCACCCTGCTAATAAGAATTTAATTCACATACGGCTGCTACAGACAGAAATGAGGATACGGTCGTATCCAGCGAGGTGTTACGATCCAAAAAATATAATAATACCGGTAGGTTAACTCATTCTGTGAAACCCCGAAATACTGATACAAGGTGCACAATACTCCAAATAAAAAGTTGCATATTTAATTAATTAAAAATTACAATAAAATTCTAAAAATTAAATTATCGCTGCGCCTCAAAAGAACCTTGTCCAGATTTGCAACCGATATCTAGTTATTTCAAATAAACCGTTACGGTCGACAAACGATTTTATAGCGACTTTCTGAATATTTGATTTGGACATATCTTGCAGTATATACGATGAAATCCTGATTTTTCACTTCTATTAGAAAGATACAGTTCAACAGATTTCGATGTTTCTTGTTTCGAAGAAATCCGATTCAAAACGAGTCTGGTACACTCAGTTGAAGTTCAGAACGTTAAATTACGAACTGCAGGGTTGTTCTGAGCTCGATTATGATTAATATATATTTATATACGTTCAACTTCTTTTTAATTAATATATAAATCCACTTATATTACAAATTCAATATTTAAACTGATTTAAATATTCAAATACCAACCGACAAAAATGCGAGACGTTACACCTCCTTTATACCGGGAGCATCGGGAAATTTCAAATAGCTTTCCCGGTCCTTCTCATCTCAAAAAGAAAAAGAAAAAGCCAAGCGGCTTGCCGATACGGCGCATAAAATCTCATATATGAATTAAATACGTACCTTTTTGTCGGGCATTCTATTTATTTCACTTCTATACTTTATTCCAAACTTGTCTCCTGTATGTCTATACCTGTTCAATCTATTTTAACTATACCAATCGTTTTAACTCAATTTGTTAATTAAATCTGTTAATTAACTTCTTATTCTAATCCACTTCTATTTATCCAAATCTATTTATTATAAATCCCATTTGAATTTCTATATTCAAATTCCATTTGAAATACAATGTTCAAATTCTATAGTTAAACTCCATTTGAATTCTATTATTCAAATTATGTTTCAATTCCTTATATTCAAAGTCTATTTGAATTCTCTGCATTTTTTTTATAAACAACGTTTATAACTTCAATTCAAATCCCATCTTTCCATTTATAAACAACGTTTATAAATTCAATTCAAATCCCATATTTTCCTTTATAAACAAAGTTTATAAATTCGATTCAAATCCCATATTTTCCTTTATAAACAAAGTTTATAAATTCGATTCAAATCCCATATTTTCCTTTATAAACAAAGTTTATAAATTCGATTCAAATCCCATATTTTCCTTTATAAACAAAGTTTATAAATTCGATCACTTGTTTTATATACCTTCAAAACAAGTTAATATTTTCTATAGTTTTATTAAAAATTCAAATTCTATTTATAAAAATAGAATTCCCTTTTTAAATATCAAATACCCTTTTCGATGTTTTTATAGATCAATATTCAAGCCCAGGGATATTTAAACAATCAAATCAGCCAATTTTCAATCATTTGATTTTTAACACATCATATATGAATATATATGAAATCAAACAAACAACAACAGATAATATATTTTTGAGGAATCCAGTTGGATTCCTCCAACTTGTTTTCCTGCATCCACAGACGTTAGCACATAAATAATGCCCATCCTGCTTCGAGGCAGGATATCGCGGTATAGAAGGTCATCCACTAATCATAGCGTGGGGCGTATAGGGTAATCATCCGCTATGAAACTGCGGGCATCCGCTAATGAGAATGCGGGAATCCAACCAATCAATCAACCCAATAAATAAATATATATATATATATATATATATAATAGTCCTAAATAACTAATATATTTAAAACAATCAGACAGCAATCAAACAAGCACAGACAATTATTTTTATCAACTAGAAATAATTCTAATTAAATGGTGAGTGAGATTTACTCACTGGAATTTAAATTGCCGAACAACCAATAAATTTCCATTTCATCTCGGATGTGTATTTCCTCGAATAAATTCACACCTGCGATGATTTTATTCAAATTTACCAATTAAACATTTATTTATTTAAATTAATTATTTAAATAAATAAATAACTTTCCTTTATATTTTCTTCTTCTAATGTTACTAAATCACTTCTAACTTAACCAACATACTTAACCAAACCAATGTATTGTTAAACATAAATAAATATATATGTTAGGTTTACTTGAACAAATAAATAACACATTTTAAATTGTTATTTTCTTTTCATTTTTAATGGAATAAGCAAAAATCACTTAAATTTAATGAATAAATTTTCACCTTTAATCCCTTTCCATGCCTATCGACCCACTACCAGCGAGCTACCAAACCTCACTGTCTAGCCCCAACTCCCAGTTTCAGTCCTCCTTCAACCTCTGCGACGACATCAAATCCACCCTAGTCTAGATCTCAACGCCGTCCAGACTCTATCGCGACCCAAACCATCGCACTGCAGATATTGGTAACGCCCTTCTCGGTTTCAAGACCTAAATCGGACATCTGTTATTAGCGATTTGCTGTTATCGAGAGTCATCTCCGATGACTGGAACCTCCTCTCGCGACGTTGAACAGATCGTCTCGCCACTCTAAGCTCGCCAGGAAGTCGTCTTCCTCATCGAGTCGAGCTCCGTGACGCTGATTCGAATCGCACCCTGTCACTCCCGTTCGTTCGAACTCCAACCCTTATCCTGTAATCAAGAGCGCCTTTGAGAAGAGGAAAAGGGGCGGAACTGATTTCGATTTTGATGGCCATTTTGATTTGAGCTGAAGCTTTTCGATTTGGGATTAAATCAAATGAATTAAAAGGGAGGAGCGGTTTTTATAAAGGAGAAAGAAAGGGGCGTGGTTGCTTTATTTCCTCTTGAAACCTCCGAAGCTTAAGGGAGCCACGGGTTTGGCTTTGGTCCACCAAATTTTGATGTTTTTATTTTAAATTTAATTAAATTAAAAACCGTATCCTTTGATTTAAAATACTCAAAATGCCGAACTCCTTTCTGAACCCAACAACTGGCATTTCTAGGGTTTTCCCACCATTCCGGACACACTGGGATAGGTCACGAAGTCCGATTCGACCATCTGTTGAAGATATTAATTTAAACTGATATAATTTAAATTTCAAACCATTTAATTCTGTGATAATAAATTAATATTATTATCGTTATAAATTCAAATGAAATTTCCCATTAATTATTTGAACTATATTTAATTCAAATTAAATTTTGAATTCAACTAAATCCATTTTTTTATTCTGATAATTTAATATTTTAAATATTAAATTGAAATTGATTTTTAAATCCATAACTCCCTATAAAAATTGATTTATTTACTTAACTTAATATTGAAATCCATATCAATTATTTTAAAATTTACCCCTAAGAGTCCGGGTCATTACAGCGGAGGCCAATGCGGATCGAGGAGGAGGCGCCAGATCGCGACGGAGCAAAGGCTGGTAGCAGCGATTCTCTGGTTTAGAGCAAGGGTTCGGGGAAATCGGGTAGAAGAAGGAGGGAGGAGGTGCGGCCGACGTTGGGGGAGGGGAGGCGAGGCGCGCCTCTAGGCGGCGGTGCTGCATCTCCGGTGGCGGGAAAGTGAAGGCAACGGGGGGGATAGCAGGTCATCGGGTTCTGATTGAGGGGAGGGGCTCGTGAATTATGAGGAAAAAGAAAGGAGGGGGGCTATATGAAATTTTATATTATTTTTATTTCAAAAAGGATGACATTTCATTCGACCACCAAACGAGACCCAACGACTATTGGCCATAGCGTAATACCCCCATTCCGAACACAATGGGATGTGTTTCGTAACCCAATTCGATTGTTTCGATCAGTTTCCGTTTAGATTAAAATATAAATATATATATATATATATTCAATTCAAATGTAAATTTCAATTTACCGGGGCCACATACAGACTCTAAAAATTCCAGAAAAATTATTTCTAGCTTCGTATTGACGATACGGTCCTGACAAAACTAATTTCGTTAAATTTGGAGACCGTTTGAAAAATGGCCAATTTCTGGTCGATCCAAATTGACTTAAACTGTCAAAACACGTTTTACTTCGCCACACTCACATATTAATCCCAAAAACTATGGATTTTGGAATTTACCAATAAGTTGACATCCCGGATCCAACAAAAGTGGTTTCATCGAAAATGGAGGTCATTTGCAAAATGGCTATTTTTAAGGCTAAAATTCCATAGCGACTATTCTGAATTTTCAACTGGGCGCAACATTTAATTCCCGCTATGAATTTTTTATTTTTCGGATCTATTGGAAAGATATTTTCAAATAGATTCTAATATTTTTGGTTTCGCTAAAATCCGGTTTATTTTGAATCCTGTACATCCATTTGAAATTTGAAATCGAATTTTCACACTACCGCGCCATTTTCAATTCATTTTATAATTAAAATAAATATTTATTTTCTAATGTCGATTTAAATAAATATATACGTTCTAATTCTGTTCAAAATAAATTTCTTGTCATTATTATTTAAAATAAATCATTTTAAATATACAAAATTCATTAAAATTGCCAAAATAAAATTTTTAAATTGGTTCGGATTTTCCGGGTTATTACAATCTCCCCCACTTAAAATCTTAGACGACCCCAAACCCCGTACTGACGGCGGCAAGGGTAATCCTTGGAATATAACACATAAACATATAACATCAGAACAGAAATAAATAAATACACCAGACAATGCACAATAGAATATACTGGATAAACGTAATCATCAGCGTTACACAGTATACAGGATCATACTTAGTACAAATACAGTTTAGCTATACATAAATGTCTACAGCGGAAAAACAAACATAATGTACAATAGGAGCTGAACAGCATAAAAAGAGATAAATGATAGAATCCATCTTCAGCTCCAGCTATCCAGAGAAAGCTATCTAAACCTGAATACAAGGCTGCCCGTGTAGAAAAAGGGGCACCCGAGTTTGAAAGTGAAACAAACTACGAGTCAGTCATGGGACTGGGATGAGAAATCTACTCAACACATTTAAAAGATGGCTAATCACAGGACCATGCCACTTTCGTGGAACGGGTTTACTCCATTGGATTGCCAGTGCTTCAAAAACAAATAGATCTTTTAAACATCGCAATGCTTTTTATAAAAATGAAGCCATTATAAGTCTCAGTTCCCATCACACAATGCAACGCAAACCGGAGGATAGAGTTTTACCTTATAATGGCCAAAATATGCTTGATACGAATAAAACAAAAGCATTTGATATTACTACTAGTGTTTATATGTTTCAAAAACAATTTCAAATCATAACTATCAATCATAGACGACATGAGCGTCCCATGCCACTATGTCATCAAATATAGGTATACAATCAAAACCGCATAGTCACGTATTTGGAAATTGGATTTCCGTCATGAACCAAGGCAAAAGATAGTCCTTACCGACTTCGATACGCTCTAGCCTGTGTCTCAGGCAAGTACTCAGTCAAGCCTTAGGATCGTCAGGGTCGGTCCACCGATGTGGATTAAAATTTCTGAACACTACGTTTCCCCGCCATATGGGGCATCGATGAGCCAACGAATGACTCCATCGGTCCCGGATCAACCGATATAACAGAGGCGCCTCGCAATCCATCATCCACATAAGTAAAATGTCAGGCCGTGTAAAAACACCGACACCACTCCTAGCTAGAAGGAAACGCATGCCCTCCCTAAGGTCCTTCTCTCGTTTCTGGTTCATATCGGGGTGTGAGGCTCGCGAATTCACGTTATACACAAAGCCACGCCACACAGGCAGTGCTTTGATCATCAATCACAAGACTTTGCTTTTCAACAGAAGCCCTGATCACTGCATCTTAGCATGTCACACAGGAAATTCACACCAGGCAACTGATGGCTATCAATCACACAGAATAAATTCCAATGTCAGACACACAATCCAGTTACAAGTCCGTTCTGGGTCGGAACGAAACCGGAGGCACTAAATACCTCGCATATCCATCGACCTCCACGTACGTCTGGACGATCACCACTCATTATCCACATTTCGGGATGCCTCCCAATCAGGACATTAGTTACCATCCAAACAAGGTGAAGATCGGTCTTCTACCCCCGTCTTCATCTTCGACTTCTTATCGTCGATTCAGTTATTCAGAATGGGATAAACCCGGTCTTTCTGAGCAACTCGCGTATATAATAAACAAGTGTAACACAACCATACATACGTATCATTTCAATTCATTAGTCACTAACCGTCAATCAGTAAGAGAACGATTTCCCAAATATTAACCCCGAAGGCCGAAACCAACATCAAATCAACACCCAGGAAACCATTCGGCTTAGCCAACCTTCAGTTAATTTCTAAATTCCACATCCATATCGTTTATAATATTTTATAATGATTTATCGCTATTTTTATTTATTTTAAAATAGCCAATTTATTCAAACGACGCTTCGGGCCATAACGCGGTCGTGGCGCTGTTTTTCTTCAGATTTTATTTACACATATCTAAAAATCTAACCGTTGGATCTTCACCAAATTTACATCATTAGAAAGATCTTTTCAAAACGAATCCAACGGTTCCAGTTTCGGGAAAATCCGACGGTCGGATCTCCCTGTATAATCGTTTGAAGATTCGATTTCAAAATACGAACTGCAGCGTCATTATTCGATTATATATAATTATATATATATATATATATATAAATATAATCGATTCTGGCGCTGTTTTTCTTCAGATTTGAATTAAACATTCCAGACAATCCAACCGTTGGATCTTTACAAAGTTGGTGCCGTTGGAAAGATATTTCCAAAGCAAACCCAACGGTTGTGGTTTCGGGAAAATCCGATGGTTGGATCTCCCGCACTAATCGTTTGAAATCACAATTTCAAAATACGAACTGCAGCTTCGTTATTCGATATATTTTAATTCTATATATATATATATATATATATATATATATATATATATATATATATATATATATCGATTCTTCGATTCCAAAGCTATATTCTTTTCATACATTTGATAAAAATTATATTTTTATCTAACTGTCTTCTATTTCAACACTTCACTATTTTTAACAATTCGTGTATATAATAAAAATGTGATTTTTAATGTAAAACAATTTATTTCAAAACTTGACTATTTTATATAGTTAGTATAGGTGATAGAAATCGGATTTTTATTATAAAACAATTTATTTCAAAACAAGATTATTTTATATAGTTCATATTGATGATAAAAATAGGATTTTTATTATAAAACAATTTCTTTCAAAATATGAGTACTATTCAACACATGAATTTCAATTCAACGAATGAATATCGATTCAACACATGAAGGTTTTCTATAGTTTATATATATAGATAAAAGGGTGATTTTTATATTTAAAACACGAATACCATTCAACACATGAATTTAAATTCAACGAATGAATTTCGATTCAACACATGAAGGTTTTCTATAGTTTGTATTTATAGAGTAAAAATGTGATTTTTATGGTTAAAACAATTTATTTAAAACACGAATACCATTCAACACATGAATATGATTCAACGAATGAATTTCTATTCAACACATGAAGATTTTCTATTCAACAGACGAATATAGTTTCAACACAGGAAAATAATTCTAACACATGAATATTATTCAAAATTTCGGCAGCATAACGGCAGGGTAGTTAAAACTGGGACCGTCCCTAGTACGGCTCCTCGCTCTACCTTAAAGCCTCGCAGCTTTTGACAATGGGGAATCATGCATCTAGTTCGCATGCAGGCGGCATGTATATTTATTTCATTTCCACAAACTAATCCTATGTGGTTTCAACCAAATATTTCTCAACCACAAACGGGTATTTTTCAACCACAATCAATCAATCTCAACCACAAACAATTTCAATCAACCATTCGCTATCAATCAATTTTCGCACCAATCACAACAAATAAATATCGTCCATGGTTTGTGGTTGAGGGGCGTATATATATATATGTATATATATATATATATATATAGCATTTCACTTCTATTTCAACACATATATAATTTTTACAACGCATATACCACTTATACATCGAACGTACAACTTATACAATGCTTATACAAGAGGTGTACAACGCTTATATAACTCATACATCGACTATATAATTTATACATCGTAGTTTTCCATATCGTTTATAAATTAGAAATCTCACATTGGGTTCCACTCCACCAAAAATAGCAGAAGGCTCAGAAAAATATGCGGTCTCTTCTAAAATGTAGAAGACGTCCACACGAGTCCATTGTCTCTTATTTCACTGGATTTCGTTAAGAAACGAAAAAGATATGATTTTTACAAGTTTGCAACGGTTTAAAAGTGTTAATTTCAGTTTAAATAAAACAAGCCGTACCTCAGTTCAACTCGTTCCAAACTAGGTTTGGATTTTACATCCAAACCGTTGCGCGATGGGACAATCGGCTACCGCGACCTGGAAGAGGAAGGAGAGGCGCCCTCGGCGCTGGTGGTTTCACGCCGAACGATGGTCGGAGGAAGGAGATCCGGCGCCGCAAATGGTGTAACTTCGTGGGCTTGAAACTCGAGACTGGGGCGATGAGATGGGGTGCTACTGGTGTTGATTTGAAGAGGGCGTCGAGCTCTTCGAAAAGTTCAACTGTGGCCGGGTCTATCGAGGCGTGGTTTCGCCGGAAAGTGGACGGGAAAGTTTGAACACTGGCCGCCGTTCGTCGCTGAAGGGTATCGGGTTTTCTAACCCTTTTTGGAAAAATTAAATAATAAAAGAAATTATTTCATTGGCTGATGGTTTTATAATTTCAAAAATATGGGTTTTTACAAACGAACTTCAATTCAAACCCAACGACTGTCGTCCCTAGCGTTTTATCCCCATTTCGAACACAATGGGGTATGTTTCGTAGGCCCATTCGACTGTTTCAGTCAGTTTTCATTCAATTTAAAATATATAACTTTCGATATTCGATTTGAACGTACTTTTTAATTTGCCAGGGCCACAAACTGATTCGAAAAATTCCAAAAAAATAAATCTGGCTATGTTTTGACGATACGGTCCAACAAAACTAGTTTCGTTGAATTCTGAGACCGTTTGAAAAATGGCCCATTTCTGGTCGATCCAATTTAACTGTAATTGACCAAAACACATTTTCCTTTTCCACGCTCACATATTGACTTCAAAATTATGAAATTTGAAACCAAGCAATACTTTAACATTCTGGATCCAACAAAAGTGGTTTTGTCGAATTCCGAGGTCGTTTGCAAAACGGCCATTTTCACGGGCTATATAATTTCCATAGCGACCTTTCAGAAAATTCATTTGGCCATAACTTTTGCTTTCCACCATGAAACTTCGATTTTTCAGATTCGTTAGAAAGGTATTCACTAACAGATTTTAATATTTTTGGTTTCACTCAAATCCGTTTTGTTTTGCACCCGGTACAGTCAGTCAAAGTTTGAATTCAAATTTTGAAACTACCGCGCCATTTCAGGCCTTGTTTATAATTAGAATTAATTATATTCATTTTCAAACATCGATTCAAACTCAACTTTTCATTGCTATTATTTAAAATATTTATTTTAAATATTTAAAATCCACTATTTTAGCCAATTTAAAAATTTTAAATTGGTTCAGATTTTCCTGGTCGTTACAAAATCTTTTCGTCCTCGAAAAGGAACGGAGTTGAAAGTTGTTTAACTAATCAACTCAACTTTCACTATTTTCATTATGGCTTAAGTTCTTCAACTTTTCAGTTCCTAAGAACTTTTCAAATTTTTCAAAAATTTGGCTAACACCCTAAATTTTTGAAAAATTTCGCCATAACCTCCTTTGTACGCGAGCACCGGGAAAATCCCCAAACCACCACACAGGCCTGTCCAATCAAAAAGAAAAAGAACCAGCCAAGCGGCTAGCCAATTGGCTCATAAAATCATCAAAAACCCCAAGAAATACAATAAACATGTACCTATTTGTCGGGCAAACAAATTTATTCCTCTGCTCTAGCCTCCTTGCTATGACCTGTACAATATATATGCATGTACATGTTTGCAATTTCAAACAATTTTCAATTCAGTTCAACATTTGATACAATTTGGCTAAATTTACCTTACATTCACATAATGGTTTAAATGAATAATCACACAACACAATCATCAATCAATTAGTTGATTATCTTTTCAAATTCATAATTTTGATATATATACAAAAAATCTATTTTTGGTGTCAAATCACAACAATAAGCCCTATCTAGTTTTGGTTCTCACACTAGTCAATTGGAAATATATAGATATTCCACTTTTCGAAACTCGAACACAAATTCTGATGATGTCCGGACAATCATCAGTATCATCCCCTGGTGACTAGAGTGTGATTCTATATCTATCCAGTATATTTGAGGCTTCGTATACACGTGGATCAAATGTATATTCAAAATCTCCACATAATCTATAGCCCAAATTCAATTTAAAATAGATATTCAAATACGAATAATAAAGTTTAAATTTTCAAAACAAAACTTGTTTTAAATTTTATTTTAAAAATATCACTCTTCACACTCGTTTTAGGATAATACTGATCCTATCTCTAACAAGTCATTCTCATTGGATATTACTAATCCAATCTCTAATGAATTCTTTTGTTTGGTTCTAATATGTCTTGTCCTCGAGATTTGTAAACCAAAGCTCTGATACCAAACGAAGTGACCCGAACTTCCCCGTGAAGAAAAGCCCGGACTGAATTGAGAACAAGACGAATCAGAAAAAAGAAGAAGAACATTTCATTGCTTATTACAACAATTTCATCAGAATGCAAGAATATACAGAGTATGAATAAATATTACACATTTATTAAATATCAAAGATATACAAGTTACAATATAGCGGAAAATAAGACAAAACACAAATGAAAGGAATATACGGATACAGAGCTTTACGAATATCATTCCAGCTGTAAACCAGGATCCTGTGAATATAAATCTGCTAAACCAAAACTATTAGCTGCCCGTGTGGAAAATAGGGGCACCCAGAGTTTAGGTTAAAACAACAAACTGCAGGTCAGTCATCTGACTGGTGTGAGAACTAAAACAGTTATTAATCTTTATTTTGAAGTTAGGTAAATCAAGGGACCATGCCATATAATACGGAACGTGTTTCCTCCCAAGAATACCAGTGCATAAAACAAACAGCGCAATGCTAAATAAAGAACAATTAAGCTATTATAAGACCCAGGTCCCATCACACAATGCAACGCAAGCCGGAGGATAGGGTTTTACCTTATAATAGCCAAAGAATGCTTGATACGTTAAATTTCATCTTTTATTATTACTATAAGTGAAGAAAAACACTTCAAATATAAATGTAACAATCATAGATGGCATGGGTACTATATATCATGTCGCCATACTAGTTCTACAATTAAAACCACATGATGTTGTATTGGAAGTTGGATTTCCATCTGTGAACCAAGGAAAGGGATCGTCCTTACTGCTTTGAGATAATCTAGCCTACCATGTCTCAGGACCCAGACTCAGGTGGGCCCTTGGATCGTCAGGGCCGGTCCACTCGTTGTGGATTAAAATGCCTGAACACTGCGTTTCCCCGCCCTATGGGGCATAAATTGGTCATATCTCGACCAAACTATTGACCCTAAAATGACCGATATAACCGATACGCCTTGCTATCCATCATCCACATAAGTAAAATGTCCGGGCGTGTAAAACCCAAAACACCACTCCTAACTAGAAAGAAACGCATGCCCTCCCTGATGTCCTCTTCTGTTTCTGGTTCACACCGGGGTATGAGGCTCGCAAATTAATGCTACACAAAGTTACGCTATATTAAAGTCGTGCATTGATCATTAACCACAAGACTCTGCTTTTCAACAGAAGCCTTGATCATTTGCATCTCAGCATGCCACACAGGTAATTCGCACTATGCAACCGATGTCTATCAATCACAAAGAATGAAATCCGATGTCAGACACACATCCATTTACAAGTTTGTTCTGGGTCAGAACGAAACCGAAGGCACCTTATTCCTCCCCCATATGTCCAATACAGGGGAGAGGCCCTCACATATCCGTCGATCTCCAAGTACGTCTGGACGATCACCACTTATTACCTTGTCTTGGGTGTACAGCCCAATCAAGACATCAGTAATCATCCAAACGATGTGAAGACCTCCAGTCTTCAACCACCGTCTTCATCCTCGACACATCGTCGAATCAGTTATTCAGAATGGGATGAACCCGGTCTTTCTGAATAACTCGCGTATATAATAAACAAGTGCTATAAAAACACAACATACGCCTCATTCCAATCCAGAATATTCCTTTATTCAAATATTCTTATACTTTGGGAAAGGTTCCCATTAATTTTATCAAAGATAAATTCTTTAAATTTATTCTTTAATCTTCCTTTGGATATCACTTCAATCTAATTAAAGATGCATTAAAACTCCACTTGGTTTTAATCTTCCCAAAAATCAATATTAACGATTGTTTAACTTAGGAAATCATATCCTGTCTTTAACTGGGTTAAAGAACCAATGTCGTTTAAAACATGGTTCACGATAAACCCAAAATCACATTCCATTCCATCAGCCTTTAACTGTAAATTAGCAAGTGAACAATTCCCTAAGTATTAACCCCAAAGGCCGAAACCAACATCATATCAATACCCAGGAAACCATTCAACTTAACTAATCTCCAGTTAGTTTCTGATTTTCTTAACACCATTGGGTCTAAGAACAGTGTTATTAAAGATACCATTCACGACAACCCAAAATCTTATTCCTGTCTTTAACTGGGTTAAATAACCAATGTCCTTTAAAACACGGTTCACTATAATCCCAAAATCTCATTCCATTCCATTCCATTCCACCAGCCTTTAACCGTAAATTAGCAAGTGAACAATTTCCTAAGTATTAACCCCGAAGGCCGAAACTAACATCAGATCAATACCCAGGAAACCATTCAACTTAACTAATCTCCAGTTAGTTTCTGATTTTCTTAACTCCTTTGGGTCTAAGAATAGTATTGTTAAAGATACCATTCACGACAACCCAAACTCGCATTCCAATAGCAATGGAATCTTCATGGAAAACAAATCGATATATATAATCGATATAAACCTCCATATCCAACCGATAATATCAATGGAATAACGACAAGGCCTTTTAAATTCCATATATATTAACTGTCTTCCTCTACAGAAGCTTACTTCGATTATTACCAAATCGAATTGCATTCAATTCCAGTTTAATATGTTAAATTGGAAAACTTTACTTTGGAAAATCTCCTTTAAATCTTAACAACAAATTTATAAATTCCAAATCCCATTTCACTGTAAATCAGTTTAAAGAACGAATGTTGTTAAAACATAGTTCACAAAAAACTCAATTGACATTCCATCAGTCTCTAACCGTAAATTAGTAAGAGAACAATTCCCTAAGTATTAACCCCGAAGGCCGAAACCAACATTAGATCAATACCCAGGAAACCATTCAACTTAACTAATCTCCAGTTAGTTTCTAATTTTCTTAACTCCATTGGGTTTAAGAACCGTATTATTAAAGATACCATTCACGACAACCCAAAATCCAATTTGATATTAAATACAAGGCTTTGAATAGAAAATATATCGCCTTATATTCAATATCAAATTCTGAAATCAACAAATATTGTATTGGAATAACGATATATCTATATCTTCCAAATTTCTCCTCAATATTTGTATAATCATGGAATCCAATATTGAAATATTTCGAAGATAATTTCGATTCAAATCCATTCCAATTCATATATTGGAAATTCTGGTTATTTTTAAAACCATTTCAAACCCAGTTTATTTATTTAAAAATATGGGATTTTTAATTCTAGTTCATTTCGATGAAAATATATTTTTATCTTTTCAAATATGGAATTTTTCATCCCATTTCTTTCCAAATCATTTGTTATGATTTTACACAAATTATTGATATTTTGAACAATTTTATCGAGGCCCGTACAGTCGATTTCCATAACGGCCATCGAACTGCACTTACAGCGACCTTTTCCAAATTTGATTTTGACAAAATTCCAAATCCAACCATTAGATTTCAAATCTCTGATACTCGTTTGAAATCGCTTTATGATACGAACCCAACGGTTCCGGTTTTAGGAGAATCCGATGGTCAGATCTCCCGTATTGTCCGTCCGAAGTCAATGGTTGAAATTCACGATCTGCCGCAGCACGGCTCGTTCTATTCAGACCATAATATATAATATATATATATATTATATCTCATCAATTTCCATTTAAAACATATTTTATAAATCGTTTTAAATTCGTTTTCAAAATGATTTCAACTTCATTTTCAATTTCAAATCATAATTGAATATTCTATATCATCGATAAATAAATGATAGTATAATCAAAACATTATATTTTGAAATCAATTCCTTTTTGATATTCATTATAGAAATGAATAAAATCGATATAAATATCGTTCACGTCAAAATGGCGTTATCTAATCAACACGGCTATATATATTTAAATATATTCGTGTCCATCCCAAATCGGACATCAAAATCAAATTTTGATCTTTTACTAAATATTGCTTTAAAATATTTGTTATTTTAAAATAATCGTTAATTTAAAATATTCATTCTTTCTGAATTGGAATCAGACACAGATAATTACCATATAATGTGATTATATGGATTTCATACAACACATGTATATAACAACAATCAAACCCAATCAATCATTATCCAGAGTGCATTCTACACTGCATAAGCATCAAATATAAATATTTAACGCTTACAGCAGCCTGTCAATCCATTGATCGACATACAACTAACTATTGGGACTAGTGTATGTCATATATCATCCCAATACCCGTGTGGGGTTTTCAAACAACAAAAACAGATTTATTTGTGCAGTTGGGCGATGTGTAAATTTTATCGTCCCAATCAATATCCGTCAAATGTGTGTACATAAACAAATCGTCCGAGTTGTTTATGAATATTATTTTATTCATATACACGTTAAAAATTATATTTTTAACTATGAAATATTTTACTCCATTCCACATCACACAATCAAATTTCACTACACAATCAATCAAACAAACAAGCCGTCCATGGTCTGTGGACGACGGGTGTCGGGTGCTGCTAAGCACCGTCTGCATCCTAGTATATATTTTAACTAGAAAGTAAAATGAAAGTGAGAAGTTCTCACCTTTGGGTTCCACTCCGCCGTGCTTTGATTGCCGATCTATGTAGTATACCTATGTTAAAACTTATATTTTTAACCAATCAATAATTATTTCTTTTATGATTATTTTATAAATAACATACATAGGCTAAAGATTATATTTTTATCTTTCTAAATTTTTTTTCATATTTTTACAACAACGCTACTTAATAAAAATCGCATTTTTATACCGCTACTATATAGATAAAAATCGAATCTTTCTATCGCTAATGAATATATAAAAATCACATTTTTACATTGCCATTCAAATGATAAAAATCATATTTTTATCCGACTATTATATATATATATATAAATCAAATTTTTATATTTTCTATTATATAAAAAATCTATTTTTATTCCGCTACTCATATAAAAGTCGAATCTTTATATACGCTACTTCATGATAAAAATTATATTTTCATCTCTCGTGTTTACGTATAAAAATCACATCTTTATCCCGCTAACTAGATAATAAAAAAATCATATTTTTATTTCAAATCCATATGTGTATAGATCACATTTTTCAAACACAGTTATATATACATAAAAATCGGATTTTTAAAACAAAGTTGTATGCATAAAAATCAGATTTTTATTTGCTACTTATGTACATAAAAATTGTATTTTTAATCGACTCAAATTCGTATCTTTATCACGCTATTACATGTATAAAAATTTGATCTTTACTAACTCTACTCACCAAAAAAAGTCTGATCTTTATTCAACGATCTTTATTCAATGAATTTAATTTATATAAATAAAACTAAATACTAAATAAATAAATAAGTAAAAATAAATACATTTTTATTTAAAACAAAAGGAAGATACTCACTGTTTTCCGGTCGGTGGAGCTCGCGGGTGCTGGGTACGATCGAATGGGGCGGAGGCCAGCGCGGATCGAGGAGAAGGCGCTAGACCACGGTGGAGCAGAGGCTGGTAGCGGCGGTTCTCTGGTTTGGAGCAAGGGTTTGGGGAAATCGGGTAGAAGACGGAGGGAGGAGGTGCAGCCGACGTTGGGGGAGAGGAGGCGCGCCTTTGGGCGGCGGCGCTGCGTCTCTGGTGGCGGGAAAGTGAAGGTGACGGGGGGATAGCGGTTCAACGGGTTCTGATTTGGGGGGGATCATGAATTATGAGGAAAAAGAAAGGGGAGCTATATGAAATTTTATATTATTTTATTTTATTTTTATTTCAAAAAGGTTGACTTTTCATTCAACCACCAAATGAGACCCAACGACTGTCGCCCATAGTGTAACACCCCCGTTCCGAAAACAATGGGATGTGTTTCGTAACCCAATTCGACCGTTTCGATCAGTTTCCGTTTAGATTAAAATATAAATCTATATATTGTACATTTCAATTTACCCGGGCCATGTACAGACTGTAAAAATTCCAGAAAAATTATTTCTAGCTTCGTATTGACGATATGGTCCTAACAAAACTAATTTCATCAAATTTGGAGACCGTTTGAAAAATGGCCAATTTCTGGTCGATCCAAATTGACTGAAACTTTAAAAACACGTTTTACTTCGCCACGCTCACATATTAATTCCAAAAATTATGAATTTTGGAATCTGGCAATAACTTGACATTCCAGATCCAACAAAAGTGGTTTCGTCGAAAACGGAGGTCGTTTGCAAAATCGCTATTTTTAAGGGCTAAAATTCTATAGCGACTATTTTGAATTTTCAACTGGGCGCAACTTTTCATTCCCGCTATGAATTTTTGATTTTTCGGATTCATTGGAAAGATATTTTCAAATAGATTCTAATATTTTTGGTTTCGCTAAAATCCAATTTATTGAATCCTGTACATCCATTTGAAATTTGAAATCGAATTTTCAAACTACCGCGCCATTTTCAATTCCTTTTATAATTAAAATAAATATTTATTTTCTAACGTCGGTTTAAATAAATATATACGTTCTAATTCTATTCAAAATAAATTTCTTGTCGTTTTTATTTAAAATAAATCGTTTTAAATATTCAAAATTCATTAAAATTGACTAAATAAAATTTTTAAATTGGTTCGAATTTTTCGGGTTGTTACATTACCCGTGTATGAAATTAGGATTTAAACCTTCGACTTGCTCTGTACTCGACAATAAACCATCCCTCCTTTTTTGTAAATAAATTTGTAATGAAAACGGCTAAGTCAGTTACTCATGTATGGGGTTAGGATGTAATCCCTAGGCTGTTATATACCCGATGATAAATCGTTATGTTTCCTTTTAAAATTTGTAAGATATTTGAACTTTGGAACTTCAATAAAATTGCTTCACTTGTATGGATCGTGCTTGTAAAGTATGAGTTAGAATTTTAAAATTTAATAACTGGTTCTCAAATATGGATTATGCTTAGGAAGAGTCGGGCCTTCTTGTCAAGGTTTGGCATGATCGGTCAGTTAAGGCTTAAGTGTTGATTATACTTGATTGGATTTGAGTTATTTTATCAGGACTTCGCAAAGCAACTCACATGGTTTTTTATAGGTATGGAATATACCCACGTTGCTATCCACAAAGAGGCCATGAATTTCATATATGGATTTTGGATTGGATACTCTAGATGTTAGACTTCTTCGATTTTACGGATTTCTCAGATTTCTTTCCTTTTCTGGATATCTGGATTATTAGATTAATGGATTTGGATTTCAAACATTTTGGATTTGGTCTTCTTTTATAATATGATCCCGGGATTCTATTAGCTTTTGGATTTTGGTTTCCTTGGATTTTGGTTTTTTTGTTAATATGATCTGATGAAATCGTGATTTTCTGGATTTCTACTTTCTAGATTTTAGTTTGAATTTCTCTCGAATTAAGGCTTTTGGATTTATAGATTGTATAAAACACATCTTCCATAGAAAGACTTCATCTAGGGGGCATGAGTTAACCTGCCTTTTATTAAGGATGTTATGCATTAGACTTGGACATCTGGATCGCTTGCGGCTTGAGCGCGGACTTCGACAAACTTGGACTAAGCATCGTAATCAACATCTGTTAGGAAATCAGAAATTTACTCAACTTGGATTGTTGCCTTCGGGCATCATCTAATCTCTCATTAAAGGAATGATCGGATCACTAGATCACTGAATATTCACTTGATGATAAAACACAGGATCAAATCGATAACCTCAGAAAGGTATGATCGGTACATTCCAATCACCTTGGAAATCAAGGATCGTTCTGATCTAGTACTTGCATGATCATTTGGAAAAGTCTAAATCGGTGTGATAATAATAATGATCGACATGATTCGATCACTCAATGAGCAAGGATTTGTACATGTAATTCACTTTAAAAAATTCCCGATTAACTGGCATTAGATCGATATAAACTTTCAAGGATTGGATCAAAACAAAACAGAGGATCGACATCGTGCGATCAGGCTAAAACGTTGGATTGGATCAGTGTTTGCACTTTGTCCTTGGATGGGAGGAATCCGATAGAACCAGATAGTATTTGTCAAATTGGAGCGGATCAGTGTAAACAGATGATCGACTAATACAATAAAAGGCGGACCAACAAAACGGTTGTGATCGACATAGGATTTTGGGCAAAAACAAGTAATGAAACAAGCATGGCTTTAGATAAAAAAGACAGTAATATTGATCGCTTGAGGGATCAGTACCAATCCCTGTATACACAAGGATCAGAATGAATTCTTTTGAACTTAGTCAATTTTCGGATCTACTTTTTCCTCCTTGATTTATGGTTGACCCGATCTCTTCTACAATGATAAATAGGAAATCAAATGGCTTTTTAAAGGAATTTTTGAGACAAAGACTCTACCATTGCCAACACGTGATTTTTTTATGCTCTGCATTTTGTAATCAAATGAGGCTGTAATTGTAGTCTACCAGTATGAATAAGTGATTACCCCCACAGTGGATGTAGTTTCGATTTGCCGAGCTATTAAATTGTAGTCTATGATTGATACTTAGGATTAGGTTATTTCATTCGATTAACAAAATTCAATGTCAACAGCTATTAAACTGATGTCTATTGTCCAATTACTATTTTTCAGAGGCTCCTTACCCTTTCGTTAAATTCTTTAATGCTTCCTTTACCTACGCACATTAACTTTATCCTAAATTCAATTTTTAAAATATCTTCACCTCTCAAAGATATTTCTGATACTTAGCCAACACTAAATATCCAAGACTTATATATGAAATTTGACACTTTTGAGTTAATTCCACACAGTGATGCTGATTTTGGAGGTTACAAGACAGATCAGAAGAGTACTAGTGAAACTTTTCGTTTCATTGGTCAATATTCAGTCTTGTGATTTTAGTAAGAAGAAAAACTATAACAACTCTGGTTTTTTAATACCCGTTTAAATAAATTATTATGATGATTATAATTTTCGAATTGAGAAAATAAATATAAATTTGGAGAGAAAAACTCATATAATCATTTGAGTTGAGTAAACTACGAGTTGTTGGTAAATATTTAGAAATATGGTAATTTGAGGTTGAACTGAATTAAGAAAAATAATAATAAAAGAATTCAAATCAATATTAATTTTTCGAATAAATTAAAATATAAGGAAAATAAAGTTTTGGAAACTTTATAATGTAAATTTATGGTTATAACATTTGTTAAAGGAATTTATGTGCCATTGTGCAATAATTTTTTAAATTAATGCTAACGATGAATTTTAGCCGTAAAAAGAGTATTTTTAAACTTAACTAGGTTGTTATTAAACTGTGATAAGTGAAATATTGATTAAAAATCAATATTGAAGTGTTAAAATATTTTTGATGTGGTTTCTTCATTTATTTTGACAAGTAAATGAATTTTGTATAATTTACATATATAAAATGTAAGTTTTAACAAATGAAATGTAAAATAATTTTTCTATTAAAAATGTAAATTTTATTATGGTTCCATTTAGAAAATGTGTTTAAATTGATTTGTAAACATGTTGTAACATATTTTGTAAAGTTAGGAACATTAAAAGTGTAAACAGTTCAGTGTTAAAACACGTTAAAAAGGTATAAAACTTATGTTAATTACTGGTTAATAACAAAGTTAACTTATAATTAATAACACATAGCTTAATGAATGGGTTTTCGGCTCAAACCCAAACCCAATAGTTGAAAATTGGATAGGCTAAAGGAAGAAATATGTAACAACCCTGGTTTGGTGATCACAGTATAAAATTAATTGGATGGTGTATTAACAAGTTAATTGTAATTAAAGCTTGGTTGTAGTTAACATATATAACTATATCGGGTTGAGTTGAATTGTGAATTATGCTTGAGAATGCAATTCAATTCAATCGTTGCTTGGTTAATAAAAGAAACAAAATTGGATTTAGAGAAAATAATTTAATTATCATTTGGTTGATTGATTAAGGAGTTGTGTAAACTTAGAGAAGTTTGATATGAATAATCAATTTAATCATTAAAATAAAATGTTTTCAGATAATTAAATGTAACACATGAGTTTTGAAGTTAAAATTCGAACTAATTATAATACTATGAATGTGTTGAATTTCAAACTGAATATTAGTTTGATACATAAAATTAATATGAAGAATAAAGTGGTAAAAACTTTATAATGAGAAATTGAGATAAAAGAAGTGGTTATAAGATTTATGTGGCTTATTGTAGTAAATTGCAAATTAGTGTTGAACAATAAATTTGGGTGTAAATTATGATTTCCAAATGTTATTGAGTTGCAAAAAAATAAAATAAAAATGTAAATATTGATGAACATTCAATATTTATATGTTAAAATAATTTTAATATGATTGTACAATTTATTTGTGTCAAAATATCGTGTTTTGTACAATTTAGTATCAAATTTATAAGTCTTGCCCATTATGAAAAATGAACAACTTATTTCAAAATGTAAATTTTTATTGAGCAAATGTTAAGAAAATGTTTAAAACGGTTCTAAAAGACTTAAAACAAGTTATACAAGTTTTATAAGATTGAAACAATGCAAAATTGTGTAAAATATGGTGAAACATGGGCTAGAGTATGTTAAAATTAACATAATAAATCATTTAGGCATAAACTAATTGCACTAAATCAAAAATGGACTTTCATTAACCCATGCCCAAATGGATTAGTGGAGGAAGAATCTGGAGAAAATGAATACGTTCATTTTCTCTATGTTGCCTCATCTTCTTCCTTTCCTTCTAAAATTACAGTGAAAGAAATTTGCACGTTCTACCTAAACCTTGAAATCAAAAATTCCATATTCCAATCTAAAGCTATGAATATGTTGCTAAACTCTAATCCTACAAGTAATCAACATGAAAATCATAAATGTATTTCATTTACATCTCATGTTTGTGAAGTTTTAAGGTTGCATATATCTGTAATAGAAATAACATATGCCTGAAGCTTATATAAGGTAACAATGTCCAGCCTTTTATTCTAAATCACAACTGAGTTGCTCCTTAAGCTAAAACCGGTGAGTATAACTCCCAATATCTAGTTTATTCAGAAGTTTTAATGATCTGTAGTTGTTTTGAGATTGAATTTGTGTCTTTGTAAACATAAAACCGAGTTTTATGTTTATAGTGAAAAATCAGCTCTTTGTCTAACTTCATGATGTTGTGTCATGCTCAGTACTTTCTGAAATAATTCCAATTTTTTTTGAATGTTAGTATTGTTGCTAGATTATTTGCATGTCAATTTTCTGGTCATTCTGACCACTGTAAGCATAGAAATTCACTGTTAAACTTTGAATTGATGCTAAAATGCACTTTAGGTGAAATTTCCATCATGCAGGTTGACCTAACTCTTCTCAAGGTCGAACTATGGGTCGACCCATAGGAAATTAAGGTATACCTATGGGTGACCAAGGGAGTACAAGGTCAACCTTAATGCTTTGTTGAACGTGGCTTTGTTTTGCTTAGTTCCAGTGATTTTCTAAGCCATTTCCGAACTATTTCTACATTAGTCGATTATTCCTAATGCTAAATTTTGATATTGTTTCTTAGGCTTAATCCTATAATGGATAATCTAATATTATCACTAATTAGTACATCGAATCAGTGAAGATTTATATGATTTTTATTTGTTTATTTCATGAGATTCCAACACTTGTACGTTTTATAACACGATTTTGATAAGAAATTTTCTATATATATATATATATATATATATATGTGTGTGTGTGTGTGTATATATATATATATCACTTTGAGACAAATGATTTACGAAGTTTTGTTTTATAAAAATAAAACCGACTCGAAGCTATATAATATACTATATTTTCTTATCGTCAAAGAAACTATTCCAAATAATTTCATAATCGTTTTATAAACTCGTTTTCTCACCCTAAGTATTTTTAATATATATAGCCACACGTTTTTGCACTCTTCAGGAAAGCATTAGCGTGGTTCAAATGATATAATAAATCACATGGTATGAGATGCATAGGTTAATTATATCTGTTAATTCCAGACTCTTCTATTGAAGAAATTATAGTGTGGTGTAGACTGACTAGTAGTAAAACGATTAGTGAAACATGCGGTATAGGATTTTTTTCTTCCACTTTTCTAGTTACTGTATGGAAATCTGTGATATAAGATGGTTGTTTGTTGTTTCCAGGACTTTCTCTGAGGGGAGCTAGGCTCGAGGGAAGTCTTACACATACATATTCACTTGGCCGGGGATTCATGTTACACTCGATAGAGAAAGTCGTAGTGATTGGCACACGGATACGTATATTGTAATAACCCGGAAAATGGGAACCAATTTAAAATTTTTAAAATTTGCTATTGTCAAAGAATTTGAACAATTGAAATAGCATATTTCAATAAAGTAATGAATTGGAGATAGTGAGGCAGTTTGAAAATTTGAATACGAACTTTGTCTGACTGTACCGGGTGGAAAATATAACAGATTTTAGTGAAACCAAAAATATTTAAATCTGTTTATGAATACCTTTCTAACGAATCAAAAAAATCGAAGTTTCATAACAGGAATCAAAAGTTATGGCCAAATGAATTTTCAGAAAGGTCGCTATATAAAATATATAGCCCTTGAAAATAGATATTTTGCATACGATCTCGGAATTCGATGAAACCACTTTTGTTGGGTCCGGGATGTCAAACTATTGCTAGGTTTCAAATTTCATAATTTTTGAAGCTAGTATGTGAGCGGGGCAAAAGAAAATGTGATTGGTCAATTTCTGTTAAAATGGGTCAACATGAAAATGGACATTTTGCATACAATCTCAGAATTCGACGAAACTGGTTTTGTTGGGACCGTATCGTCAAAACAAAGCTAGATTTATTTTTCTGGAATTTTTCGATTCAGTTTGTGGCCCTGGCAAATTGAAATGTACGTTCAAATTGAATATTAAATGTTTTATACTTTAATTTGAAAAATAACTGACTGTAACAGTCGAATTGGCCAACGAAACATATCCCATTGTGTCCGGAATGGGGGTATTTAGCTGGGGGCGACAGTCGTTGGGTTGAAGTTGGTGTACGTTGGTTAAAAAGGGATATTTTGGGAATTTAAAATTTAAATATAATAAGAAATATACTCTATTTTCTCTCTCTTCTGAAATCGGTCAAACCCTCCTACGACGGAAACCACTCCAGAGCTTCCAGACCCGATCGCCGCCACCACAGGCGTTTTCGCCACCCCCTCCAGTTGACTTTTCCGTTCGTCTTCCTCCCCTCTTTCAATCAATACAACCCTCGACTGAAATCATTTAGTATTTGCGTCGTTTTACCTCGAGGAAGTCCGCACCTTTGGAGCGTCGCCGATCATCAGAGGAGCCGTCGAGTTCGATGTCATCACAGGCGCTGGAAAGCCTGTTCGAAGCTCTTCGGCGTCGCAACATCCGATCGTGACAAAACTGCACGGATCGATCGTGAATCTAAAACCTAGTTTCAAAGGTTTGAAAAACATTCTACTTTGAAATTTTTGAATTGAAAATAACACTTTTAAGTGTTGCAAAACTTTGAAAAATCATATCTTTTTAGTGTGTTAACGAAATTCGATGAAACAGGAAACATCGGGGACGCAGGGAGGCTCTCTACCATCTAGCAGAAGCCGCGGATTTTTCTGATCTTCATACGATTTTTAGCACTTTAGAAACCAATGTGAGGAATCTAAATTAAATTGTGTGAATGGAATCGTGTTGTATAAATTATATAAGCGAAGTGTAAATTATATACGCATTGTATACCTCATGTACATGTGTTGTATAAGTTATATTAGCGATGTATAAATTATACAAGCGTTGTATGAAACATATATGCTGTGAATTGTGATGAAATGCAAGTGAATTATAGAAATAATATATATATATATATATATACATACTCCCCTCGTCCACAGACCATGGACGATATTTATTGCTTGTGATTGACGTGATATTGTATGGTATGACGAATGGTTGGAAATAACTGTTTGTGGTTGATATTTTGGTTGAAATATACCTTTGTGGTTGAAAAATACCCTCTTGTGGTTGAAACAAATTAGAATAGGATTGTGGAAATGAAAATAAAACATGCCGCCTGCGTGCGAACTAGATGCATGATCCCCATTGTCAAAAACCGCGAGGTTTTAAGGTAGAGCGAGGAGCCGTACTAGGGACGGTCCCGGTTTTAACTACCCTGCCGTTATGTAGCCGAAATTTTCTGAAATATTCATGTGTTAGAATAATTTTCATTTGTTGAAATTAATTACATATGTTGAAACCAATATTCATGTGTTGAATTGAAATTCGTTCGTCGAGTTGAAATTCATGTCTTGAATATTATTCGAATTTTAAACAAATAGATTTAACGATAAAAATCACATTTTATATATATACAAACTATAGAGAATATTCATGTGTTGAATTGAAATTCGTTCGTCGAGTTGAAATTCATGTGTTGAATATTATTCGAATTTTAAACAAATAGATTTAACAATAAAAATCACATTTTATATATATACAAACTATAGAGAATATTCATGTGTTGAACTGAAATTCGTTCGTTGAGTTGAAATTCATGTGTTGAATATTATTCGAATTTTAAACAAATAGATTTAACGATAAAAATCACATTATATATATACAAACTATAGAGAATATTCATGTGTTGAATTGAAATTCGTTCGCCGAGTTGAAATTCATGAGTTGAATATTATTCGAATTTTAAACAAATAGATTTAACGATAAAAATCACATTTTATATATATACAAACTATAGAGAATATTCATGTGTTGAATTGAAATTCGTTCGTCGAGTTGAAATTCATGTGTTGAATATTATTCGAATTTTAAACAAATAGATTTAACTATAAAAATCACATTTTATATATATATACAAACTATAGAGAATATTCATGTGTTGAATTGAAATTCGTTCGTCGAGTTGAAATTCATGTGTTGAATATTATTCGAATTTTAAACAAATAGATTTAACGATAAAAATCACATTTTATATATATACAAACTATGGAGAATATTCATGTGTTGAATTGAAATTCATTCGTTGAATCGAAATTCATGTGTTGAATGTTATTCGTATTTTAAAATAAATTGAATAGACAATAAAAACTACCTTTTTATTGTGAATAGGAAGTGTTAAAAACATTCACGTGTCAAATAAATATTTTTGATGAGAAAAATATTTCTTTTATCATGTATACGCTTTGATAAAAATACACACGTGTTGAAATAAATATTAGTTTGCTAGAAATATTATTATTAGCTTTGTTCTGCATATATATACATGTATTGAACAGGGAAAATGGATTAGCTGTAGAGTAAAGAAATTATTTGCATGCCCGACAAATAGGTAAGCCTTGATGAGTTGGTTGCGCAATTTTATTTTTATATCAACTCCTGTGGATGCCATTGGATGCGGAGTGCTGGTTATTCTGTGTGAAATAATAAACATCGCCATAGGATAGTAACAATTAATTTTGAACTACACTACATGGCATACTCCTTGACGATAGACATACTTCATCATATTCCACATAAGCATTTGGAGCTTGTGTGATGAGGTGGAAGATTTACCATACGAGCGAGAGGCTTGTATGGCGATGATTATATACTACAGGTTGAACTGATGACTGATATGGAGTATATAAAATATAACGATAAATTGCCAGATTAATAAAAACCCCACATGGGTCTAGAGTTGACAATAATCATGTCTCTCTAGTCATTAGATACGGCACATGGACTATTTATTCCCACACGGGACGAGGTGACGAGGATTTATCCTCTGGAGTAATTAAAAATACACGCTCCCTTAGGCTTGACAGTGTGACGAGAATTTATTCTCTGTAGTTATTATCTATACACGCTCCCCTGTAAACACCAGAATATATCACTATAAATATGTGGATGCTTTATAGAATTTATTGGGTACCTAACACGGCCCAATAAATTTCCAAACCCCTTCCCGTACAAAGGAGGTTATGGCAAAAAATTTCAAAATATAAAGGCGTTAGTGAAATATTTGAAGTGAAAACGATGTTAAAAATATTTGAAGTGGAAACGTTGTTGAAGTTAAAGAAGTGAAAACGATGTTGGAATTAAAGAATAATCTATATTTATATATATAAATATAAATAGAATTGGAAAGGAATCGAAGCCGTGCAATTCATGTTTTGAAATCGTATTTTGAATCGATCAGTACGAGAAATCCGACCATCGGATTTTCCTGAAACCACAGGGTTCGCCTTGGAAATATCTTTCCAACGGCACCAACTTTGTAAAAATCCAACGGTTGGATTGTCTGGAATGTTTAATTCAAATCTAAAGAAAAACAGCGCCAGAATCGTTTATATTTATATATAAATATAAATATAATTAAATTAAATCGAATAACGACGCTGCAGTTCGAATTTTGAAACCGAAACTTCAAACGACTAGTGTGGAAGATCCGACCGTCGGATTTTCACGAAACTGGAACAGTTGGTTTCGCTTTGGGAATATCTTCCCAGTGGTATAGACTTTGCAGAAATCCAACGGTTAGATTTTCCGATATGTGTAAAACAAATTAGGGGAAAAACAGCGCCAGTGCCACGGCACGACCTGAAACGTCGTTTAATTAATTATGGCCATTTTTAAATAAATAAAAATGGCGAAAAATCGTTATAAAATATTATAAGCAACATGGATTGGAAATAAACCAGTTTGGCTTGATTTGCTTGATATTTGATGGTTGTATGTGTTTGACACGAAAATTATACTAAAGAACTGGAATATGAATGTCGAATAATATAACCATGGAAAGAATTGATTTGAATTCTAATTAGGTAAATTATTTGAAAAGGCCGAGCTAACCCTCATTTCAAATAATTGATCGAACGATTCGAATTGGAAAATACAAAGACGATTCAAGACCGACGATCTTCGTATCGGTTGGATGGGCGCTGCTGAGGTTCCTGATTGGAGTAGCTACCGTGAAGGAACGGAAGTAGTAGTCGTTTGAACATATGTGTTGATTGTACGGATGTACGAGGAATTTGACGCCTCCGGTTTCGTTCAGACCCAGAACGGACTTGTAAATGGATTGTGTGTCTGACATTGGATTTTGTTCTATACTGATTGATCTCTGTTAAATATATATCTGTTTGGCGGCGGAGAATTTATTCTTTTGCTTAACGCCCTTCTCTGAGACGTACGAGCTCAGAGGTTATATATCGATGGAAATCAGTCGTATGGAGTGGATTGCCTATGTGGCATGCCAAGATGTTGTGATCAAGGCTTCTGTTGCAAAGCAAAGTCTTGTGTTTGATGATCAAAGCACGGCCTATGTAGCCTGGCTTTGTGTATAGCGTGGATTCGCGAGCCTCACACCTCGGTATGAGTTAAAAACGGGATAAGGACTGCGGGGAGAGCACGACGTTTCTTTCTAGCTATGGTGGTGTCAGTGACCTACCAGCCCTGACATTTATATCTACTTTTCACCTATGTGGTTGTTGGAATGCGAGGCGCCTCGATTGTAGGTCTGTAAGGACCGGGAAACGTGTGTTCATGAATACTAATCCACTAACGTAAGTGTGGACTGTCCCTGAAGATCCAGGGATTACCTAGAGTGTGTAGTCCTGAGGCATTTGCTAGAATGTCTCGAAGCGGAGAGGAGCTTGCCCCTTGCCTCGACTCATGGCGGAAATCCAATTTCCAATACGAAATAATGGATTCGATTGTAGAACTAGTATGGCGACATAGTAGATATGCCGCATATGATTGATATTTATGATGCTATTCGTTTTTGAAACATATATGCACTAGTAATAATACCAAATGATTTTGCTTTACATGTATTAAGCATATTTAGCCATTATAAGGTAAAACTCTATCCTTCGGCTTGCGTTGCATTGTATGATGGGACTTGAGTCTTATAATGGCTTCATTCTTTTTAAAAGCATTGCGTTGTTTTAAAGAATTTACTTTGTTTTAAATGCACCAGCAATAACTGGAGTAAACCCATTCCGCGAAAGTGGCGTGGTCCTATGATTTGCTTATTACTGTTGTTTAAACTGTTAAGTAGATTTCTCATACCGGTCCCCATGACTGACTCGTTGTTTGTTTCACTTTGCAAACGCGGGTGCCCTTATTTTCACACGGGCAGCCTAGTTCACAGGTGACAGGTTGTTTTGGCTCAGCACTGTAGTATGGAGTGCATTTTTGGCTCATAGCGAGGCTGACTTCACCGAGATGACTTTGACATTTTCCTCCATTATTGTATCTATATTATGATTCTGCCACAGGCGATGCAGACTGTTTTACTTCCAGTACTTATTATCGTATGTATATGTACCGCCTTCGGCGATGTAGACTGATACCCTAATTATGTCTCACTGTATGTATATATTCCGCCTATGGCGATGGTGACTGATCATTTCCCTTTTATTTACTAAGTTATATCCTACGTTGTGCTATTCTGATGTTGTTACATGTTATGATTACGCTGTCATATCTATGTAAAATTATTCCCTTTATTGTTTTTGCTATTATTTGTACTCTGCTATGATGATTGATGTGTTATATTCCAATGATTATCCTTAATACCGTCACATGGATTTTGGGATCGTCACAGTTGGTATCAGAGCTTTGGTTAACCTTAGTTCCGGAGTCTAACACATTAAACACCTCGTCAGAATAGAATCAGTAGTGTTCTATGGCGAGTAGCTCATTAGAGATAGGATTAGCGATGTCCTAGAATGAGCTAAGCAGATTAGCAAAACAATTTGATCAGTACATCATTATATTTCCTTATGTTCCCCTGCTTTATCATATATGAAAGTTACCATTTCTATGAGCTTGACTCTTTTCTTGCTTATACAATACTCTATCTGATGGCTACACGAGCAGCAGCAGCCAGAGGTGGCTGTGGAGGCCGAGCAGGCACAGCAGGAGGATGGGGGAATATCCCCGTAGCTGAGGAGGGCCCTATTATTCAGCCACCAGCACCCCAGGACTTTGAGCTAGACAGAGTAGCCAAGAGATATAGGAACCTGAGGGAAAATCCCTTTTCTGGCCTTGGTACAGTGACAGAGGCTATTGCTTGGTTAAAGACCTGTAAAAAAATTTTTGAGGGCATGGGATTGGGGACCAACAACAAAGCACGTCTAGGTATTTGGCTCTTACAGGAAGAAGCAGAGTTGTGGTGGGATGCCATCACCTCAGAAGATGTGGCAGGTACTGTTAGGACCTGGGAGCAATTGAAGACCATGTTCAAGGAGAAGTTCGTACCTGAGCAGGCCTTAGAGCGGATGCGAGAGCAGTTTGCTAATCTCCAACAGGGAGATCTCTCTATCCAAGATTACCTCAATAAATTCACTCAACTGTCGCGCTATGCTCCAGAGCTTATTATGACCACCAAAGCTAAGAACAAGAGGTTTATATTTGGGCTACGACGCAAGTACCATGACAGAGCCATGAGCAACATCAAACTCTCATTCTCAGAATTAGTGGAAATGGCCTGCATTTATGAAGATATGGATGAAAGACACTCCAACCAAGACCACGCCAAAAGCCAAGCTAGAAATAAGCGCAAAGCTTCAGCAGATCAGCCAGAGTCCAGCATTGCAGCGGCCGCTACTCAGCAATCTGGGAAGATACCCAAGGGAAGCTGCTACAACTGCGGGAAGACATGACATTTTTCTAATGTGTGCAAAGCCCCAAAGAAGCTAAAGGAAAATCCAGACCGCAGCTCAGCCGAATGCTACAACTGCCATAAGAAAGGGCACTATAGCAGGAATTGTCCTCTGAAGCAGAATGCACAAGTGGCTCATGTGTATGACGGGGAGACCCCGCCAGCTATCACCGATGGATCAGGTAAACCCGATGTCTTGGGAGGTATCCTTACCATTAAAAATATTCCTGTTTCTGTACTTTTTGATACTGGTGCATCACGTAGCTTCATTTCTAGTAACATTGTTCACAAGTTAAAATTGAATCCAAGGAAGCTTAAAGAACCAATTAAAGTTCAAAATCCGATAAGAGGTTCTACTATTCTCGGCTCATATTGTAATGTACCTGCCTCATATTCTTGTTATCGATTTCCTTTTAAAGTGATTGTCATGGACCTTTCCGAATTTGATGTTATACTGGGGCTGGACTGGTTGACAAAATATAAGGCCGAAGTTAGATGTGCCGAAAGAATCGTGAAAGTTAAAACAAAACTTGGGCATATCACTATACCATGTCTCGGTTCAAAAACCGATTGAACAGAATTCTGGTCTGCTTTAGAAGTTACTCCCACTTCATTAGAAAAGATACCGGTCGTTAAAAACTATGCAGATGTGTTCGAAGAAGTAGAAAACTTACCGCCGCAAAGAGAAATTGAATTTAGAATAGATCTAATTCCTAACGCCCAACCAGTAGTACATCCAATTAGAAGAATGGCCCCGAAAGAAAAAGAAGAGTTAGGCAGCCAAACCAGAGAATTGATTTGGAAAGGTCTGATTAGACCAAGCTTTTCAGCTTGGGGAGAAGCAGTAGTATTTGTCCCGAAATCAGACAGTACTCTAAGACTTTGTGTTGATTACCGAGATCTCAATAAGCAGACACTGAATAACAAATATCCCTTGCCACGTATAGATGATCTGTTAGATCAATTAAATGGGGCAACAATATTCTCCAGAGTGGACCTAGCTACAGGTTTCCACCAATTACGTATAGCCGAAGACTGTGTGCCTTTGACAGCCTTCAGGGGTCCCAACGAATGGTTAGTAATGCGGTTCGGCTTGTGTAACGCTCCGGCATACTTCGTCGATCTTATGAACAGAGTGTTCCGTGGTGTATCGAATAAATTCGTTCTGGTCTTCATCGATGACATCTTAATCTACTCCAAGTCAGAAGGCGAACATGCAAAGCATTTAGAACAAGTGTTGAAAATTCTGAGGAGGAATGTTTTGAAAGCTAAATTTTCTAAGTGTGTCTTCTGGCAGGATGAAGTTAAGTTCCTAGGCCATGTCGTATCAAAGGAAGGGATTGTTGTAGATCCAAGCAAAATTACAGCGATTCAGAACTGGAAACAACCTACTACCCCCATAGAAGTTCGAAGCTTCCTAGGATTGGCTAGTTACTATCGGAAATTCATTCAGGATTTTTCAAAGATATCTGGAGTATTAACAAAGCTTACAAATAAGCATGAGAAATTCAAATGGACTCCCGAATGTGAAGAAGCTTTCCAGGAGCTGAAACTGAAATTGACAACTGCTCCGGTATTGACCATTATAGAAGGCAACCAGGACTTGACTGTATGGACAGACGCTTCTATTAGAGGGCTTGGCGCAGTATTAATGCAAAGGGGCCAAGTGGTCGCTTATGTCAGCCATCAGTTGAAGCCGCATGAAAGAAACTATGCAACTCATGATCTTGAGTTGTTGGCTATCGTGTTTGCTTTGAGAATCTGGAGGCATTATTTATTGGGTGAGAAGTTCGAACTATTTACCGATCATCAATCATTGAAATATCTATTCACTCAAATGGATCTAAACTTGAGACAACAGCGTTGGTTAGAATTCCTTGCAGCATACGATTTTGAGATTCTATACACTCCAGGGAAAGCCAATGTTGTCGCAGATGCGCTCAGTAGAAAGAATGAAATCATCGCAAGCTTTATCACCACGTCTTCATTGATTGACAAGATTTCGGACCTTCAGAAAGACGATGAATTTATTCAGAGAATCAGTCAGAGAGTCAAGGGAGGTGAATCCACAAGTTTCTGGCTCAATGACAATGGAGTTCTTAGATTAAAGGGCAGAATTTGCATCCCAAATCTTCCAGAGCTTCGAAGAGAAATACTTGATGAATGTCACAAGTCCAAACTAAGCATCCATCCCGGTGTGAGCAAAATGTATAACGATATCAAGCACACATTCTGGTGGAGGGCTTTGGAAAGAGATATTTCATTATATGTTAGCAGATGCTCCACTTGTCAGCTAGTTAAGAGCGATCAGTAGAAATTGGCTGGACTATTGCAACCCTTAGAAATTCCAGGATGGAAGTGGGAGCAAATTTCGATGGACTTCATTGATGGTTTGCCTCAAACTAAGAAGGGAAACGACAGTATATGGGTGATCGTAGATCGCTTCACGAAGACTGCCCATTTCATACCTGTCCGATCCAACAGAACGGCTCAAAGTTTAGCACAGATTTACTTCAAAGAAATAGTTAAACTGCATGAAGTGCCGCTCAATATAGTCAGTGATAGAGATCCCCTATTTACTAGCAAATTCTGGGAAGCATTCCAGACAGAATTGGGAACCAAATTGAATCTAAGCACCGCTTATCACCCTCAGACAGACGGCCAAACTGAGCGGGTGAATAGAATCCTAGAAGATTTACTGCGGGCTTGCATTATTGATTTTGGCGGCTCATGGGAAGATCACTTACATTTAGCCGAATTCTCTTATAACAACAGCTATCAAGCAAGTTTGGGAATGTCTCCATTTGAAGCGTTATACGATAGACCGTGCAGATCTCCCGCATGTTGGGTAGAACCTGGCAATAGACTTGTGTTAGGGCCCGATATGATTCGAGAAGCATCCGATAAAGTCAATTTCATTAAGAACCGATTGAAAACCGCACAAAGTCAACAGAAAAGTTATGCTGATGCGAGAAGAAGAGATTTATCATTTGTCGTTGGCGATTATGTTTATTTAAGAGTTTCTCCGATGCGGGGAGTAATCAGATTTGGAAAAACTGGGAAGTTGGCACCAAGATTCATTGGTCCCTTTCCTATACTTGAACGGATTGGAACTCTTGCATATAGGGTTTCATTACCTGATTGGTTGCCTGGAGTGCATGATGTGTTCCACGTGTCTCAACTCAGAAAACATGTGCATGATCCGGATCTTGTTGTAGAAGATGCAGCACAACAGGACTTGGAAATAACTCCAGTATTAGCAGTCAGAAGAGAGCCATTGAAGATCGTTGGCAAAGAAACTAGAG
The DNA here is from genome assembly GCA_030737875.1 of Allium sativum. Lineage (NCBI taxonomy): Eukaryota > Viridiplantae > Streptophyta > Magnoliopsida > Asparagales > Amaryllidaceae > Allium > Allium sativum. The sequence continues at coordinate 351,652,471 of CM060925.1, forward strand.
AGCTAAGGAGAAAAAAGATTCATTTAGTTAAAGTGCGGTGGAGTAGTGATCCTAGAGACTGTACTTGGGAGACTGAGGAAAGCATTAAACAAGCCTACCCCAAATGCAGAGTGGACATCTCTGACTAACTCCGGTGCAAGGTACATTTACAATACATTGCATTTACACTTTATTTCCTAGTTTGCTGTTGTTTCCTTTTCGAGGACGAAAAGTTTTAAGTGGGGGAGATTGTAATAACCCGGAAAATGGGAACCAATTTAAAATTTTTAAAATTGGTTATTGTCAAAGAATTCGAACAATTGAAATAGCATATTTCAATAAAGTAATGAATTGGAGATAGTGAGGCAGTTTGAAAATTTGAATACCAACTTTATCTGACTGTACCGGGTGGAAAATATAATAGATTTTAGTGAAACCAAAAATATTTAAATCTGTTTATGAATACCTTTCTAATGGATCTGAAAAATCGAAGTTTCATAACAGGAATCAAAAGTTATGGCCAAATGAATTTTCAAAAAGGTCGCTATATAGAATATATAGCCCTTGAAAATAGATATTTTGCATATGACCTCGGAATTCGACGAAACCACTTTTGTTGGGTCCGGGATGTCAAACTATTGCTAGGTTTCAAATTTCATAATTTTCGAAGCTAGTATGTGAGCGGGGCAAAAGAAAATGTGATTAGTCAATTTCTGTTAAAATGGGTCGACCTGAAAATGGACATTTTGCATACGATCTCAGAATTCGACGAAACTGGTTTTGTTGGGACCGTATCGTCAAAACAAAGCTAGATTTATTTTTCTGGAATTTTTCGATTCAGTTTGTGGCCCTGGCAAATTGAAATGTACGTTCAAATTGAATATTAAATGTTTTATAATTTAATTTGAAAAATAACTGACTGTAACAATCGAATTGGCCAATGAAACATATCCCATTGTGTCCGGAATGGGGGTATTTAGCTAGGGGCGACAGCCGTTGGGTTGAAATTGGTGTACGTTGGTTAAAAAGGGATATTTTGGGAATTTAAAATTTAAATATAATAAGAAATATCCTCTATTTTCTCTCTCTTCTGAAATCGATCAAACCCTCCTAGGACAACGGAAACCACTCCAGAGCTTCCAGACCCGATCGTCGCCGCCACAAGCGTTTTCGCCACCCCCTCCAGTTGACTTTTCCATTCGTCTTCCTCCCCTCTTTCAATCAATACAACCCTCGACTGAAATCATTTAGTATTTGCGTCATTCTACCTCGAGGAAGTCCGCGCCTTTGGAGCGCCGCTGATCATCAGAGGAGCCGTCGAGTTCGCTGTCACCACAGGCGCTGGAAAGCCCGTACGAAGCTCTTCAACATCGCAGCATCCGATCGTGACGAAACTGCACGGATTGATCGTGAATCTAAAACCTAGTTTCGAAGGTTTGAAAAACATTCTGCTTTGAAATTTTTGAATTGAAAATAACACTTTTAAGTGTTGCAAAACTTTGAAAAATCATATCTTTTTAGTGTGTTAACGAAATTCGATGAAACAGGAAACATCGGGATCGCAGGGAGGCTCTCTACCATCTAGCAGAAGCCGCAGAATTTTTCTGGTCTTCATACGATTTTTAGCACTTCAGAAACCAATGTGAGGAATCTAAATTAAATTGTGTGAATGGAATCGTGTTGTATAAATTATATAAGCGAACTGTAAATTATATACGCATTGTATACCTCATGTACATGTGTGGTATAAGTTATATTAGCGATGTATAAATTATACAAGCGTTGTATGAAACATATATGCTGTGAATTGTGATGAAGTGCAAGTGAATTATAGAAATAATATATATATATATACTCCCCTCGTCCACAGACCATGGACGATATTTATTGCTTGTGATTGGCGTGATATTATATGGTATGACGAATGGTTGGAAATAATTGTTTGTGGTTGATATTGTAGTTGAAAAATACCTTTGTGGTTGAAAAATACCCTCTTGTGGTTGAAACAAATTAGAATAGGATTGTGGAAATGAAAATAAAACATGCCGCCTGCATGAGAACTAGATGCATGATCCCCATTGTCAAAAACCGCGAGGTTTTAAGGTAGAGCGAGGAGCCGTACTAGGGACGGTCCCGGTTTTAACTACCCTGCCGTTATGCTGCCGAAATTTTCTGAAATATTCATGTGTTAGAATAATTTTCATTTGTTGAAATTAATTACATATGCTGAAACCAATATTCATGTGTTGAATTGAAATTCGTTCGTCGAGTTGAAATTCATGTGTTGAATATTATTCGAATTTTAAACAAATAGATTTAACGATAAAAATCACATTTTATATATATATATACAAACTATAGAGAATATTAATGTGTTGAATTGAAATTCGTTCGTCGAGTTGAAATTCATGTGTTGAATATTATTCGAATTTTAAACAAATAGATTTAACGATAAAAATCACATTTTATATATATACAAACTATAGAGAATATTCATGTGTTGAATTGAAATTCGTTCGTCGATTTGAAATTCATGTGTTGAATATTATTCGAATTTTAAACAAATAAATTTAACGATAAAAATCACATTTTATATATTTACAAACTATAGAGAATATTCATGTGTTGAATTGAAATTCGTTCGTCGAGTTGAAATTCATGTGTTGAATATTATTCGAATTTTAAACAAATAGATTTAACGATAAAAATCACATTTTATATATATACAAACTATAGAGAATATTCATGTGTTGAATTGAAATTCGTTCGTCGAGTTGAAATTCATGTGTTGAATATTATTCGAATTTTAAACAAATAGATTTAACGATAAAAATCACATTTTATATATATACAAACTATAGAGAATATTCATGTGTTGAATTGAAATTCGTTCGTCGAGTTGAAATTCATGTGTTGAATATTATTCGAATTTTAAACAAATAGATTTAATGATAAAAATCACATTTTATATATATACAAACTATGGAGAATATTCATGTGTTGAATTGAAATTCATTCGTTGAATCGAAATTCATGTGTTGAATGTTATTCGTATTTTAAAATAAATTGAATAGACAATAAAAACTACCTTTTTATTGTGAATAGGAAGTGTTAAAAACATTCACGTGTCGAATAAATACTTTTGATGAGAAAAATATTTCTTTTATCATGTATACGCTTTGATAAAAATACACACGTGTTGAAATAAATATTAGTTTGCTAGAAATATTATTATTAGCTTTGTTCTGCATATACATACATGTGTTGAACAGGGAAAATGGATTAGCTGTAGAGTAAAGAAATTATTTGCGTGCCCGACAAATAGGTCAGCCTTGATGAGTTGGCTGCGCAATTTTAGTTTTATATCAACTCCTGTGAATGCCATTGGATGCGGAGTGCTGGTTATTCTGTGTGAAATAATAAGCATCGCCATAGGATAGTAACAATTAATTTTGAACTACACTGCATGGCATACTCCTTGACGATAGGCATACTTCATCATATTCCACATAAGCATTTGGAGCTCGTGTGACGAGGTGGAAGATTTACCATACGAGCGAGAGGCTTGTATGGCGATGATTATATACTATAGGTTGAACTGATGACTGATATGGACTATATAAAATATAACGATAAATTGCCAGATTAATAAAAACCCCACATGGGTATGGAGTTGACAATAATCACGTCTCTCTAGTCATTAGATACGGCATATGGACTATTTATTCCCACACGGGACGAGGTGACGAGGATTTATCCTCTGGAGTAATTAAAAATACACGCTCCCTCAGGCTTGACAGGGTGACGAGAATTTATTCTCTGGAGTTATTATCTATACACACTCCCATGTAAACACCAGAATATATCACTATAAATATGTGGATGCTTTATAGGATTTATTGGGTACCTAACACGGCCCAATAAATTTCCATACCCCTTCCCGTACAAAGGAGGTTATGGCGAAATTTTTCGAAATATAAAGGCATTAGTGAAATATTTGAAGTGAAAACGATGTTAAAAATATTTGAAGTGGAAACGTTGTTGAAGTTAAAGAAGTGAAAACGATGTTGGAATTAAAGAATGAAATATATTTATATATATAAATATAAATAGAATTGGAAAGGAATTGAAGCCGTGCAGTTCGCGTTTTGAAATCGTAATTTGAATCGATCAGTACGAGAAATCCGACCATCGGATTTTCCAGAAACCGCAACCGCTGGGTTCGCCTTGGAAATATCTTTCCAAGGACACCAACTTTGTAAAAATCCAACGGTTGGATTGTCTGGAATGTTTAATTCAAATCTAAAGAAAAACAGCGCCAGAATCGTTTATATTTATATATAAATATAAATATAATTAAATTAAATCTAAAAACGACGCTGCAGTTCGAATTTTGAAACCGTAACTTCAAACGACTAGTGCGGAAGATCCGACCGTTGGATTTTCACGAAACTGGAACCGTTGGGTTCGCTTTGGGAATATCTTCCCAGTGGTATAGACTTTGCAGAAATCCAACGGTTAGATTTTCCGATATATGTAAAACCAATTAGGGGAAAAACAACGCCAGTGCCACGGCACGACCTGAAACGTCGTTTAATTAAATATGGCCATTTTTAAATAAATAAAAATGGCGAAAAATCGTTATAAAATATTATAAGCAACATGGATTGGAAATAAACCAGTTTGGCTTGATCTGCTTGATATTTGATGGTTGTATGTGTTTGACACGAAAATTATACTAAAGAACTGGAATATGAATGTCGAATAATATAACCATGGAAAGAATTGATTTGAATTCTATTTACGTGAATTATTTGAAAAGGCCGAGCTAACCCTCATTTCAAATAATTGATCTAACAATTCGAATTGGAAAATACAAAGACGATTCAAGACTGACGATCTTCGTATCGGTTGGATGGGCGCTGCTGATGTTCCTGATTGGAGTAGCTACCATGAAGGAACGGAAGTAGTAGCCGTCTGAACGTATGTGTTGATTGTACGGATATACGAGGAATTTGACGCCTCCGGTTTCGTTCATACCCAGAACGGACTTGTAAATGGACTGTGTGTCTGACATTGGATTTTGTTCTATACTGATTGATCTCTGGTAAATATATATCTGTTTGGCGGCGGAGAATTTATTCTTTTGCTTAACGCCCTTCTCTGAGACGTACGAGCTCAGAGGTTATATATCGATGGAAATCAGTCGTATGGAGTGGATTGCCTATGTGGCATGCCAAGATGCTGTGATCAAGGCTTCTGTTGCAAAGCAAAGTCTTGTGTTTGATGATCAAAGCACGACCTACGTAGCCTGGCTTTGTGTATAGCGTGGATTCGCGAGCCTCACACCTCGGTATGAGTTAAAAATGGGATAAGGACTACGGGGAGAGCACGACGTTTATTTCTAGCTATGGTGGTGTCAGTGACCTACCAGCCCTGACATTTATATCTACTTTTCACCTATGTGGTTGTTGGAATGCGAGGCGCCTCGATTGTAGGTCTGTAAGGACCGGGAAACGTGTGTTCAGGAATACTAATCAACTAACGTAAGTGTGGACCGGCCCTGAAGATCCAGGGGTTACCCAGAGTGTGTAGTCCTGAGGCATTTGCTAGAATGTCTCGAAGCGGAGAGGAGCTTGCCCCTTTCCTCAACTCTTGACGGAAATCCAATTTCCAATACGAAATAACGGATTCGATTGTAGAACTAGTATGGTGACATAGTAGATGGTAGCTATGCCGCCTATGATTGATATTTATGATGCTATTCGTTTTTGAAACATATATGAACTAGTAATAATACCAAATGATTTTGCTTTACGCGTATTAAGCATATTTGGCCATTATAAAGTAAAACTCTATCCTTCGGCTTGCGTTGCATTGTATGATGGGACTTGAGTCTTATAATGGCTTCATTCTTTTTAAAAGCATTGCGTTGTTTTAAAGAATTTACTTTGTTTTAAATGCACCAGCAATCACTGGAGTAAACCCGTTCCGCGAAAGTGGCGTGGTCCTATGATTTGCTTATTACTGTTGTTTAAACTGTTAAGTAGATTTCTCATACCAGTCCCCATGACTGACTCGTTGTTTGTTTCACTTTGCAAACGCGGATGCCCGTATTTTCACACGGGCAACCTAGTTCACATGTGACATGTTGTTTTGGCTCAGCACTGTAGTATGGAGTGCATTTTTGGCTCATGGCGAGGCTGACTTCACCAAGATGACTTTGACATTTTCCGCCATTATTGTATCTATATTATGATTCCGCCACAGGCGATGCAGACTGTTTTACTTCCAGTACTTATTATCGTATGTATATGTACCGCCTTCGGCGATGTAGACTGATACCCTTATTATGTCTCACTGTATGTATATATTCCGCCTATGGCGATGGTGACTGATCATTTCCCTTTTATTTACTAAGTTATATCCTACGTTGTGCTATTCTGATGTTGTTACATGTTATGATTCCGCTGTCATATCTATGTAAAATTATTCCCTTTATTGTTTTTTCTATTATCTCTACTCTGCTATGATGATTGATGTGTTATATTCCAATGATTATCCTTAATACCGTCACACGGATTTTGGGATCGTCACATATATAGTACATGGCAAAGCTCTGGGAAGCCATATATTTTTGATGCACGAGAAAATTGTTGTTTTGGATCCATCTTTGATGCTATTTGTTATTTGGATCCATTTTTGTTGCTATTTGTTGTTTGGATCCACATATGATGATCTTGTTGATTTGGATCCAATTTATGATGTTTTTGATCTCCTTTATATAGCCTAGTGCTAATATAATGTTTTATATGGTAACCACTTATATGTCAATAGAACTCTACATGAGTGTTATATCTCGACATTTTTATGGATATGCCCTTTGCTGTTCTTTGGAGATTTTATGTAAGTGCAATTGGATTTGATGCTTAGCACTTGTTGTTAGTTGGAAAACCTTTATATGACGCTATCGATGCCATCCACGAGACCACTATACGATGCTTTCGTTGTACCTTATATCATGAACTTTATGTTATACATTGTTGCATATACTCTTTCTCCATTTGGTATCTCTTGTGATGCTGCTTTTCATGTATTATGATCTACTCACAATGTTTAAACTAGACTAACCCATGTGTTTTATTGTAACAACCTGAAATTTTATAGTTTTGATTTGGAATATTTAATTAATTTTAATTATTCAAAAATAGATGTTTTATAATTAAAATACCTTCTTTTAATTTATATTAAATAACGTAAAGAGCATTTTTAAAATTGGTTTACAAAAATAAATAGTCAAAGAAAAAAAATGTGATCAGAAGAAATTTTCAAAAAGGCTGATTTTTTATCATGTAAAAATTATTTGAAATGTTATTTAAATTACTTAAATAAATATATTAATAAGTGAAATTAGATTAGTGCTATTTAATTAATTAATTAAGTTAATAAAGTAAGATGTGATGTTAAATAAGACTAAAGAAAGAAAATAAAAGTACTTAAGTTATATTTAAATTAAGGAAAGGAAGACACATAAGTACTTTAGTGTAATGATGATATTGGAAAAGAGGACACTAGATGGAAACTGGAGTGCAAGGAAGATGGTGAGGTGGCATTAGCTTAAGGAGGGTAATGTACAAAGGGTGTAAAGGTAATTTGATATTTTGATTTTATATAAAAGTGATTTTTCCTACTTCCTTCTCATTTTTACTTTCCTTTTTTTAACTTCATCTTCTTCCTTAGAGCTTTCTAAAGAAGATTTAACGTATTCTTACTTTTCAAATTTAATTTCCTTTGCTTTAAGACTCAAATTTGTTACATTTCTTCTATTTTCAAAACTTAAGAACTTCTGCTTTTATTTTCTATTTTTACTCAGATTTTGCCTCTTCTTCATACGACCATAACTCTCTATAAAATATTTCAAGTTAAGATTTTCTTCTTTTGAAACTTAAGAGCTTTTTGAGTTGCTGTAGTTTTTCTTTTATCCACTTGGGCTGCTTTTGAGTTTTACTTTGCCAAAAGTTTAATTCTTTTTGGTTCATTATTTTCTGACTCAGTTCTTAAGGTCGAAAAATGACTGTTGTTGTTTTGGTCTTATCTCAATCAAAACAAAACAAAATTTTGATTTTATTTTTTTAAACAGTAGAGGAAATAAAATTCATGAAATTTGATTTTGACTAATTTTCCTATTTTCTTTGTTTTCATATTTGAAAATCATTTTGAAAAAGACTAATTTTTGGGATATTTTTTTGTTGATATTTCTTGCCCTCAAATTGTCATCACATCACTTAGCCGAGACATTCTGGTCATGAAGCCTACAAATTCCATAATTTCTTAGGGAATTACACATACTAGTGTTGATTCAAGTTTTGGTAAAGTTGGAATTGATTTGGATATGCTTAAGGTGAGTGAAACCCACAACTTTAAATTTAAAGTTTTAATCTTTAAAATGTTTTATTTGTTATGTTGTTTAATTGTTGTACGCTAAGATTTTTAGCTCGTTTGTGGATATAATTTGGTCATGCATATGTCTCTGATTTTGTTGTGAATGGTAGGAATAGAATATTGTGTTATACGCTTAGAAAGTAAGAACCTTTATATGGTTTATAGCTTGGAATTCTTGGTTGAAAATATGTTATGTTTTTTAGATTAAAAACCATTTTAAGGTTTCAAACTTTGTTTTCATATTTATAACCATCTTCTTCATGTTTTGGAAAGTTTGTAAGAATTCAATAATAACTTTTTAATGGAAATTCAAAAGCTAAGATTTTAAAGTTATGGTTTTACAACAAAAATCGCAAATAGGTGCAGTCCATAAAAACGAACTATTTTTGAAAAGTAAGTTTGTTTTTAACTTAGATAAGTTTTGAAAAATGTCTTCAAAAATCATTTAAAATGTAAGTTAGTAATTATTATTATTTAATTACCTAATTATTTATTAAATGATTATTTATTTAATTAAAAGGGTCATTAGTACTTAATTACCCTTTAATTAAGTAAATTTGTACTTAATTTTGATTCTAATTTGTTTGATTAATGAAAATTAATTATTATATAATGACTTTAAATCAAGGATTAAGTATGATTAATTACTTAATTAAGATTATCTAAATTAAATATAAAATAAGGGTTTTAAATAATTAATTATAATTGGTTAGGTCAAGTTTAATTTAAGAACTTAATTAAAGTTTGTTTAACTATTAACTGAGGTTTAATAAATTATTTAATATGGAGTAATTATTATTTAATTATTTTTTAAGGGTTAATTAATTACCATTTTAAGGATTAGATAAATATTTAATTATTTATTTCAAAGGGAAATTTTTTTATAAGGATAAATTATTTAAAAAAATATATCCATAAGGACAGGGACTAACAATTTATTGAGGACATAATATAGCCCATCCCACCATAATTCCTCTGTAAGCACTTTTCTCGTGCCTATTCATCTTCTTTCTTTCTTTCCACGCATGAAAAAAATACACTATTTCTTTCATTTCAACTCGTATAACTAAAATCACGAAAGTAACTAAAAATGGTGAATGAATCACAAACACCATCTTCTCCTACTGTAGAGTCGACGAATGTGACTGAAAATCCAAAAATGATACCCGATACTGCTCAAATCCAACATGAATCGGAAAAACAAACTGGAACACTAATTGATTATGCCAAAAATTTGCAACCGAGTGCCGAAACCCTAGTTCGTGAAGTACAGAAAAGAGATTTGTATCAAAATCAAACCGATGATCAAATAGTGGAAGAAAATGCATTAGAAAAAGAAACTGATACCGTTGATGGTCAAAACTTGGAAGAAATCCCTCTGATTGAATTTAAAAGATTGGTAACTAGGGAGACAAGATCCAAAAAGTTTAATGATCCAAAACGCTTAACAGACATAGCGAAGATTAAAACAAAGGAAGACAAAAATAAGGTAAATGGTACCTTAAATATAAAAAGCTGACACTGTTATTTTCATTCTGTAACAATAATATACATATTTAATAGGATATCGCTCAGAGAAAAGGGAAAATCCAAGCAAAAGAATCCAAAGATAATGAAGAGAATTCAATGAGAGAAATGCTACTGTTATATTATTTAAAAATGATATTGTTGTCTTACAAAAACGATACTATAAACTTAAGAAAATTGATACTTATAACAGAACAAACTGATACTACTAGTTAAAAAATATAATAGTAAACTAATATTGTTGTGTTAGTAAAACGATAGTTTAAATTTTGATCCAAATAACTATTAATTTAGAACTGATTCCTCAACATTATTCACAGAACTGATACCCATAAACAACAAATAGTAGAATAGTAAAAATGATATCTACCAAGGCACAAAACTGATACATGTACACTATGAGAGAGAAAAGAATAAAAACTGATACCTACAGCCATAGAAAACTGATTCATGTACACTGTGAGAGAGAAAGGAATAAAAACTGATACTTATAAACAAAGAAAATTGATACCTAGACACTGTGAGAGAAAAAAGAATAGAAACTGATACCTACAACTATAGAAAACTGATACTTATAAACTATACACATTAAAATTAATAGAAAATGGTATCTAAGTTGATATAAAATTGATATCCACTCACTGTACACATTAAAAACCGATACCTACATGATCGAAAAACTGATACCCATAAATCATGCATAACAACATTACATGTGAAATACTGATTATGAATTTGTTGACTGATTTTTTATGTTGCATTACATGTACATTTGATACTCATAAACCATAGCATTCAATTTTGTAATTATTTTTTATTACTAACCAGGATGATGATTTCATGAATCCGAGCGTAGAGACACTAAGTTGACAACATTAGCAGACAAGAACAAAGAAATAGCTGCAGATAATGAGAGAAAAGCTGAAACTACTTATAGATGTGGTTTGCAACCTGCATACAAGATGATAAAGTTGGTAAAAGACAAAAAATCTCTGACCAAAAACAAAATGGTTTGTTGTAACGCGCTCCATTCTTCGAGTTTTTGGGTATTTTCTTTGATGAGAAAATTGCTTTGAAAGAGTGCAAGAAGCATCAAGAGAATTTGGATGCAGTTTATGCTTGCTACTCTCCAAAGGAAGAAATGTTTGTGTTTAGTGAAGATAGATTGAAAATAATAGCACAATTATCAGCTTATTATTCTACATACCAGTGCATAAAACAACACAATGCTTTTTGAAAAAAAATGAAGCTATCATAAGACCCAGTCCCTTCACACAATGCAACGCAAGCCGAAGGATAGGGTCTTCCCTTATAATGGCCAAACATGCTAGGTACGTTTAAAACAAATCATATGATACTATTATAAGTGCATAATGAATTAAACAACTTCAAATATAAATGTATCAATCATAGACCATATGGGTACCATATATCATGTCTCCAATACTAGGCTCTACAATCAAAATAGAAATGTCACGTATTGGAAGTTGGATTTCCATTTGTGAACCAAGGCAAAGGGATCATCCTGTGCCAATTCGAGACAATCTTGCCCACCTTGTCTCAGGTCTCCGCCGCAACTACACCCGGAGTAACAGGGCCAGTCCACATTTTAAGTGTATTAAAAATCCCTGAACATGCTTTTCTCCCCGCCCTATGGGGCGTAAATGAGCCAGATGACTCAATATCCATTGGCTCCGTAGTAACCAATATATCCAAGGCGCCTCGCTATCCATCAAGTAATATGCAACATCCACATGAGTAAAATGTCTGGGCTCCATACCATGACACCATTCCTAGCTAGAAAGAAACGCACGTCCTCCCTGAGGTCCCTCCCATTTCTAGTTTACACCGGGGTGTGAGACTCATGAATTAACGCTATACACAAAGCTATGCTATATTAAAGCCGTGCTTTGATCATCAACCACAAGACTCTGCTTTTCAACAGAATCCTTGATCCTTTGCATCTCAGCATGCCACAGAGGTAATTCATGCCATGCGACTGATGTCTATCGATATATAACCTCTGAGCTCGTACGTCTCAGAGAAGGGTGTTAAGCAAGAGAATAAATTCTCCGCCACCAAACAGATATATATTTAATAAAAATCAATCAACATAGAATAAAATACAATGTCAGACACACATCCATTTACAAGTTCGTTTTGGGTCTGAACGAAACCGAAGGTACCTTATTCCTCGTCCCATATGTCTAATACAGGAGAGAGGTCCTCGCATATCCGGTCGATCTCCAAGTACGTCTGGACGATCACCACTTATTACCTTGTCTTGAGTGTACAACCCAATCAAGACATCAGTAATCATCCAAATGATGTAAAGACCTCCGGTCTTCAACCACCGTCTTCATCATCAACTTATCGTCGAATCGGTTATTCAGGATGGGTATAAACCCGGACTTTCCGAATAACTCGCGTATATAATAAACAAGTGCTATAAAACACAACATATGCCTCATTCCAATCTAGAATATTTTTTATTCAAATATTCTTGTACTTTGGGAAAGGTTCCCATTAATTTTATCAAAGATAAATTCATTAAATTTATTCTTCAATCTTCCTTTGGATATCAATTCAAACCAAATTAAGGTTTGCCCAAATTAGTCGGGATTAGCGCACCTTACCGAAATAATCATTTATTATATTTCCCAATCCTAACCTATTCATCCCATGGAGCAAAACTGGTAATACTCCATATCTAACACCATGGTGTTATCACTAAAATTATTTATCATTTCACGTTCAAGTCTAATTAAAAATTTAACTATCGCTTGGAGTAAAACTGGTGGTACTCCATTCTCGATCATTTCCTGAATTTGATAATTTAAATTATCACATTCACATTTCAATCTAATTAAAGATTCATTAAAACTCCACTTAGTTTTAATCCCTAAAAATCATTACGTAATGATTTCTCAAATTTAGGAAGTAAATCCTCCCTTTAATTGGGTTAAAGAACCAATGTCATTTAAAACACAGTTCACGGTAAACCCAAAATCACATTCCATTAATTATGGAATCTTCACGGAAAACTGATCAATATATATATATATATATATATATATATATATAATCGATATAAACTTCCATATCCAACTGATAATATAAATGGAATAACGGTGAAGCCTTTTAAATTTTATATATAGAAACAGTCTTCCTTTACAGAAGTTCACTTCGATTATTACCAAATCAAATTCCATTCCATTCCAATTTATTTTATTAAATTGGAAAACTTTTCTTTGGAAAATTTCCAATAAATCTTAATAAAAAGATTTAGAAATCTCAAATCACATTTCACTATTGATCGGGTTAAAGAACGAATGTCTTTGAAAACACCGTTCACGATAAACCCGATTCACATTCTATTTTATTTCAATTACAAAATATAACTGGAAACTCAAATAATCTTAATTAAAAGATTTATTCTTTTGAAATGAGGTTTAAGAACATTGTTACTGAAGACTCTGTTCACGACAACCCAAAATCCAATTATTTTATTCAATTCCAATTAAATATTAATTAATTGGAAAATTTCACTAAATCTTAATAAAAAGATTTATTCTCTCCTCAACTTGGTTTAAGAACAATGTTATTTAAGACACCGTTCATGACAAACCTAAAATCCCATTTGATATTAAATACAAGGCTCTGAATAGAAAATATATCGGCTTATATTCAATATCAAATTCTGCAACCAACAAATATCGTATTGGAAATAACGATATAAATATATTTTTCAAATTTCCATAACAATATCTGTATAATCACGAAATCCAACATCGAAATATTCCAAAGATAATTTTGATTCAAATCCATTCCAATTCCGAAGATAACAATATCTGTATAATCACTTCTTTTTCGATATTCATTATAAAAATGAATATAATCGATATAAATATCGATCGCATCCAAATGGCGCATAACTAATCAACATGGCTTCATATATTTAAATATTTTCGTGTCCATCCAAAATCAGACATCAAAATCATATTTTGATTCTTTTTTGAATATTATTTTAAAATATTTGTTATTTTAAAATGTTCGTTATTTTAAAATATTCCTTATTTCTGAATTGGAATCAGACCCAATAAATTACCATATAATTTTGTTTGTATGGATTTCATACAACACATGTATATATCAACAATGATAAACAATCAACCATCAGCCAGAGTGCACTACACAACTGCATAATTATTAAATATAAATAATTAACGCTTACAGCAGTCTGTTAACCCATCGATTGACATACAACTAAACGATTGGGATTAGTGTACGTCAAATATCATCCCAATACCCGTGTGGGGTTTCAATCAATAAACACAGATTTTATTTGTGTAGTTAGGCGATGTGTAAAATATTATCGTCCCAATCAATGTTAGTTAAATGGGTGTACATAAACAAATCGTCTGATTTGTAAATGAATATTAATTTCAACTCATGAATATTTTGTTAAGTTCATATGTACAATAAAAATGATATTTTTCTTATTCAAATATTTTATTCCATATATGAATATTTTATTCAGTTCATATATACAATAAAAATGATATTTTTATTATTCAAATATTTTATTCCATACATGAATATTTTATTCAGTTCATATATACAATAAACACGATATTTTTATTATTCAAATATTCTATTCCATACATGAATATTTTATTAAGTCCATATATATAATAAAAATGATATTTTTATCATTTAAATATTTTATTCCATACCATACAATCAATAATCACAATATAGTCCATTCAATTCAAACAAACAATTGTGGTTTGTACAATCAATGGTGTCGGGTGCTGCTAAGCACCGTTTGCATCCTAGTATATATTTTACTGGAAATAAATTGAGTGAGAAAGAGTTCTCACCATCGGTTTCCACTCCGCCAGTATTTATTTCTGAATTTCTGTTTGGTTTGGATTTGAAATTGCTCAAAATTCCAATGTGCTCCAAATTGGACCCAGTCAGTCTTGTTATGAAGACCTCGTCCCCATGATCGCAATGGTTCCAGTTTCGTGCGATTTGGCCTCGTATAAAGGAGATATGATAATTAACACGTTTGATTACTTAATTTAATTAATTAAAATTAATTAAACAAATTAATTCCATTTTTACCCCTATCTCCTTCGTTGATACACTGAAACCTGTCGAATTTGCTTCCACCCAAGTACCCCCGTCGCTGCACCAATCACCTATGTCGGAGGTCAATCGGAGGGCGCTTTATGCGCCGTCCTTCCCTCCACCGCCTCCAATGGCAGCGCCACCTACGATAGCCCCAGTGCCTCGGAAAATGAACCCAAACCGAGCCCTTTTTCATGCAAAAATCGAGAAGAAAACTCCACTAAATCCAATCTTAGCCGTTGGATCTGTAGAGCGCACGGAGTAGATCAATCTTGCCTTTGAGGATTTCGAATTTCATAGATTGGATATGTAGATTTTCGTGGCGAAAGAACTTAGCGATTTTTATCACTGAAACAAAAACTAGCAGCTAGAAGGAGTGCCCTAGGGTTAGGGTTTTAAAACTATTTATAATATATATTTTTATTAATTTAATTTCAAAAATACCAGTGTATTGTTATGAACTCCAAATCCAACCCAATGACTGTCGCCCTAGCCAAATACCCCCATTCCGGACACAATGGGATATGTTTCGTAAGCCAATTCTAACGTTTTGATACGTTCTTCCTTAAATTAAAAAATAAATCAATATATATTGAATTTAAATGTACACTGTAATTTATCGGGGCCACATCTGACTCCAAAAATTCCAGAAAAATAAATCTAGCTATGTTTTGATGATACGGTCCTAACAAAACTTATTTCATCAAATTTAGAGACCATTTGAAAAACGGTCATTTTCCAGTCGATTAAATTCAAACTGAAATTACCAAACACGTTTAAATTCAACATGCTCACATTTTGATTCCAAAAATTATGAAAATTTGAATCTAGCAATAATTTGACATTCCGGATCCAACAAAAGTGGTCTCATCAAAAACGGAGGTCATTTGCAAAATCGCTATTTTTAAGGGCTATATATTATATAAAATCCATAGTTACTATTTTGAATTTTCAACTGGATATAACTTTTTATTCCCGTTATGAAATCTGGAATTTTCTCATTCTTTGGAAAGATAATTTCAAACAGATTCAAATATTTCTAGTTTCACTAAATTTGACTTATTTTGAATCATGTACATTCAATTGAAATTTGAAATCGAATTTTCAAACTACCGCGCCATTTCAGGCTCGTTGTATAATTAAAATAAGTTTATTCGTTCTAACTTCGATTTAAAGAAATTTTTAGTCATTATTATTTAAAATAAATTATTTTAAATATTCAAAATCCTTTAAAATTGCCAAAATAAAAAAATTTAATTGGTTTTGATATTCCGGGCTGTTACAAAATTGATAGAGCGACGATAAGGTAAGAAGTTGGAAAAAAGAAAAGGCAGTTTGAAGAAGACCTATTGATGCTTTTGATCATTGAGATACTACTCATATTCTTCTTCCCCAATAACCAACAGAAGCGATAATGCGGATTCGTACCATTCTTTTTGGACGAAGACAAAATGAATTATGTTTCTTGGCTAAAAACAATCCAAGCAAATTTTAACAAATTTATTTAAAAAAAATCCACAAGCCGAGGAACATGTCTGGATGCTCAATGTTTCCTTTGGTAAGAAAAGTTTTTTACAATATTCTTATTTTTAATCCAAACATAACAATATGATTTCATGTTTATATATATTTTATTTATTATATTCAGTATGTCCTGTGCGAGAAGATCACTCTCATTAAGCAAAAAAGAAATTTCGACAATAAACTCCCACGTTTTTCAAGGTGGGATCTAAAGAATCTGAAGAACATTGTCAACAAAAAATTCTTGAATGAATTAAAGCGTGGAGAGGTATGAAATTTTGATATAACTTATTATTTCATCCCTAGTTAATATATAAAGCATTTTTTTTGGAACTGATACCTTATACAACTCAAAACTAATACCTCAGTCCCCTATCATGCTTATATTTTAAAAAACTGATACCTGAAAACCACTAAAACTATTACCTAAAATCTGACACCTTAATAGTGATTAGTGAATACTGCTAAAACTGACACCTAGAAAATGCTAAAACTGATACCTTTAAAGTTACATTAAAAAACTAATACCTAAAAAATCATAAAAATTCTACGTTGAAACTGACACCTTAAATCTGATACCTAAATTATACTGAAATTACTACTTCAAAACCGAGACATTAAAAACGACACCTAAATATTTACAAATCTGACACCCTACTTAATACCTTTCTAATGTTTCAAAATATGCACGTTAAGGAAATAAAAAATATAAAGCCACACGAGGCTAAGCATTTGGAGACATTGGAAGCTCTAACAAGAAGAATAACAAAAGGAAAAGCTGTGGAAAAAAGAATGTGGTGAACAACAAGAACAAATGAATATTTTGAACATGATGTCTCAATTAGAATATTAAACTTCCACGTTAAAGTGAATGAATAAAAAAATAAGGAGTTAAAAGAGGAGGAGCTAAAGAAAGAAAGAAAGTTGAGAAAAAAACCAGAAGATGAGCTTTTTAAACTGAGACAACAGCTGAAACAACAAAAACCGGACTCTGGACATGAAAGAATAGAGGAAAAAGTAGATTCAGAAGCAACATTGGATGATTTACATATGAAAGGCACAGTGGGAACTCATGAAACAACACAAACTGATTTTAATGCTGAAGTACAAGAGGGAGAAAAACAACCAGAAGGTATTTCATTTGATGAAGAAAACTCAGCTCAAAAGAAAGACAAATCTGCTAAACAACACTATGAAACCACACCAAAAATTGATACTGATATCATCAAAGACAGTGGCATAGTTGAACAGAAAAAACAAACATTTGAAGACATCATTGCTCCTACCATTAATTTGGGTGTCATTCAAGCATGCTCAGAAGTAAAAATCGATGAAGGTAGTAGCGGAAACCATACCAAAAAAGGATAAAAAAATCAGCCATCAAACCAACAAGTGCCAAACCACCTTCTTACATTGAAAGACTGAAGGCAAAAAGTAAAATTAAAAAAAGGAATGATGAATATTAATATTCAAAAAAGCAAGCAAGAAAGGAATGAAAACAGAAAAAAGATGAAGCAGGTAAAGGAAAAAAGGAAGACCTACAGCTTGCGTTGGTTAAAAAAGATGAAGAAAAATCGGAAAACCAACAAACTAAACCAAATGAAAAAGAAGAAGAAGAAAACGTAGATGAGTTAGATCCAATTTAAGCAATAGAACCTACATGGAAAGACCTACACTTGTCACTGCAAAAGTGTGACAAGTCATCTAAATGATGAAGAACAAAGGACTGAGAGAAACTTATACCCAAATTCTTAATAATGATACCCAATTTTTTAACATACAAATACCCAAATTTTGTATCTTAAATAGGACAAGTACAGTTCTTAAGAAACTGAAACCTACATACATATAAAACTGATACCAGAAACTGGAACTTCTGTGTTCAACCTATATGGTACTAAAACTGATACCTTCAGATATGCAAAACTGCTACCTAGTATTTGTTACAATAAAAACTGATACCATAAAGTATATAAAATTGATATCTATTAATTGTCCATAACAAAAAACTGATACCTTCCAACATAAAAAATGATATCTAACAACTAATAAATATAAAACTGTTGGAACAACATATCAGACTGTTGTATAGAAAAAGCCAACATGTCAATTTAATTTGTGTAACATCTTATTTTCATTCATAAATCACATTATCGACAGGTTCAGCCAGTACTAAACAATTATGTAATTTCCACAATAATAACAGTAAGTACAATTCAATTATACAATTATTATTATTATACAAGATTGACTTACATATTAAATACTAACATGCACACTGGTCTGAGCAGAAAGGCAATGTTGAAAAAAGGACTGGAATTATAAAACATTTAGCTATTCCATTCTTAAAAGAAGCAGCTCTAAACAAATACACAGAAACAATATACTTTCCAATGCACAGTGAAAGCCATTGGACACTACTTGCATTGCTATATCCAAACACGGAATGGTGGCACTATGATTATATGAGGCCAATACATTCAAATGAAAGAAACAATCTAAATTTGAGAGATGCAATGATATTGGTATGGAAAAAATTCTGTTTTTTTTATAAAGTGATACTAATGTATACTTACTGCAGAGAGAAGAACTGAAAAAATATTGCACCAACTATGGATAGAGAATAATATTCAAGATAAGATGCTTGAATCGACAGAAATCCATCAACTAGAATGTGCACAGCAGCGTTCCAGCAGGTAAGCTTATTGATGAGTTCTATTTCTTAAAAAAATTCAATTGTATATAGCTAATTTACAAACTGATACCAACACAAATCCAACCCGATACCAACATTTATTCAAAATGATATCCACTGGTACAAACACTCATTTGTACGCTTGCAACAGTGGCATCATCACCACTTGTATTGATTGTACAGTTAATTAAAACAATCACTTATAATGGTTGTTGACATAATCTAATCATTTGCATCATATACCACAACAATTATTTCTAACCATCAATATATTTCATTCGTGCAGAGTTGATTGTAGTATATTCGTCATGATTTTTGTGGTCTCACACAACAGATCTGAAGTACCATTGAAAGTGACCAAAAAAAAAGATAAAGCAAGAGCTAGAATTTTGCATGAAATACTTGCAAATCATGAAAACTGTTGGAATTTAGTTGAATTCATGATTGGATTGAGAAAAAGTAGAATTAAATGAATGAATTAATGTCTAGAATGAGGAATAATGTTGTATGTAATTATATCATGTTCGAAAACAATGTTTTGCATTTCAGTTCTATATGCAAAGAGTTTTATATGTTTTGCATATCAATATTGACTGGATTGATGTATTAAACCCAAATGTTGCTTATATACATGTTGATGGATGAAATATATGTAATATTAATGTTTTGCATGACAAATTACTGAAGTGATATGAATTTTATGTAGTATTGATACTCTGACAATCATGCACAACAGAATTTTTCACAAGCTGATTCTGTAAAACTGATACTTATAAAATGCAGACAACAATAAATAGAATACATACCTACCGAGTCATAAAACTGATACCTAAGTACTGTGAAGAAAGAAAATAATAAAAGTTGATACTTACTGCAATATAAAAATAGTACCTATAGACTGGTCACTAAAAACTAAAAAAACTGATACTTACAATGATAAAAAAACTGATACCCAGCCACTGAAGTAAAAAAAATAAAAACAAGACTAATACCTACAGTATTGCAAAACTGATACCCATAAACTGAAAACAAGAAAAGAAACTAAAATTGATACCTACCGAGACATGAAACCGATACCTAAAAACTGTAAATATGAAAATAACATAAGACTGATACATACAAGGACATATAACTGATACCCAGTAGATGAAACAAAAAATATCACATAGAATTGATGCCTACATCAGAGTAAAACTGATACCCAGCATACAAATCTCATATCAGTGATCATAGCAACATGATATCATATCATATCAACAACACATCAGTGTAAAAAATAAAATAAAAACACAATAAGATATGAAGAATTTGTATTAAAAATATGTAATATTGAGCGAATTTTCAATGTATCAAACAACACTGCTAACATATACGAGTTTATTTAAAAAAAATCTAAAAATATTTGTATTCCCTAAAACAAATGCAATAAAAATCACATACTATTGGAAGCTTGTCATGGCCATATGCTTTGCACACCCTGCATTTATTTTGCTTGTTTTGGAAATATGCAAATCCTTCTTTTCTTTTTGTAGATGGTCTCCCAGCTTCACGTTTATCCTTGGGTGACTTAATCATTTCAACACTGCTTGAATCAACAATGGGTTTATCATAGGTAGGCAATAGGATTAACAGTATTATAATACGAATATCGATAAGCTTCCACAATGAAATAGTGTTCAACGAAATCATTAACACTTAGTTTCACTTTATTAATGCATTTTATTTCATAAGCACAAGGAAAACCAATCACTTTCCATTGATTATAGCTTCAAGTCCAATCTTTAAGATCAATACGATGAGATATTTGAGATTTCACTTCAAAAAGGAATTTAAAAGATTTAAGGTCATCCCATATGAAACCTTCTTCCACCAACTCTTTTAAACGATTTTCCATAGTCAGACATAAATTCGTAGTCCATAAATGACATTTCTCTCTCCTTTAAGCCATTTTATCCATGATTTTAATACGTATTTCATCCAAGCAAGATGTAATCGGTAATGCCCTCTCATCTAAAGTCCAACTATTAAAATTTTCAGCAACATTAAAGCTATACTCCCCATACCATTTACCCCGAAAAAACAAGTCAGCCCACTTATCGAATGGTTTGTCTTTCAAAAAAATTCACCACTGCATTACCACCAATTTCCAAAATTTGGAATGAGCTGCATCAAACTCATCCACACTTGATGGTCTAGAACATATCTTAAACAATTCGACAATCATGAACACCAGAAATCAAACCTTGATGATGATCTGTCATAAAAAGCAACGTCTGATCTTCTATAAGCATTACCTTCAAATGACTTTAAAACCAACTCCAGTTGTCTACATTCTCTATTAAAACTACAGCCACAACTATAGGGAAGAAACCTATGGAAAAAATTACAGAATAAAAAATCAAACAAAATTCATGACCATAATAAAACTGCTACTCTGAAATTAAAAAGTGCTACCTACAAGGTGAAACATTTTAATACCTTCAGACATACAAAACTACTACCTAAAAACTATACAGTAAAAATTGATACCTTCAGACATGAAAACTGCTACATACGAACTATACGATAAAAACTGATACATTCAAACATACAAAACTACTACCAATAAACTGTATACTAAAAACTGATACCTTCAGACATACAAAACTACTACCTACTAACTACAGTGAACAAACTGATACTTTTAGACATACAAAACTGCTACCTACCAATTGCAACATTAAAAAATGATAACATAAACAATACTAAACTAATACCTAAAATCTGTAAAAAAAAATGATACCATCCCCTTCAAATGATACCATAAATAATACTACAACAAAGCAAAATAACACTACATCATACCTTGGTTACCATTCTTTGAGGTAGCACCCATCAATACACTTGGCCTCCCCTTCAAATGAGTCCTATCTAAAAATATCATAGATCGACAATGCTTGAACCCAAAAATACAAGCATCTAAACCAAAAAACACTCTCTCAAGTTGATTTGTAGAAGGGTTAACACCCATCTCAACATAAGAACTGAGATTATGATTCTTTAATGCCTTTAAGTACCAAGTCAAATTATTATAAGAAATTGCATCATTACCATACAATTTTGTTAAAGCAAGTTGCTTCCCATGATAAGCATAAGAGTAAGACAACTAAAGATTAAACTCTCTATGAAAATCAGCCATGAAATCTTTCGGTTTCATACTTTGATGGTCTCTAATTTCATCTATTATCAAAGATTTAACAAATGAGCTAGAAAGATGAGAATTGTTCAAGTTTCTTAGGCCAACACCGCATGAATGCTCAACAACCGAAGACCGAGTAAAAAACCTACTAAGATGCCAAGAATCACAAGAAGTATGTAATTTAAACGGACATCCAGTGGAAGACGATAAGGAAACTATCGTAATCTTAGTAGAGCTATCCTTAAGATAAAGTAACTCATGTCCTAATTAAATTTGATATGTCATTAAGAATTCTCTAAAGTGGTTGGCCCCTCCAAAACAAAAACAAATAAAATTAGAAATTGTTAATGTATAACCTCTTTTCATCAAATATTTCAAGTAACTTTTCCTATGCACAACAATGCTTGCACCCAACGATCCAGTAAAAGACGAATGCTTCGAAACATTATTAGAAAGTGAAGAAGAACCACCATTCATGGTTTCCAATTGGAAATCCTTCAACTTAAGATCAAAACAAAAAAAAGCACTCTTCTTATGTAGTTGAAAACAAACAATAATTTGAAGATTGGAATCGGTGTCAATAATTATAGTTTTGTTCTCAAGCACATAGCTAATCTCAATCGACATAGGAATGAGCTGAGACCAATTTTGGCATACTTCATTCCGTAAATCATAAATTGAGCAATATCCAACAACTGAGTGCTAAGAGAGGTTTCATTGAAGATAACTACAATAAGAAGATTGTTTTCACTACTGGAGGAAAAAAAATCCAAAAATTCAATTAACAAAGCAAACAAAAGAAAAATGGTACCCATTTAACACAGTTCTAATAACCACAGTAAAAAAACTGATACCTACATATATATGTTGGACCGAAAAATGGCTCTAACACCCAAAATATCTCGATTTGCAGAGAATTAAAGATAGAAATGAAATTTAATGCAGAAAACACACCAAATTTATATTGGTTCGGCGTTAAAGAGCCTACGTCCACTTTATATGACTTTGATTATACGTTTGAATGCAAATACAATCAATATTTTCTCTTAATTTCACTTTTACAATGATAATTCACTCAGTAAATTCGAGATAACTCTAAATGAAAATGATGAAGGTATGATAATGGTGGACTTAGAGCTCTGAATTGCCAAAAGATCCTGAAAAATGCCAGTGCTGGGCTATTTATAGGTGATTTCTACAGGCGGTTCGTGAAGACACGTGGCACAAATCCCGAGGATCTCGGACCCGTTCGTGGCTTGATGGAGAAGTAGTCAAAATAGCCGTTCTGGACAAGTAGAGATGGATCTTTGAATTACGATTCGTGGATGAGCAGAGTTTGACCAAGTTGTGGCCAATATTTCCTGAGTTCCGGATCGGTTCATAGTACTTGGTCACGAGCGGGTCATGGGTGGAAATCGCGAATGGGTCATGATTGGAGGTTCATGACCGGGTCATGGTTATTGACCACGAGTGGGTCGTGGTTGGAAGGCCGCGTGTGGATGGGAGAGGCTGGACCACGAGTGATTTTTCCCTAGGGGTGTCACGAGTAGATGTGCTTCTTCTCGAGTTTACACGCATGAGCATCCTTGTCATTCAAATACTAATGCTTATATTCTTGGTGGCTTAGTCAAAAAGCTAGCCAACATTTTTCCCCCTTGAAGTACGTTTTATCAGAGATGGAACGTCCTTCGAAATATATCAACACACCTATTTCCGAACAGATGAGTGCTGATAGTCGTGTTTGTTTGTATCATCACGCTGTTTCAGAGGATCACATTCTCTGACGAGTATAAATACATCATCGAGTTTCCAATTATTTCTCAATTCATTAGTCACCTCCTAACTTGAAATTCCAGAGCATATCGTGAACGATTCTTTAGATGAGCCATTAAACTTTCGTAAAATAGGCTTAAATATGTTCATTGCTCCTATAAGTAAAAAGTTCCAGCTTTTCAATTCAGTAATCGTTCCAAAGTCTGGGTCACTAAAACATACTATGATCTTTGTCACTTGGCAGGCGTCACGAACCGATAGTTGAGCGGGTCCTTATGCAAGCAATGGTGGGCTCATCTGAGTGCTCGTGGCCCATCATTGTGACGATCCCAAAACCCCGTGCTACGGTATTAAGGATAATCATTGGAATATAACTAATTAATCATCATTAGCAGAGTACATATAATAGCATAAGCAGGAAATAGAATAATTTACACAAATATGACAGCGGAATCATACATATCACAACATCAGAGAGCACAGTGCAGGATACAACTTAGTGCATAAAAGTACATGATCAGTCTACATCGCCATAAGCGGTACATATACATAGAGAGTACATAAGAGAAATATCAGTCTACATCGCCAGAGGCGAAATCATATACATATAATAACAATGGCAGAAAATCAATAGTCAACACTATGAAGTCAAGCCTCGCCATGATCCAAAAGATGCACTCCTGCTGCAGTGAAAAGCCAAAATACGTCCAGCTACCTGGTACTAGGCTGCTCGTGTGAAAATAAGGACACCCGAGTTTGCAAGGTGAAACAAACTACGAGTCAGACATGGGACTGGTATGAGAAATCTACTTTAACTAATTAAACAACAATATTAAGGCAAATCAAAGGACCACGCCACTTTCACGGAACGGGTTTACTCCAATGATTTCTAGTGCATGAAATAAAGTAAATTATTAAATCATCAGAATTCTTTTTATAAAAATGAAGCCATTATAAGACTCAGGTCCCATCACATAATGCAACACAAGCCGGAGGATAGAGTTTTACCTTATAGTGGCCAAGAAATGCTTGATACGTATAAAACAAAAGTGTTTGATATTATTACTAGTGCATACATGTTTCAAAAGCAACTTCAATCATAAATATCAATCCTAGACGGCATAGCTACCATCTACTATGTCGCCATACTAGTAATACAATCACATCCGCAATTTCATATTGGAAATTGGATTCCATCTTGAGTCGAGGCAAGGGGCAAGCTCCTCTCCGTTCGAGACACTCTAGCAAATGTCTCAGGATCACACACAACGATCCCTGGAATCAGCTGGGCCGGTCCTCTCTTACTTTTGAGGATTGGCAATTCTTGAGCACATGTTTCCCGGTCCTTCCAGACCTATAATCGAGGCGCCTCGCATTCCAACAACCACACAGGTGAAAATAATATCAATGTCAAGGCTGGTAAGTCACTGACACCACCGTAGCTAGAAATAAACATCGTGTTCCCCCAGCGGTCCTTATCCCATTTTTGACTCATACTGAGGTGTCAGGCTCGCGAATCAATGCTATACACAAAGCTACGCCACATAGGCCATGCTTTGATCATCAACCACAAGACTTTGCTTTTCTACAGAAGCCTTGATCATTTGCCACTTAGGCGTGCCACATAGGAAATTCACTCCGTACGACTGATTTCTATCGATATATAACCTCTGAGCTCGTACGTCTCAGAGAAGGGTGTTAAGCAAGAGAATAAATTCTCTGCTGCCAAACAGATATATATTTATTAGAGATCAATCAGCACAGAACAAAATCCAATGTCAGACACACAGTCCACTTACAAGTTCGTTCTAGGTTTGAACGAAGCCGGAGGCACCATATTCCTCGCATATCCGTATAATCAATAAATACGTCTGGACGACTACCACTTCAGCTCCAAGGTAGCTACTCCAATCATGAGCATCAGTAGCGCCCATCCATCCAATGTGATGATCGTCGGTCTTGAACCGTCTTCAACTATTCGACTTCTAACCGTCGATCGATTATTTGAAATGAGAATTAACTCGGCCTTTTCAAATAATCTGCGTATACTTAGATTTTCAAATCAATTCTTCACATGGTTAAATCATTCGACATTCCCATTTCAGTTCTTTATACAATTTTTCATGTCAAACACATTTAACCATCAAATATCAAGCCAACCAAGCAGAATCGGTTTATTTCCATTCTATATCGTCTATAATATTTTATAACGATATATTGCCATTTTCATTTATTTAAAAATGGCCCTATTTAATTAAATGACGTTTCAGGTCGTGCCGAGGCACTGGCGCTGTTTTTCCCTAAATTTGTTTTACACATATCTGAAAATCTAACCGTTGGATTTCAACAAAGTTTATATCATTGGTAAGATATTCCCAAAGCGAACCCAACGGTTCCAGTTTCGTGAAAATCCGATGGTCGGATCTTTTGGTATAATCGTTTGAAGTTACGATTTCAAAACGCAAACTGCAGGGGCTCGATTCGTTTTATTTAATTTATATATATATATATATATATATAAAATTCATTCGACGATTTCAATATCGTTTTCACTTCAATATTTCACTAACACCATTAAATTTCGAAAAATTTCGCCATAACCTCCTTTGTACGGGAAGGGGTTTGGAAATTTATTGGGCCGTATCAGGTACCCAATAAATCCTAATAAGCATGCACATATTTATTGTGATATATTCCGGTATCCACAGGGGAGTGTGTATAGATCATAACTCCAGAGAATAAATTCTCGTCACCCTATAAATGGTTTTTGTGCCTTAATGACCAGAGAGACGTGTTTATTGTCATCTCCAGACCAGTGTGGGGTTTTTATTAACCTTGCCATTTACCGTTACAATTTATATAGTCTAGATCAGTCATAAGTTCAACCTGTAATATATAGCCATCGCCATACAAGTCTCTCGGTCGTATGGCAAATCATCAACCTCGTCACAAAAGCTCCAAATGCTTATGTGGTATATAATGAAGTATGCCTATCGTCAAGACATATGCCATTAAGTGTAGTTCAAAATTAATTGTTACTATCCTATGGCGACATTTATTATTACACACAGAATAACCAGCACTCCGCATCCAATGGCATTCATAGGAGTTGATATAATAATAAAATTGTGCATCCAACTCATTAAGGTTTACCTATTTGTTGGGCACGCAAATAAATTCTTTACTCAATAGCTAATCCACTTTCCTGCTCAACACATGTATATATATATATGTGCAAAACTACGCTAAAAATAATATTTCTAGCGAATAAAGGTTTATTTCCACATATGGTTATTTTTAACACTCTACGTTTCGCATAAAAATGATATTTTTAGCGAACAAAAATATATTTCAACACATGACTATTTTGTTTAGTTCACCTACATGTTAAAAATAATATTCATAGCAAACAAATATTTGTTTCAACACTTGTATATTTTTAGCGAGTCGTTTACATGATAAAAATGATATTTTTATTATCAAAAATATTTATTCAACACATGAACATTTTTAGCACTTCATATTCACAATAAAATGTAGATTTTATTGTTCAATCTATATATTCAACACATGAATATTTTCCACTTCACACATACGATAAAAATATGATTTTTATCGTTCTAATCCTTTATTCAACACATGAATAATTTCCATTGTTTATATATATAATAAAAATGTGATTTTTAATGTTAAAACAATTTATTTGAAACACGAATAGTTTATATAGTTTATATATGTGATAAAATGTTACTTTTATTTTTCAAAGAATTTTATTCATCACATGAATTTCTATTCAACACATGAATTTCTATTCAACACATGAATATGTTCTCAACATATGAATTTCTATTCAACACAAGAATAAAGTTTCAACACATGAAAATAATTATAACACATGAATATTATAGAAAATTTCGGCAGCATAACGGCAGGGTATTTAAAACCCGCATCGTCCCAAGTACGGCTCCTCGCTCTACCTTAAAACCTTGCGGTTTTTGACAATGGGGATTTCATACATCTAATTCGCACGCAGGCGAGTATGTTTTTCTTTTCCACAATTTACTCTAATTTTGTTTCAATCACAAATGGGTATTTTTCAACCACAATGGTATTTTTCAACCACAATCCAAACAATATCAACCACAAACAATCATATCAACCATTCGCATTATTCACCAAATTTTTCACACCAATTCATAATCAATAAATATCGCCCATGGTTTGTGGACGAGGGGAGTATATATATATATATATATATATATATATATATATATATATATATATATATCGTATATAAATATATTTTATTTCCATTCCAACACACATATGATTTATACAATGCATGCATAATTCATACATCACTCATATAACTTATACAACGCATGTACATCAGGTATACAACATGTATATAGTTTATATTTCGCTTATATAACTTATACAACACATTTCCATTCACATTTCAGTTTAGAAATCTCATGTTGGTTGTTGCTTTGCTAAAAATCGTAATGTGCTCAGAAAAATCCACGGACGCTTCTAAAATGTAGAGAGCGTCGACACAGTCTCGATGTTTCCAGTTTCATCAAATTTCGTTAACACACGATAAAGATATGATTTTTCAAAGCTTGCAACACTTAAAAATGTTATAATCAGTTTAAAATGGCCAAAGCCGATACCTTTCACGAACCTTTGAAACGAGGTTTGCAAATAACCTTCAATCCATCACACGAGGGAGCGATCGGGTTTCACCACGGTGTAGAGCTCCGAGAGAGCTTCCTGGCGGTCCCCACGTTGCTGAACTTGAACGCCTATGGTGGCCGTGGCGGCGGCAGAAAGCTTCGAACTTTGGGGAGACGCTGCGCATGAAACACGAGACGAGGGAGGTCGAGGTTGGGGTTAATTTGAAGAGGGGAATGAGAGCTTCAAAGTTTGGGTGGTGGCAGAGGCTAACGGTGACTGTGGCGGTCGGAAAGTGGGCGGGTAGGTCGGAAACGGGATTCCGTCGATGAGCAGAGGGCGGCGAGGGATTTGAGAGATTTTTATTATTTTTAATTTATGAATTAAAAATTCCTATTGGTCGAGGTTTTATTAAATTTTTAAAATAGGGTTTTTCCATACGGATACCAATTTAAACCCAACGACTGTCACCTCTAGCTAAATACCCCATCCCCAAAACAATGGGATATGTTTCATAGGCCAGTTCGATTGTTACAGCCAGTTATTCTTCAAATTAAAATATAAAACATTCAATATTCGAGTTGAACGTCTATTTCAATTTGCCAGGGCCACAAACTAATTCGAAAAATTCCAGAAAAATAAATCTAGCTATGTATTGACGCTACGGTGTCAACAAAACTAGTTTCGCCGAATTTTGAGACCGTTTGAAAAATGGCCATTTTCTGGTCGATCCTATTTAATAGAAATCAACCGAACACGTTTTCTTTTTCCATGCTCACATACTAGCTTTACAAATTATGAAATTTGAAAGCTAGCAATAATTTAATATCTCGGATCCAACAAAAGTGGTTTCTTCGAATTCCGAGGTCGTTTGCAAAATGTCTATTTTCAAGGGCTATATATTCTCTATAGCGACCTTTCTGAAAATTCATTTGGTCATAACTTTTGATTTCCGCTATGAAACTTCGATTTTTCAGATTCTTTAGAAAGATATTCATAAACAGATTTAAAAATTTTTGGTTTCACCAAAATCCATTTTATTTTGCACCCGGTACGGTCAGTCAAAGTTTGAATTCAAAATTTCAAACTGCCACACCATTTCTAACTATTTATTTCATTGAAATATTCTATTTCAATTGCAAAAATTTCTTTGAAATAACCAATTTAAAAATTTTAAATTGGCTCGTATTTTCTGGGTTGTTACAATCTCCCCCACTTAAAACTTTTCATCCTCGAAAAGGAAACAGCAGTACAGTAGGAAATAAAAATGGAAATGCAAAAGGCACCTGTAACACCCCGAATTTTAGTTAATACTAAAATTCACTAATTACAGGATAAATAATCTCAGATGTGGGAATTGGGGGTAACGGGCTGCGTTATTGCGTTCGTCTCGGAAAAATACGCGAAATAGAGTCCGAGTTTTCGAAAATCGGAGTCCGTATGGCCCGGTTATGGCCCAAGGAAGTTTGCAGAAAAATTAGAGCTAAAAACAGATTTAGGAATTTAAATTTAAATTTAAATTCAGATTTGGAATGGGCCAGGCGGGGTCAGGCGGGAAGCTTCCCGCCCAACCCATGTCGACAGGGCTGTCGACAGGCCTGTCGACAGGGGTGTCGACATGCCTGTCGACTTGCCTGTCGACAGGGTGGCACCGTTCTGTGAACCTGGGTGCACCAGGTTGCACCAGGTTGGGTTTCAGGCTGGCTAGGAGGGCTGGTTCTAGAGGTTTCCTAAATCTAATGGACCTAAATTAATCTAGGGTTAATCCAAGGGCCTAAAACACTCTCTTAATCTATAAATACACCCTAAACCTACCTTAATCCTTACCAAAAATAGAAATAATGGCCTCATGCCGCCAAATTAAATCCTAAGAGAAGCCTCCACTAATCTAAGAAGAAAGTTGCAAGCTAATTCCTCTCTAATCAATCTTTAATCATCATTATCTTCATAGTTAGCAACTAATTCTACTTCATAAGGTTGCTAATCTTGAGTTTGGTGAGTTTCTATCACTTTAACATCAATTGTTAAAGTAAGTAGATTGGGTGTAATGAGACCTATGGTCTTAAATGCGGATTAGTGAGTTTGAATCATGTATAATGATATGTTACTCTATGTTGTTCTATGTTTATGCATATTTGATAAGTTGGTTTATGCATGCTTAATAAGTTGATTTATGCATGTTTAACAAGTTGATATATGCATGTTTAATAAGCGGATTTATGCATATTTAATAAGTGGAATTATGCATGTTTAGCAAAGTGAGTTATGCAAGTTGAAAGTGATATGCAAGTTAAGTATATGTTTAAATGCAAGTTGAAAGTGATATGCAAGTTATGCATGCTTATGCAAGTGTATGGATGCTTATGCAAGTCATGTATATGTTTAAATGCAAGATTTATGTGATATGCAAGTTATGCATGTTTATGCGAGTATATGAATGCTTTTGCAAGATATGTATATGCTTAAATGACATGATATGCAAGTTATGCAAGTATGTGAATGCTTATGCAAGTATGTGGATGCTTATGCAAGTATGTGAATGCTTATGCAAGTTATGTGTATGCTTAAATGCATGTTTAACATGTTATGCAAGTTATGAGAATGCCTATATGCAAGTTCAACATGTTATGCAAGATATGTGTATGATAATATGCAAGCTCATATGCAACATGTTATGCAAATCATGTGTATGATAATATGCAAGTTTGGGTTATATGTAGTTGGGTTAATATATGCTCGTATATGCAAGTTGACATCCTCTTAACCCATGACAAAGTTGTATGTTAAACCCATGATATTTGTGATGATCTTCCCCTTATTATGTCATATAACGAGAACGATTTACGTGGGGAACGATGGGGTTGGTAAATATGTTAATAAATGAATGTTTGGGTATGATTAAGCATACCATAAAAATAAATTACCATAAGTGGGAATTTACCTATTGAGTTAGGTCTACCCCATGGGAATTTACCTATTGAGTTAGGTCTACCCATGTTATGGAAAACTTGATATTAATTAGGGATAATTAATATGGGGGTGATTAATTAGGTGTAATTAATCGACTAAGACACGAGGTTGGACTCACTTGTAGTGTAAAACCGCCCGGACCCGACCGGCTTAACCAGTTGCTACAAATGTCAGCCCAATGTGAGAGGTCTTAGCCATAAATTAAATACGTGATTAAGGTAAAGACACGAGGTTAGACTCTGTTATGACGTAAGACTGCCCGGATTCTACCGGCTTAACCAGGCGGTCATAACAGCCAGTCTAATGTGGGAGGTCTTTACGGGAGATCACGGTCTTAATTAATTAAGAAACACTTAACCATAATAGCATGTAGTGGGACATGAGGGGTTAAGTGGGTGCCTTGGGTGGCATGAGGAAATTTGGTGGTTGCCTTGGGTGGCATGTGAATCTAGTGGGTTGCCTTGGGTGGCAATAGAAAATACGATTAGAATACTTAACCAAGTGGAAACATGTAATTAAACATGATTAAAGGGTTAAGTGGGATACACTAGATATTTGACAAGCTTAAGTGGGTAGCTTGTGGGGGCCCATTTCAACCAATATCCCAAACGTATCTTTGTGGGCTCGACCCATGTCGAGTGACGGGACACGCATATTGGGCTTGATTATAAGAGGCCAAAACGGGTTAGCGGTGGCAACGCAAGTCCAACGGGTTTCATATGCGTGTGTGGGCCCGGGCTGGTAGATAAGCCGTTGTTGCATCGTGTAGATATAAAGCCGTGCACCGTTAGTATTGGGTAGCCACTTTAGGGGAGTGATACACCCCACTGTGGGACCAGCACGGGTATCTACGGTAGGGAGCCGATCGATGGGGAGTAGTGGGTACACCTAATGAAGATAGGGGCAGACGGCACCTATGTAGGGGTACACGAAACTACTGGGTAAGAATTACCGGATACACCTAGTGGAGATAGGGGCAGACGGCACCTATGTAGTGGGCTAGGGGTACATGAAACTACTGGGGAAATTTTCTAAGTCCTTGGAAGGGATCAACCTTTAAGTAGGAATGACTGGTGTGGTGCAGTTAGTAATTATCCTTGGCTGGGTAGATGCGTCCTGACGGTTATCTTAGTTTATCCTAAGTCTACCAAGCTGCTTAGTGTAGCCATTCATCCCCAGATATTACCGTAGGTCAAGTTTATGTCTTCTCTGGTTACTTTAATAATTGTATTGTTAAAGTTATAGGACTCACTCAGACTTATGTCTGACCCCGTTGTTTTTATCTTTTTCCCAACCCTCAGGTCCTACGGTGGATCCTAGCGGTAGTAGAGCTTGATCGGATTGCTGTTCCAGTCTTTAGGAGCTTGGGTAGATGTAAAGCTCCAGTATCCAGTTATCTTTTCTTTTGTTATGGCTATTGTATGAGAGAGTGGGATTATGTACTTCTTTATTTTGATGGATATTGTACTTGACTTTTATCATGGTTTTATGATGTAACCAGACATGTTTATTTCCGCTGTTATGAGATGATGTTTTAAAATTTCAAGTACTTTTTATATCTGTCTTGTTGTAATTTTTCTGTTCTATATTCACTAAAATACTCCACCGATGCTATGGCATTCCCTTTGTGAGTGACCCTAGCGGGCGTGGGGTGTTACACGTGGTATCAGAGCCAGGTTACCGGAACAGATAAAATTTTTAGAAAACTATTTTTCTAAAACATTTTTGGAAAAGATATTTTCAAAAACATGTCTTTTAAGAGAAAAGTTTTTGAAAGAAAAGCATAATCCCCAATAGCCATATCTATATCCTTCGAATTCTCCGTTTTGAATCTTTCCTTTTTTTCGTTTCAGCATGACCGAGAATCTTAATCTTCCGGAGGGTGTGACGGTACCAGTATGGTATAGGAGATTGATGGAGGCTAGGGCCACCACTGCGGGTCCAGCAAATATTCCTCCACCAACCGTAGCACCCGATCTTCCTCCTCCCCCTCCTCCTCGCACGGATACTTTTGCTAAGACTTGCAAGGAATTTAAAGCTATGGGAGGGAAACCTTTTCAAGGATCTGAAACCTTTGTGGAGGCTAGGGATTGGCTTAAAGAGGTGGAAGAGTTGATAGATATCTTTGAGATGGAAGAAGGGAAGAAAGTCAAGTTGGCTGCTTGGTTAATGAAGGGAGAGGCCTCATTCTGGGGGAGGTTACTAATGGAGAACGCCCCGTTGACTCTTGGGCGGATTTTAGGCAAAGATTTGTGGCAAAGTTTCTCTCAAGGGCGGAGGAAAACTTGTATATGGAAAGATTCTTGACTCTAAAGCAAGGAAATCTTTCGGTGAAGGAATATGTTAACAAGTTTAATCAATTGGCAAGGTTTGGCCTAGACATGGTGAATACACCGGAGAAGAAGGCTTTGAGGTTCGTGAAAGGCTTGAATGAACCTATGCATGGGTTGGCTATGACTCACATCCCTATGGGGGCCACCTTTGAGAAGCTAGTTGACATGGCACTCATGTATGAGGAAGAGAAGGGTCCTAATGCTAATAAGGCACCCGAGAAGAAGGGAGATCAAAAGAGACCTCAACAACAGCAAAGCAAAGGTGGGAAAGGCAACGGTGGCAAGGGCAAGAAGAAGAAGTGTTTCAATTGTGGGACACCTGGCCACCTAAGCAAGGATTGTCACAAGAAGAAGAAGACCGGCTGCTTCCACTGTGGCGAAGCAGGGCACTTAGTGAAGGATTTCCCTAAGAAGGGGCAAAGGACGGGATCTACCTCAGGAGGACAGGTGCAAGCTCTTATGGCACCGAGTCAGGCTAGGGGGCAAGTACAGGCTCTCGCGGTTCCACCGATTCAGGAGAGAGGTAGAACTATTTCCGTTGAAAGTCTGGTTTTTCTATTTGACCATCCTGTCCGTACATTGTTTGATTCAGGCGCATCGCATTCTTTTATCTCATCATCATTAGTTGAGTTACTGCACTTAGACACCAGTCTGGTAGATGATCCCTTGGTTGTTTCAAACCCAATTGGGGGCTCCACTTATTTGTCCATGATATGTTTGGGTTTGAAGATTTCTATACTTAGCATTGAGTTTAGATGTGATGCTTTTGTATTGGGCTTCACGGGCTATGGGTTGATTTTGGGCATGGACTGGTTATCCAGTAATGGTGCCGTTCTTGATTGTGAAAGGAGAGTTGTTAGGCTCATGACCCGTTTGGGTAACACTCTCGAGATTTCTTGTAATCCCATGGACTCTGTTATGCTAAGTTATCTTGAATCGCTTGACGCTTCGGTCGAGAGTTTGCAATCTATGAGAGTGGTCCGGGAATATCCGGATGTGTTTGAGGAGGTGAAGGGCTTACCTCCGAAGCGGGAGATTGACTTCCGAATATATTTGGTGGATAATGCTAAACCGGTATCTTTAACAGTGCGCCACATGGCTCCTCGTGAGAGGAGGGAACTCCATAAGCAAGTAGGGGAGTTGCTTGAGAAGGGGTTCATAAGACGAAGCATATCGGAGTGGGGTGCTCCAGTAGTATTTGCTACGAAGGCAGATGGGTCCCTCAGACTTTGTGTAGACTATAGAGAACTCAACAAGCTCACAAAGAAGAATAGACACCCATTGCCGAGGATTGATGATCTTTTTGATCAGTTGATTGGCGCTTCAGTATTTTCTCAGTTGGACTTAGCCACGGGGTTTCATCAGTTGAGGGTGGCTGAGGATAGCATAGACAAGACTGCCTTTAGGACTCCGGATGGTTTCTATGAGTGGCTAGTGATGCCATTTGGGTTGACGAGCGCCCCTGCATACTTTGTTGATTTGATGAGTAGGGTGTTCAGGGAGTTCCTTAATAAATTCGTGGTGGTCTTTGTGGATGACATCTTAGTGTTTTCTAAGAGTGAAGAAGAGCATGCCCTACATCTTGGGGAAGTGTTGAAGACTCTTCGAGCACATAGCCTTAAGGCTAAATTCTCTAAATGTCACTTCTGGAGGAAGGAAGTACGGTTCTTGGGGCACGTGGTCTCCAAGGAAGGGATAGCTGTGGATCCCGCGAAGGTAGTATCAATTCAGGATTGGAAGGTTCCGAAGAATGCTACCGAAGTAAGAAGTTTCTTGGGGTTGGCGGGTTATTATAGGAAGTTTATTAAAGACTTCGCGAAGATATCAGCCCCATTAACCCGCCTAACAAAGAAGAATCTTGTTTTCACATGGGACGTAGATTGTGATGATGCGTTCCGACGGTTAAAGAGAGCTTTAACCACCGCTCCAGTTTTAGTGTTGCCAGATGGGAGCAAGCCATTTGTTGTCTATACCGATGCCTGTGGGACAGGACTTGGCGCAGTCTTAATGCAAGAGGGAAGGATAATAGCCTATGGTGGAAGGCAGTTGAGGGCACATGAGAAAAATTACCCTACCCATGATCTAGAGCTGGCCGCTATTGTTTTTGCGCTTAAGATTTGGCGCCATTATCTTCTTGGTGAGAGATTCGAGTTGTTCACTGACCATAAATCATTGAAGTACTTGTTCTCTCAGAAGGATTTAAACTTGAGACAGCAAAGGTGGATGGAGTTTTTAGCATCCTATGATTTCGAGATAGCGTATACCCCTGGCAAGGGTAACGTAGTGGCGGACGCCTTGAGCAGGAAGAGGTTGTCCTTGAGTCCATTGTTCGTGGAACGACAAAGCTTGGAATTTATCTCGATGTTTGATTTCAGACCTTCCATTGATTATGTACCCGGTTTGCTAGCTTCTTTGGAAGTTAGACCTACTCTTTTGGGGCGGATTGGAGAAGCACAGAGGGGCGACCCACAGTTGGTTGAGTTAGTAGAGAAGCTCATAAGGGGGGAGTCGTCCAGCCATTTGAGTAGGTACACCCTAGACGATAAGGGGTACTTGCGTAGAGACGGTAGACTTTGTGTACCGCAAGACGAGGGTTTAAGGAAGGCTATTCTTGATGACGCACACCGTTCTAGGATGACCATTCATCCCGGTGGGGACAAGATGTACCAAGACATGAAGAGGGTTTTCTTCTGGGCCGGTATGAAGAAAGATGTGGCCGAGTATGTCGCTCGATGTTTGGTGTGCCAGCAAGTGAAGGCGGAGCAAAGGAAACCAGGTGGGTTGCTTCACCCATTGGAGGTTCCGCAATGGAAGTGGGATAGCGTCTCGATGGATTTTATTGACGGGTTACCCAGGTCGAGGAAGGGTAATACAGGAATTTGGGTGGTGGTAGATAGACTTACTAAGAGCGCCCATTTCATACCTGTGAAGAGCAAGAGGACCGCTCCATGGCTAGCTTCTGTATATCTTCGAGAGATAGTTCGATTGCATGGGGTACCCTCTAGCATAGTTAGTGATCGAGATCCTATCTTCACTAGCGAGTTCTGGAGAAGTTTGCAAGAAGCAGTAGGGACTCAATTGTGTCTGAGCACCGCATATCATCCTCAGACAGACGGCCAGACTGAGAGGGTGAATCGTGTTCTAGAAGACCTTTTGAGGCTTTGTATCTTAGATTTTGGAGGTACATGGGAAGAGCATCTTCCACTGGTGGAGTTCGCATATAATAACAGCTTTCAGTCCAGTATTGGTATGGCTCCTTTCGAAGCTCTCTATGGAAGGCCTTGTCAATCACCTACATGTTGGTGGGAATCTACGGATAAGATCTTGCTGGGGCCCGATATGGTTAGAGAGACTTCTGAGAAGATTGACTTGATTCGAAGAAGGATGAAAGCAGCGCAGGATAGGCAAAAATCTTATGCGGACAAGAGAAGAACGGATCTTGAGTTTGAGGTTGGGGATATGGTTTTTGTTAAGGTATCTCCGTTGAGAAATGTTGTTCGCTTCGGATCCGTTGGGAAGTTAGCACCAAGGTTTGTTGGGCCGTTTCCTATCAAGGAAAGGATTGGACGGATGGCATATAGGGTGGAGTTGCCCGACAGA
The DNA here is from genome assembly GCA_030737875.1 of Allium sativum. Taxonomy (NCBI): domain Eukaryota; kingdom Viridiplantae; phylum Streptophyta; class Magnoliopsida; order Asparagales; family Amaryllidaceae; genus Allium; species Allium sativum. The sequence continues at coordinate 351,690,299 of CM060925.1, forward strand.
CTTAGTGGTGTTCATGATGTATTCCATGTATCACATCTGAGGAAGTGCTTACATGAGACCGCAGAGGTGGTAGAGCCAAGCTTGCTTAGAGATGTAGAGGTTGAGCGTGATGCGACGATTCGACGAGCTCCTACTCGTATCCTTGGGTCAGAGACTAGGAAATTGAGGAATCGAGAGGTTCAGCTAGTCAAAGTGCAATGGGGGGAAGATGAGAGCAACGCGACTTGGGAGACGGAAGCGAAGATGCGTTCATTGTACCCATTTCTTTTTGAGGGTATGTCTTTACTTTCTCCTTTATCACTTGTCTAGTACCTATCTTATCTTTAGTATGTCCTCTCGTTAGTACCTTTGACCTTTAGATAGGGTAAACCTATGGTTGAAACATGTGTTTGAGACATGTTATGGTTGGTGGATGCAAGTGGATGCAAGTGTTTGCTAGTGGTTGCTCGTGGATGCATATACACACACTCTAGGCACTAGATCGGCTCAGTCACTTCATATTGCATATTGCATAAAATTGTGTGTAAGAAAATATATTTATGGATGTATAATGGTTGTGTTATCACATGGATGATGCATTTTGGTGAATGATTGTGCACTCATGTAGATATTGTATGTGTCGATAGGGTTTCTCGCATACATAATGGATGCATGGCACTATCATGGTTTGCATATGTTCATACATTAGATAGGGAACATATACACACACTTTTTGCATATGCTCATACATCATTAGAAACTGTTTAAGGACAATGGATGCCTGTGGTTGATGATTTGAGTAGATGGTTGTTTGGATGGTAGGATATGCATTCTCCTTAGCCTAGAGATTTCGGGGACGAAATCCTTTAAGGAGGGGAGAATGTAACACCCCGAATTTTAGTTAATACTAAAATTCACTAATTACAGGATAAATAATCTCAGATTTGGGAATTGGGGGTAACGGGCTGCGTTATTGCGTTCGTCTCGGAAAAATACGCGAAATAGAGTCCGAGTTTTCGAAAATCGGAGTCCGTATGGCCCGGTTATGGCCCAAGGAAGTTTGCAGAAAAATTAGAGCTAAAAACAGATTTAGGAATTTAAATTTAAATTTAAATTCAGATTTGGAATGGGCCAGGCGGGGTCAGGCGGGAAGCTTCCCGCCCAACCCATGTCGACAGGGCTGTCGACAGGCCTGTCGACAGGGGTGTCGACATGCCTGTCGACTTGCCTGTCGACAGGGTGGCACCGTTCTGTGAACCTGGGTGCACCAGGTTGCACCAGGTTGGGTTTCAGGCTGGCTAGGAGGGCTGGTTCTAGAGGTTTCCTAAATCTAATGGACCTAAATTAATCTAGGGTTAATCCAAGGGCCTAAAACACTCTCTTAATCTATAAATACACCCTAAACCTACCTTAATCCTTACCAAAAATAGAAATAATGGCCTCATGCCGCCAAATTAAATCCTAAGAGAAGCCTCCACTAATCTAAGAAGAAAGTTGCAAGCTAATTCCTCTCTAATCAATCTTTAATCATCATTATCTTCATAGTTAGCAACTAATTCTACTTCATAAGGTTGCTAATCTTGAGTTTGGTGAGTTTCTATCACTTTAACATCAATTGTTAAAGTAAGTAGATTGGGTGTAATGAGACCTATGGTCTTAAATGCGGATTAGTGAGTTTGAATCATGTATAATGATATGTTACTCTATGTTGTTCTATGTTTATGCATATTTGATAAGTTGGTTTATGCATGCTTAATAAGTTGATTTATGCATGTTTAACAAGTTGATATATGCATGTTTAATAAGCGGATTTATGCATATTTAATAAGTGGAATTATGCATGTTTAGCAAAGTGAGTTATGCAAGTTGAAAGTGATATGCAAGTTAAGTATATGTTTAAATGCAAGTTGAAAGTGATATGCAAGTTATGGATGCTTATGCAAGTGTATGGATGCTTATGCAAGTCATGTATATGTTTAAATGCAAGATTTATGTGATATGCAAGTTATGCATGTTTATGCGAGTATATGAATGCTTTTGCAAGATATGTATATGCTTAAATGACATGATATGCAAGTTATGCAAGTATGTGAATGCTTATGCAAGTATGTGGATGCTTATGCAAGTATGTGAATGCTTATGCAAGTTATGTGTATGCTTAAATGCATGTTTAACATGTTATGCAAGTTATGAGAATGCCTATATGCAAGTTCAACATGTTATGCAAGATATGTGTATGATAATATGCAAGCTCATATGCAACATGTTATGCAAATCATGTGTATGATAATATGCAAGTTTGGGTTATATGTAGTTGGGTTAATATATGCTCGTATATGCAAGTTGACATCCTCTTAACCCATGACAAAGTTGTATGTTAAACCCATGATATTTGTGATGATCTTCCCCTTATTATGTCATATAACGAGAACGATTTACGTGGGGAACGATGGGGTTGGTAAATATGTTAATAAATGAATGTTTGGGTATGATTAAGCATACCATAAAAATAAATTACCATAAGTGGGAATTTACCTATTGAGTTAGGTCTACCCCATGGGAATTTACCTATTGAGTTAGGTCTACCCATGTTATGGAAAACTTGATATTAATTAGGGATAATTAATATGGGGGTGATTAATTAGGTGTAATTAATCGACTAAGACACGAGGTTGGACTCACTTGTAGTGTAAAACCGCCCGGACCCGACCGGCTTAACCAGTTGCTACAAATGTCAGCCCAATGTGAGAGGTCTTAGCCATAAATTAAATACGTGATTAAGGTAAAGACACGAGGTTAGACTCTGTTATGACGTAAGACTGCCCGGATTCTACCGGCTTAACCAGGCGGTCATAACAGCCAGTCTAATGTGGGAGGTCTTTACGGGAGATCACGGTCTTAATTAATTAAGAAACACTTAACCATAATAGCATGTAGTGGGACATGAGGGGTTAAGTGGGTGCCTTGGGTGGCATGAGGAAATTTGGTGGTTGCCTTGGGTGGCATGTGAATCTAGTGGGTTGCCTTGGGTGGCAATAGAAAATACGATTAGAATACTTAACCAAGTGGAAACATGTAATTAAACATGATTAAAGGGTTAAGTGGGATACACTAGATATTTGACAAGCTTAAGTGGGTAGCTTGTGGGGGCCCATTTCAACCAATATCCCAAACGTATCTTTGTGGGCTCGACCCATGTCGAGTGACGGGACACGCATATTGGGCTTGATTATAAGAGGCCAAAACGGGTTAGCGGTGGCAACGCAAGTCCAACGGGTTTCATATGCGTGTGTGGGCCCGGGCTGGTAGATAAGCCGTTGTTGCATCGTGTAGATATAAAGCCGTGCACCGTTAGTATTGGGTAGCCACTTTAGGGGAGTGATACACCCCACTGTGGGACCAGCACGGGTATCTACGGTAGGGAGCCGATCGATGGGGAGTAGTGGGTACACCTAATGAAGATAGGGGCAGACGGCACCTATGTAGGGGTACACGAAACTACTGGGTAAGAATTACCGGATACACCTAGTGGAGATAGGGGCAGACGGCACCTATGTAGTGGGCTAGGGGTACATGAAACTACTGGGGAAATTTTCTAAGTCCTTGGAAGGGATCAACCTTTAAGTAGGAATGACTGGTGTGGTGCAGTTAGTAATTATCCTTGGCTGGGTAGATGCGTCCTGACGGTTATCTTAGTTTATCCTAAGTCTACCAAGCTGCTTAGTGTAGCCATTCATCCCCAGATATTACCGTAGGTCAAGTTTATGTCTTCTCTGGTTACTTTAATAATTGTATTGTTAAAGTTATAGGACTCACTCAGACTTATGTCTGACCCCGTTGTTTTTATCTTTTTCCCAACCCTCAGGTCCTACGGTGGATCCTAGCGGTAGTAGAGCTTGATCGGATTGCTGTTCCAGTCTTTAGGAGCTTGGGTAGATGTAAAGCTCCAGTATCCAGTTATCTTTTCTTTTGTTATGGCTATTGTATGAGAGAGTGGGATTATGTACTTCTTTATTTTGATGGATATTGTACTTGACTTTTATCATGGTTTTATGATGTAACCAGACATGTTTATTTCCGCTGTTATGAGATGATGTTTTAAAATTTCAAGTACTTTTTATATCTGTCTTGTTGTAATTTTTCTGTTCTATATTCACTAAAATACTCCACCGATGCTATGGCATTCCCTTTGTGAGTGACCCTAGCGGGCGTGGGGTGTTACAGCACCTTGTACCGGAGTTAGTCAGAGATGTCCACTCTGCATTTGGGGTAAGCTTGCTTAATGCTTTCCTCAGTCTCCCAAGTACAGTCTCTAGGATCACTACTCTACTGCACTTAAACTAAATGAACTTTCTTGCTCCTTAGCTCTTTAGTTTCTTTGCCAACAATTTTTAACGGCTCTTTTCTGACTGCTAATTCTAGAGTAGTTTCTAAGTCCTGTTGCACTGCTTCTTCTACAACCAGATCTGGATCATGTACATGTCTTCTAAGTTGAGATACGTGAAACACATTATGCACTCCAGGCAACCAATCGGGTAATTGAACCCTATAAGCAAGAGTTCCAATTCGTTCAAGTATAGGGAAGGGACCAATAAATCTGGGTGCCAACTTCCCAGTTTTACCGAACCGGATCACTCGTCTCATCGGAGAAACTTTCAAATAAACATAATCACCAACAGTGAATGCCTCATCTCTTCTTTTAGAATCCGCATAACTCTTCTGGCGGCTTTGCGCGGTTTTCAATCGTTTCTTGATGAAATCGACTTTATCAGTTGCTTCTTTAAACATATCGGGTCCCAACACAAGTCTGTTGCCAGTTTCTATCCATAATGCGGGGGATCTGCACGGTCTACCGTATAATGCTTCAAATGGCGATATTTTCAAACTTGCTTGATAGCTGCTGTTATATGAGAATTTTTCCAAATGCAAGTGACCTTCCCACGACCCGTCAAAATCAATAATACAAACCCGTAGTAAATCTTCTAGAATTATGTTCACCCGCTCAGTTTGGCCATCTGTCTGAGGTGATAAGCGGTGCTCAGATTCAGTTTTGTTCCCAATTCTGTCTGGAATGCCTCCCAGAATTTGCTAGCAAATATTGGGTCTCTATCATTGACTATGCCGATGGGAACTCCATGCAGCTTAATAATTTCTTTAAAATAAATCTGTGCTAGACTTTGGGCGGTTCTATTGGATCTGACAGGTATGAAATGGGCGGTCTTCGTGAAGCGATCCACGATCACCCAAATACTGTCATTACCTTTCTTGGTTCGGGGCAAACCATATATGAAATCCATGGAAATCTATTCCCATTTCCAACCTGTGACTTCCAATGGTTGCAACAATCCGGCCAGCTTTTGTTGGTCGCTTTTTACTAGTTGGCAAGTAGGGCACCTGCTAACATATAAAAAAATTTCCCTCTTCATTGCCCTCCACCAGAATGTGCACTTGATATCATTATACATTTTGCTCACACCGGGATGGATACTAAGCTTGGACTTATGGCATTCATCCATGACTTCCCTTCGAAGCTCTGGAATATTCGGGATGCAAATTCTTCCTTTTAACCTAAGAACTCCCTTGTCATCAATCCGGAAGCTTGTGGTTCCACCTTCCTTGATCCTCTGACTGATCCTATGAATAAATTCATCGTCTTTCTGGAGGACTGAAATCTTTTTTAATCAGTGAAGATGTAACAATTAGACTGATGATGATTTCATTCTTTCTGCTGAGTGCATCAGCTACTACATTAGCCTTTCTCGGCATGTACAGGATATCTAGATCATACGCTGCGAGAAATTCTAGCCAACGCTGCTGTCTTAAGTTCAGATCTTTCCAGGTGAACAAATACTTCAATGATTGATGATCTATAAACAATTCGAATTTCTCACCCAATAAGTAATGCCTCCAGATTATCAAAGCAAAAACGATGGCTAGCAACTTAAGATCATGAGTTACATAATTTTTCTCATGCGGTTTCAGATGGCGGCTAGCATAAGCGACTATTTGGTCTCTTTGCATTAATACAGCACCAAGATCTCTAATAGAAGAATCCGTCCAAACCATCAAATCCTGATTGCCATCGGTAAGGGTTAATACTGGAGCGGTTGTCAATTTTGATTTCGATTCCTGGAAAGCTTCCTCACAGTCGGAAGTCCGATTAAATTTCTCGTGCTTCTTTGTAAGCTTTGTTAATGGGCCGGATATATTCGAAAAATCCTTAACGAATTTTTGATAATAACTAGCCAACCCCATGAAACTTCGGACCTCTGTGGGTGTAGTAGGCTGTTTCCAGTCTTGAGTTGCTGTAATTTTGCTCGGATCTACAAAAATTCCTTCCTTTGACACGACATGGCCAAGGAACTTCACCTCTTCCTGCCAGAAGATACATTTAGAGAATTTGGCTTTGAAGACGTTCTTTCTCAGAATCCCCAATACTTGTTCTAAATGTCTTTCATGCTCGGGTTTTGATTTGGAGTAGATTAAAATGTCATCGGTGAATACCAAGACAAATTTACTCAGAACTTCTCTAAGCACTCTATTCATTAGATCGACAAAGTATGCTGGAGCGTTGCATAAGCCGAATGACATTACTAACCATTCATAAAATATATCTGGACCTCTGAAAGCTATCAAAGGAACACACTCTTCAACAATTCTCAGTTGATGGAAACCTGTAGCTAGGTCCATTCTGGAAAATACTCTCGCCCCATTTAATTGGTCTAATAGATCATCGATGCAGGGTAACGGGTATTTGTTTTTGAGCGTCTGCTTGTTGAGGTTATGGTAATCAACACACAATCGAAGAGTACTGTCTGACTTAGGGACAAACACTACAGCTGCACCCTAACTAGAAAAGCTAGGTCTGATCAGACCCTTCCATAGCAGTTGACTAGTTTGATCACCTGATTCTTCTTTTTATTTTGGAGTCATTCTTCGAATTGGATGTACCAATGGTCTGGCATTCAGAATTAGATCGATTCTGAATTCAATTTCTCTTTGCGGAGATAAGTTTTCAACTTCTTCAAACACATCCGCATAGTTTTTAACAATAGGAATCTTTTCTAAGGAAGTAGGGATTACTTCTAGCGCAGACCAAAATTCCTTTCTATCTGGATTTGAACCATGGCATGGTACAATAATATATCCAAGTTTTGTTTTAATTTTTACCATTCTTTCCACACAATTTACTTCAGCCTCGTATTTCTTAACTAATCTAACCCGAGAATGATATCGAACTCAAGAAAATCCATAATGACTAGATCAAAAGGAAATCAGTATCGAGAAAATGAAGCAGGTACTTTACAATATGAACTTAGAATAATACGGCCTCCTATTGGATTATGAACCCTAACTGATTCTTTAAGAACTCTTATCTTTAACTTTAACTTGTGAACAGTGTTACTTGCAATAAAACTACATGATGCACCCATGTTAAATAGTACAGAAACATGAAAATTTTTAATTGTAAGGGTACCTCCCAAAACAACGAGTTTACCTGCTCTATCGGAAGCAGCCGGCGGGTTCACCCTATCATACACATGAGCAACTTCTTCCTTCTTAAGCAATGGACAATCTTTGACTAGGTATCCTGTTCAGGTGCAGTTGAAGCATGAATGAGAGTTCTGGGAGTTTTGGCTTGAGCCTTGTGAGTTGGTCCTCTGCCGTTTTGGAGCTGTGCACACATTAGAGTAGTGCCCCATCTTGCCACAATTAAAGCAGCTTCCCTTTGGTGGCTTGCTAGTTTGCTGATTTGTGGATGCCGCGTTGCTCGACTTAGCCTGGTTTGTAGAGATCTTGCGTTTGTTCCCCTCTTGACTCTTGGCGCGGTCCAGATCAAGGTTCCTTTGGTCCAGGTCCTCATAATTACAGGCCATCTCCACTAAGTCTGAAAATGCTAGTTTGATGTGGCTCATGGCCCTATCTTGATATTTACGCTTTAGCCCATGGATGAACCTTTTCTTCTTGGACTTGTCAGTCGTGATAAGCTCTGGGGCATAGCGAGATAACTGCGTAAACTTATTGAGGTAGTCCTGCACAGAGAGGTCTCCTTGTTGGAGGTTTGCAAATTCATCATGCATGCGCTCAATTGCTTGTTCTGGGATGAACTTCTCTTTGAACATTTCCTTGTGCCATGTTCTCCCTGCATTTTGGTTCTCAGCGGTGATGGCTTCCCACCATAATTCTACTTCGTCTTGCAAAATCCAGACGCCCATAAATGCCTTGTCCTGATCTCCGAGCCTCAGGCCTCCTAAGATCTTTTCGCACGTTTTCAACCATGCTAAGGCCTCAAACTCTATGCCTATTCCGGAGAAATTTTTGCCCCCAAAATTCTTATATCTTTTGGCCACTCGGTCTATCTAGAATGGCTGAGCGGATGGTGGTTATATTAATGGTCCTTCTACAGCGGGGACATTTCCTCTTCCCTGGCCTCCACGGCCTCCTCTAGCTGTTGCAGCTCTGGTAGCCATTTATCAAGTTCTGTATAAGCAAGGAAAGAGTCAGCCCTCAAAAACGAAAATTTTATTATATGGTACAACCGAAGAACTTAAGGAAAGACAACGATATACCGATCAGATTATTTTTGCTATTTTGCTTAGCTCATCCTAGGACATTACTAGTCCTATCTCAAATGAGCTACTTGCCTTAGAATACTACTGATTCTATTCTGACGAGGTGTTTAATGTGTTAAATTCCAGAACTAAGGTTAACCAAAGCTCTGATACTACCTGTGACGATCCCAACACCCCGTGCTACGGTGTTAAGGATAATCATTGGAATATAACACATTAATCATCATTAGCAGAGTACAGATAATAGCATAAGCAGGAAATAGAACAATTTACACAAATATGACAGCGGAATCATACATATCACAATATCAGAGAGCACAGTGCAGGATACAACTTAGTGCATAAAAGTACATGATCAGTCTACATCGCCATAAGCGGTACATATACATAGAGAGTACATAAGAGAAATATCAGTCTACATCGCCAAAGGCGGAATCATATACATATAATAACAATGGAGGAAAATCAATAGTCAACACTGTGAAGTCAAGCCTCGCCATGATCTAAAAGATGCACTCCTGCTGCAGTGCAAAGCCAAAATACGTCCTGCTACCCGGTACTAGGTTGTCCATGTGAAAATAAGGGCACCCGAGTTTGCAAGGTGAAACAAACTACGAGTCAGTCATGGGACAGGTATGAGAAATCTACTTTAACTAATTAAACAACAATAGTAAGGCAAATCAAAGGACCACGCCAATTTCGCGGAATGGGTTTACTCCAATGATTGCTAGTGCATGAAATAAATTAAATTATTAAATCATCGCAATGTTTTTTATAAAAATGAAGCCATTATAAGACTCAAGTCCCATCACACAATGCAACGCAACCGAAGGATAGAGTTTTACCTTATAATGGCCAAGAAATGCTTGATATGTATAAAACAAAAGTGTTTGATATTATTACTAGTGCATATATGTTTCAAAAGCAACTTCAATCATAAATATCAATCCTAGACGGCATAGCTACCATCTACTATGTCGTTGTACTAGTAATACAATCACATCCGCAATTTCATATTAGAAATTGGATTCCATTATGAGTCGAGGCAAGGGGCAAGCTCCTCTTCGTTAGAGACACTCTAGCAAATGTCTCAGGATCACACACAGCGATCCCTGGAATCGGCTGGGTCGGTCCTCTCCTACTTTCGAGGATTGGGAATTCCTGAACACATGTTTCTCGGTCCTTACAGACCTATAATCGAGGCGCCTCGCATTCCAACAACCACACAGGTGAAAATAATATCAATATCAGGGCTGGTAAGTCACTAACACCACCGTAGCTAGTAAGAAACGTCGTGTTCTCCCGTCGGTCCTTATCCCATTTTTGACTCATACCGTGGTGTGAGGCTCGCAAATCAACGCTATACACAAAGCTATGCCACATAGGCCATGCTTTGATCATCAACCACAAGACTTTGCTTTTCAACAGAAGCCTTGATCATTTGCCACTTAGGCGTGCCACACAGGCAATTCACTCCATGCGACTAATTTCTATCGATATGTAACCTCTGAGCTCGTACTTCTCTGAGAAGATCGTTAAGCAAGAGAATAAATTCTCCGTCGCCAAACAGATATATATTTAATAGAGATCAATCAGCATAGAACAAAATCTAATGTAAGACACATAGTCCATTTACAAGTTCATTCTGGGTTTGAATGAAGCCGAAGGCACCATATTCCTCGCATATCCGTACAATCAACAAATACGTCTGGACGGCTGCCACTTTAGCTCCTTCAAGGTAGCTACTCCAATCGTTAGCATTGAAGATCGTCGGTCTTTAACCGTCTTCAACTCTTCGACTTTTAACCGTCGACCGATTATTTGAAATGAGAATTAACTCGGCTTTTTCAAATAATCCACGTATACTTAGATTTTCAAATCAATTCTTCACATGGTTAAATCATTCGACATTCCCATTTCAGTTCTTTAGTATAATTTTCATGTCAAACACATTCAACCATCAAATATCAAGCAAACCAAGCAGAATCAGTTTATTTCTATTCTATATCGTCTATAATATTTTATAACGATATATCGCCATTTTTATTTATTTAAAAATGGCCCTATTTAATTAAACGACGTTTCAGGTCGTGCCGAGGCACTGGCGCTGTTTTTCCCTATATTTTTTTTACACATATCTGAAAATCTAACCGTTGGATTTCAATAAAGTTTATGTCATTGGGAAGATATTCCCAAAGCGAACCCAACGGTTCCATTTTCGTGAAAATCCGATGGTCTGATCTTTCGGTATAATCGTTTGAATTTACAATTTCAAAACGCAAACTGCAGGGGCTTGATTCGTTTTATTTAATATATATATATATATATATATAATTCATTCGACGATTTCAATATCGTTTTCATTTCAAATATTTCAGTAACACCATTAAATTTCGAAAAATTTCGCCATAACCTCCTTTGTACGAGGAGGGATTTGGAAATTTATTGGGCCGTATTAGGTACCCAATAAATCCTAATAAGCATGCACATATTTATTGTGATATATTCCGGTATCCACAGGGGAGTGTGTATAGATCATAACTCCAGAGAATAAATTCTCGTCACCCTATAAATGGTTTTTGTGCCTTAATGACCAGAGAGACGAGTTTATTGTCATCTCTAGACCTGTGTGGGTTTTTTTTATTAACCTTGCAATTTACCGTTACAATTTATATAGTCCAAATCAGTCATCAGTTCAACCTGTAATATATAGTCATCGCCATACAAGCCTCTCGCTTGTATGGTAAATCTTCAACCTCGTCACACTAGCTCCAAATGCTTATGTGGTAAATGATGAAGTATGCCTATCGTCAATACGTATGCCATGTAGTGTAGTTCAAAATTAATTGTTACTATCCTATGGCGACATTTATTATTACACACAGAACAACCAGCACTCTACATCCAATGGCATTCACAAGAGTTGATATAATAAAAAAATTGTGCATCCAACTCATTAAGGTTTTACTGTTTGTCGGGCACGCAAATAAATTCTTTACTCAACAGCTAATCCACTTTCCTGTTCAACGCATGTATATATATGTGCAAAACTACGCTAAAAATAATATTTCTAGCGAAGAAAGGTTTATTTCCACATATGGTTATTTTTAACACTTCACGTTTCGCATAAAAACGATATTTTTAGCAAACAAAAATTTATTTCAACAAACGACTATTTTTTTAGTTCACCTACATGTTAAAAATAATATGCATAGCAAACAAATATTTGTTTCAACACTTGTATATTTTTAGCGAGTCGTTTACATGAAAAAAATAATATTTTTATCATCAAAAATATTTATTCAACACATGAACATTTTTAGCACTTCATATTCACAATAAAATGTAAATTTTATTGTTCAATCTATATATTCAACACATGAATATTTTCCACTTTACACATACGATAAAAATATGATTTTTATCGTTCTAATCCTTTATTCAACACATGAATAATTTCCATAGTTTATATATATAATAAAAATGTGATTTTTAATGTTAAAACAATTTATTTGAAACACGAATTGTTTATATATGTGATAAAATGTTACTTTTATTTTTCAAAGAATTTTATTCATTACATGAATTTCTATTCAACACATGAATATGGTTTCAACACATGAATTTCTATTCAACACATGAATATGGTTTCAACACATGAATTTCTATTCAACATATGAATAAAGTTTCAACATATGAAAATAATTCTAACACATGAATATTATTGAAAATTTCGGCAGCATAACGGCAGGGGATTTAAAACCGGCATCGTCCCGAGTACGGCTCCTCGCTCTACCTTAAAATCTCGCGGTTTTTGACAATGGGGATTTCATACATCTAATTCGCACGCAGGCGATTATGTTTTTCTTTTACATAATTTATCCTAATTTTTTTTCAACCACAAATGGGTATTTTTCAACCACAATGGTATATTTCAACCGCAATCCAAACAATATCAACCACAAACAATCCTATCAACCATTCGCATTATTCACCAAATTTTTCACACCAATTCACAATCAAAAAATATCGCCCATGGTTTTGGACGAGGGGAGTATATATATATATATATATTCGTATATAAATATATTTTATTTCCATTCCAACACACATATGATTTATACAATGCATGTATAATTCATACATCGCTCATATAACTTATACAATGCATGTACATAAGGTATACAACATGTATATAGTTTATATTTTGCTTATATAACTTATACAATGCATTTCCATTCACATTTCAGTTTAGAAATCTCACATTGGTTGTTGCTTTGCTAAAAATCGTAGCTTGCTCAGAAAAATCCATGGACACTTCTAGAATGTAAAGAGCATCGACACGGTCTCGATGTTTCCTGTTTCATCAAATTTTGTTAACACACGATAAAGAATGATTTTTCAAAGCTTGCAACACTTAAAAGTGTTATAATCAGTTTAAAATGGCCAAAGCCGATACCTTTCACGAACCTTTGAAACGAGGTTTGCAAATAACCTTCAATCCGTCACACGAGGGAGCGATCGAGTTTCACCACGGTGTAGAGCTCCGAGAGAGCTTCCTGACGGTCCCCACGTTGCTGAACTCGAACGCGTATGGTGGGCGTGGCGGCGGCGGAAAGCTTCGAACTTTGGGGAGACGCTGCGCACGAAACATGAGACGAGGGAGGTCGAGGTTGGGGTTGATTTGAATAGGGGAGTGAGGGCTTCAAAGTTTGGATGGTGGCGGAGGCTAACGGTGAATGTGGCGGTCGGAAAGTGGGCGGGTATGTGGGAAACAGGCTTCCGTCGATGACAGAGGGCGGCGAGGGTTTTGAGGTTTTTTTTTAATTTTTAATTTATGAATTGAAAATTCCTATTGGTCGAGGTTTTATTAAATTTTTAAAATAGGGTTTTTCCATATGGATACCAATTCAAACCCAACAACTGTCGCCCCAAGCTAAATACCCCCATCCCGAACACAATGGGATATGTTTCGTAGGCCAGTTCGACAGTTACAGCCAGTTATTCTTCAAATTAAAATATAAGACATTCAATATTCGATTTGAACGTATATTTCAATTTGCTAGGGCCATAAACTAATTCGAAAAATTCCAGAAAAATAAATCTAGCTATGTTTTGACACTACGGTCCCAACAAAACTAGTTTCGCCGAATTCTAAGACCGTTTGAAAAATGGCCATTTTCTGGTCGATCCAATTAATAGAAATCAACCAAACACGTTTTCTTTTTCCATGCTCACATACTAGCTTCACAAATTATGAAATTTGAAATCTAGCAATAATTTAACATCCCGGATCCAACAAAAGTGGTTTCGTCGAATTCTGAGGTCGTTTACAAAAATGTTTATTTTCAAGGGCTATATATTCTCTATAGCGACCTTTCTGAAAATTCATTTGGCCATAACTTTTGATTCCCGCTATAAAACTTCGATTTTCCAGATTCTTTAGAAAGATATTCATAAACATATTTAAATATTTTTGGTTTCACCAAAATCCATTTTATTTTGCACCCGGTACAGTCGGTCAAAGTTTGAATTCAAATTTTCAAACTGCCACACCATTTCTAACTCTTTATTTTATTGAAATATTCTATTTCAATTGCAAAAATTTCTTTAAAATAACCAATTCAAAAACTTTAAATTGGCTCATATTTTCCGAGTTGTTACAATCTCCCCCACTTAAAACTTTTCGTCCCCGAAAAGGAAACAGCAGTACAGTAGGAAATAAAAATTGAAATGCAAAGTATTGTAAAGGTACCTTGCACTGGAGTTAGTCAGAGATGTCCACTCTGCATTTGGGGTAAGCTTGCTTAATGCTTTCCTCAGTCTCCCAAGTACAGTCTCTAGGATCACTACTCCACTGCACTTTAACTAAATGAACCTTCTTTCTCCTTAGCTCTTTAGTTTCTTTGCCAACAATTTTTAACGGCTATCTTCTGACTGCTAATTCTGGAGTAATTTCCAAGTCCTGTTGCGCTGCTTCTTCTACAACAAGATCTGGATCATGCACATGTCTTCTAAGTTGAGATACGTGAAACACATTATGTACTCCAGGCAACCAATCGGGTAATTGAACCCTATAAGTAAGAGTTCCAATTCGTTCAAGTACAGGGAAGGGACCTATAAATCTGGGTGCCAACTTCCTAGTTTTACTGAACCGGATCACTCCTCTCATCGGAGAAACTTTCAAATAAACATATTCACTAATAGCGAATGCCACATCTCTTCTTCTAGAATCTGCATAAATCTTCTGTCGGCATTGCGCGGTTTTCAATCGTTTCTTGATGAAATCGACTTTATCTGATGCTTCTCTAATCATATCGGGTCCCAACACAAGTCTATTGCCAGGTTCTAACCAACATGCGGGGGATCTACACGGTCTACCGTATAATGCTTCAAATGGCGACATTTTCAAACTTGCTTGATAGCTGTTGTTATATGAGAATTCTTCCAAATGCAAGTGATCTTCCCACGACCCGTCAAAATCAATAATACAAGCCTGTAGTAAATGTTCTAGAATTCTGTTCACCCGCTCAGTTTTTCCATCTGTCTGAGGGTGATAAGCGGTGCTCAGATTCAGTTTTGTTCCCAATTCTGTTTGGAATGCCTCCCAGAATTCGCTAGCAAATATTGGGTCTCTATCACTGACTATGCTGATGGGAACTCCATGCAGCTTAACAATTTCTTTAAAATAAATTTGTGCTAGACTTTGGGCGGTTCTATTGGATCTGACAGGTATGAAATGCGCGGTCTTCGTGAAGCGATCTACGATCACCCAAATACTATCATTACCTTTCTTGGTTCTGGGCAAACCATCAATGAAATCCATGGAAATATGTTCCCATTTCCAACCTAGGACTTCCAACGGTTGCAACAATCCGGCCAGCTTTTGTTTGTCACTTTTAAATAATTGGCAAGTAGGGCACCTGTTAACATATAAAGAAATGTCCCTCTTCATTGCCCTCCACCAGAATATGCGCTTGATATCATTATACATTTTTCTCACACCAGGATGGATATTAAGCTTGGACTTATGGCATTCATCCATGACTTCCCTTCGAAGCTCTGGAACATTCGGGATGCAAATTCTTCCTTTTAATCCAAGAACTCCCTTGTCATCAATCCAGAAGCTTGTGGTTTCACCTTCCTTGATCCTCTGACTGATTCTCTGAATAAATTCATCATCTTTCTAGAGGACTGAAATCTTTTCAATCAATGAAGATGTAACAATTAGACTGATGATGATTTCATTCTTTCTGCTGAGTACATCAGCTACTACATTAGCCTTTCCCGTCGTGTACAGGATATCTATACGCTGCGAGAAATTCTAGCCAACACTGCTGTCTTAAGTTTAGATCTTTCTGGGTGAACAAATACTTCAATGATTGATGATCTGTAAACAATTCGAATTTCTCACCCAATAAGTAATACCTCCAGATTTTCAAAGCAAAAACGATGGCTAGCAACTCAAGATCATGAGTTACATAATTCTTCTCATGCGGTTTCAGTTGGCGGCTAGCATAAGCGACTACTTGGCCTCTATGCATTAATACAGCACCAAGACCTCTAATAGAAGCATCCGTCCAAACCTTCAAATCCTGATTGCCATCGATAATGGTTAATACTAGAGCGGTTGTCAATTTTGATTTCGATTCCTGGAAAGCTTCCTCACAGTCGGAAGTCCACTTAAATTTCTCGTGCTTCTTTGTAAGCTTTGTTAATGGGTCGGATATCTTCGAAAAATTCTTAACGAATTTTCGATAATAACTAGCCAACCCCATGAAACTTCGGACCTCTGTGGGTGTAGTAGGCTGCTTCCAGTCTTGAATTGCTGTAATTTTGCTCGAATCTACAGAAATTCCTTCCTTTGACACGACATGGCCAAGGAACTTCAACTCTTCCTGCCAGAAGATACATTTAGAGAATTTGGCTTTGAAGACGTTCTTTCTTAGAATCCCCAATACTTGTTCTAAATGTCTTTCATGCTCGGGTTTTGATTTGGAGTAGATTAAAATATCATCGATGAATACCAGGACAAATTTATTTAGAACTTCTCTGAACACTCTATTCATTAGATCGACGAAGTATGCTGGAGCGTTGCATAAGCCGGACGACATTACTAACCATTCATAAAATATGTCTGGACCTCTGAAAGCTATCAAAGGAACACACTCTTCAGGAATTCTCAGTTGATGGAAACCTGTAGCTAGGTCCATTCTGGAAAATACTCTCGTCCCATTTAATTGGTCTAATAGATCATCGATGCGGGGTAACAGGTATTTGTTTTTGAGCGTCTTCTTGTTGAGGTCACGGTAATCAACACAAAATTGGAGAGTACTGTCCGACTTAGGGACAAACACTACAGCTGCACCCCATCTAGAAAAGCTAGGTATGATCAGACCCTTCCATAGCAGTTGACGAGTTTGATCGCCTAATTCTTCTTTTTCTTTTGGAGTCATTCTTCGAATTGGAGGTACCACTGGTCTAGCATTTGGAATTAGATCGATTCTGAATTCAGTTTCTCTTTGCGAAGGTAAGTTTTCAACTTCTTCCGATATATCCACATAGTTTTTAACAACATGAATCTTTTCTAAGGAAGTAGGGATTACTTCTAGCGCAGACCAAAATTCCTTTCTATCTGGATTTGAACCATGGCATGGTACAGTAATATATCCAAGTTTCTTTTTAATTTTTACTATTCTTTCCGCACAATTTACTTCCGTCTTGTATTTTGTTAACCAATCTAACCCGAGAATGATATCGAACTCAAGAAAATCTATAACGACTAGATCAAAAGGAAACCTGTATCGAAAAAAAGAAGCAGGTACTTTACAATATGAACTGAGAATAATAGAGCCTCCTATTGGATTATGAACCCTAACCGATTCTTTAAGAACTCTTATCTATAACTTTAACTTGTGATCAGTGTTACTTGCAATAAAACTACGTGATGCACCCGTGTCAAATAGTACAGAAACAGGAATATTTTTAATTGTAAGGTTACCTCCCAAAACATCGGGTTTACCTGCTCTATCAGAAGCAGTCGGCGGGTTCGCCCCGTCATACACATGAGCAACTTCTGCCTTCTTAAGAAATGGACAATCTTTGACTAGGTGTCCTGTTCGGCGGCAGTTGAAGCATGAACGTGAGTTCTGTGAGTTTTGGGTTGAGCCTTGTGAGTTGGTCCTCTGCCGTTTTGGGGCAGTGCACACATTAGAGTAGTGCCCCATCTTGCCACGATTAAAACGGCTTCCCTTTGGCGGTTTGCTAGTTTGCTGATTTGTGGATGCCGCGTTGCTCGACTCAGCCTGGTTTGTAGTGGGCTTGCGTTTGTTCCCCGCTTGACTCTTGGCGCGGCCCAGATCAAGGTTCCTTTGGTCCAGGTCCTCATAATTACAGGCCATCTCCACTAAGTCTGAAAATGCTAGTCTGATGTGGCTCATGGCCTTGTCTTGATATTTACGCTTTAGCGCATGGATGAACCTTTTGTTCTTGGACTTGGCAGTCGCGATAAGCTCTGGGGCGTAGCGAGATAACTGCGTAAACTTATTAAGGTAGTCTTGCACAGAGAGGTCTCCTTGTTAGAGGTTTGCAAATTCATCATGCATGTGCTCAATTGCTTGTTCTGGGATGAACTTCTCTTTGAACATTTCCTTAAACTCATGCCATGTTCTCCCTGCATTTTGGTTCTCAACGGTGATGGCTTCCAACCATAATTCTGCTTCGTCTTGCAAAAGCCAGGCGCCCATGAATGCCTTGTCCTGATCTCCGAGCCTCAGGCCTCCTAAGATCTTTTCACACGTTTTCAACCATGCTAAGGCCTCAATCACTGTGCCTGTTCCGGAGAAAGTTTTGCCCCCAAGATTATTATATCTCTTGGCCACTTGGTCTAGCTCGAATGGCTGAGCGGCTGGTGGTTGTACTAATGGTCCTTTTGCAGCGGGGACATCACCTCGTCCTCTGCCGCGGCTCCTTAGCCTCCATGGCCTCCTCTAGCTGCTGCAACTCTGGTAGCCATTTATCAAGTTCTATATAAGCAAGGAAAGAGTCAGCCCACAAAAACGATAATTTTATTATATGGTACAACAGAAGAACTTAAGGAAAGACAACGATGTACTGATCAGATTATTTTTGCTATTTTGCTTAACTCATTCTAGGACAATACTAGTCCTATCTCTAATGAGCTACTCGCCTTAGAATACTACTGATTCTATTCTGACGAGGTGTTTAATGTGTTAAATTCCATAACTAAGGTTAACCAAAGTTCTGATACCACCTGTGACGATCCCAAAACCCCATGCTATGGTGTTAAGGATAATCATTGGAATATAACACATTAATCATCATTAGCAGAGTACAGATAATAGCATAAGCAGGAAATAGAATAATTTACACAAATATGACAGCGGAATCATACATATCACAACATCAGAGAGCACAGTGCAGGATACAACTTAGTGCATAAAAGTACATGATCAGTCTACATCGCCATAAGCGGTACATATACATAGAGTGTACATAAGAGAAATATCAGTCTACATCGCTAGAGGCGGAATCATATACATATAATAACAATGGAGGAAAATTAATAGTCAACACTGTGAAGTCAAGCCTTGCCTTGATCCAAAAGATGCACTCCTGCTGTAGTGCAAAGCCAAAATACATCCAGCTACCTGGTACTAGGTTGTCCGTGTGAAAATAAGGGCACCTGAGTTTGCAAGGTGAAACAAACTACGAGTCAGTCATGGGACTGGTATGAGAAATCTAATCCCGTTTTTTACTCATATCGAGGTGTGAGGCTCGCGAATCAATGCTATACACAAAGCTACAGCACATAGGTCATGCTTTGATCATCAACCACAAGACTTTTCTTTTCAACAGAAGCCTTGATCATCTGCCACTTAGGTGTGCCACACAGGCAATTCACTCCATGCGACTGATTTCTATCGATATATAACCTCTGAGCTCATACGTCTCAGGGAAGGGCGTTAAACAAGAGAATAAATTCTCCGCCGCCAAACAGATATATATTTAATAGAGATCAATCAGCACATAACATAATCCAATGTCAGACACACAGTCCATTTACAAGTTCGTTCTGGGTTTGAATGAAGCCAGAGACACCATATTCCTCGCATATCCGTACAATCAACAAATACGTCTAGACGGCTACCACTTCATCTCCTTCAAGGTAGCTACACCAATCATGAGCATTAGTAGCGCCCATCCATCCAATAAGAAGATCGTCGGTCTTGAACCATCTTCAACTCTTCGACTTCTAACCATCGATCGATTATTTGAAATGAGAATTAACTCAGCCTTTTCAAATAATCCATGTATACTTAGATTTTCAAATCAATTCTTCACATGTTTAAATCATTTGACAATCCCATTTCAGTTCTTTATATAATTTTTCATGTCAAACACATTCAACCATCAAATATCAAGTAAACCAAGCAGAATCGGTTTATTTCCATTCTATATCATCTATAATATTTTATAACGATGTATCGCCAATTTTATTTATTTAAAAATATCCCTATTTAATTAAACGACGTTTCAGGTCGTGCCGAGGCACTGGCGTTGTTTTTCCCTAAATTTGTTTTACACATATCTGAAAATCTAACCGTTTGATTTCAATAAAGTTTATATCATTGGGAAGATATTCCCAAAGCGAACACAATGGTTCCAGTTTCGTGAAAATCCGATGGTCGGATCTTTCGGTATAATCGTTTGAAGATACGATTTCGAAACGCGAACAGCAGGGGCTCGATTCGTTTTATTTAATATATATATATATATATATATATATATATATATATAATTCTTTCAATGATTTCAATATTGTTTTCACTTCAAATATTTCACTAACACCATTAAATTTCGAAAATTTTCGCCATAACCTCCTTTGTACGGGAAGGGGTTTGGAAATTTATCGGGTCGTATTAGGTACCCAATAAATCCTAATAAGCATGCACATATTTATAGTGATATATTTTGGTGTCCACAGGGGGGTGTGTATAGATCATAACTCCAGAGAATAAATTCTCATCACCCTATAAATGGTTTTTGTGCCTTAATGACCAGAGAGACGTGTTTATTGTCATCTCCAGACCCATGTGGGGTTTTATTGACCTTGCAATTTACCGTTACAATTTATATAGTCTAGATCAGTCATCAGTTCAACCTGTAATATATAGTCATCGCCATATAAGCCTTTCGCTCGTATGGTAAATATTCAACCTCGTCACACAAGCTCCAAAAGCTTATGTGGTATATGATGAAGTATGCCTATCGTCAAGACGTATGCCATGTAGTGTAGTTCAAAATTAATTGTTACTATCCTATGGCGACGTTTATTATTACACACAGAACAACCAGCACACCGCATCCAATGGCATTCACAGGAGTTGATATAATAATAAAACTGCGCATCCAACTCATTAAGGTTTACCTATTTGTCGGGCACGCAAATAAATTCTTTACTCAACAGCTAATCCACTTTCCTGTTCAACACACACACATATATATGTGTGTGTGTGTGCAAAACTACGCCAAAAATAATATTTCTAGCGAACAAAGGTTTATTTCCACATATGATTATTTTTAACACTTCACGTTTCACATAATAATGATATTTTTAGTGAACAAAAATATATTTCAACACATGACTATTTTGTTTAGTTCACCTACATGTTAAAAATAATATTCATAGCAAACAAATATTTGTTTCAACACTTGTATATTTTTAGCGATCGTTTACATGATAAAAATGATATTTTTATCATCAAAAATATTTATTCAACACATGAACATTTTTAGCACTTCAAATTCACAATAAAATGTAGATTTTATTGTTCAATCTATATATTCAACACTTGAATATTTTCCACTTCACACATACGATAAAAATATGATTTTTATCATTCTAATCCTTTATTCAACACATGAATAATTTCCATAGTTTATATATATAATAAAATTGTGATTTTTAATGTTAAAACAATTTATTTGAAACACGAATAGTTTATATAGTTTATATATGTGATAAAATGTTACTTTTATTTTTCAAAGAATTTTATTCATCACATGAATTTCTATTCAACACATGAATATGGTTTCAACACATGAATTTCTATTCAACACATGAATATGGTTTCAACATATGAATTTCAATTCAACACATGAATAAAGTTTCAACACATGAAAATAATTCTAACACATGAATATTATTGAAAATTTCGGTAGCATAACGGCAGGGTATTTAAAACCGGCACTGTCCCGAGTACGGCTCCTCGCTCTACCTTAAAACCTCGTGGTTTTTGACAATGGGCATTTCGTACATCTAATTCGCACGCAGGCGAGTATGTTTTTCTTTTCCACAATTTATTCTAATTTTGTTTCAATCACAAATGGGTATTTTTCAACCACAATGGTATTTTTCAACCACAATCCAAACAATATCAACCACAAACAATCCTATCAACCATTCGCATTATTCACCAAATTTTTCACACCAATTCACAATCAATAAATATCGCCCATGGTTTGTGGACGAGGGGAGTGTATATATATATATTTATATATATATTCGTATGTAAATATATTTTGTTTAAATTCCAACACACATACGGTTTATACAATGCATGTATAATTCATACATCGCTCATATAACTTATACAACGCATGTACATGAGGTATACAACATGTATATAGTTTATATTTTGCTTATATAACTTATACAACACATTTCCATTCACATTTCAGTTTAGAAATCTCACATTGGTTGTTGCTTTGCTAAAAATCGTAGCATTCTCAGAAAAATCCATGGACACTTCTAGAATGTAGAGAGCGTCGACACGGTCTCGATGTTTCCTGTTTCATCGAATTTCGTTAACACACGATAAAGATACGATTTTTCAAAGTTTGCAACACTTAAAAGTGTTATAATCAGTTTAAAAAGGCCAAAGCCAATACCTTTCACGAACCTTCGAAACTAGGTTTGCAAATAACCTTCAATCCGTCACACGAGGGAGCAATCGGGTTTCACCACGGTGTAGAGCTCCGAGAGAGCTTCCTGGCGGTCCCCACGTTGCTGAACTCGAACGCCTATGGTGGGCGCGGCGGCGGCGGAAAGCTTCGAACTTTGGGGAGACGATGCGCACGAAACACGAGACGAGGGAGGTCGAGGTTGATTTGAAGAGGGGACTGAGGGCTTCAAAGTTTGGGTGGTCGCGGAGGCTAACGGTGACTGTGGCGGTCGGAAAGTGGGCGGGAAGGTGGGAAACCGACTTCCGTTGATGAGCAGAGGGCGGCGAGGGTTTTGAGAGTTTTTTTTATTTTTAATTTATGAATTGAAATTTCCTATTGGTCGAGGTTTTATTTAATTTTTAAAATAGGGTTTTCCATACGGATACCAATTCAAACCCGACAACTGTCACCCCTAGCTAAATACCCCCATCCCGAACACAATGGAATATATTTCGTAGGCCAGTTCGACTGTTACAGCCAGTTAGTCTTCAAAGTAAAATATAAAACATTCAATATTCGATTTTAAAGTATATTTCAATTTTCCAGGGCCACAAACTGATTCGAAAAATTCCAGAAAATAAATCTAGCTATGTTTTGACGCTACGGTACCAACAAAATTAGTTTCGCCAAATTCTGAGACCGTTTGAAAAATGGCCATTTTCTGGTCGATCCAATTTAATAGAAAGCAACCAAACACGTTTTCTTTTGCCATGCTCACATACTAGCTTCACAAATTATGAAATTTGAAATCTAGCAATAATTTAACATCCCGGATCCAACAAAAGTGGTTTCGTCGAATTCCGAGGTCGTTTGCAAAATGTCTATTTTCAAGGGCTATATATTCTCTATAGCGACCTTTCTGAAAATTCATTTGGCCATAACTTTTGATTCCCGCTATGAAACTTCGATTTTTCAGATTCTTTAGAAAGATATTCATCAACAAATTTAAATATTTTTGGTTTCACCAAAATCCGTTTTATTTTGCACCCGGTACAGTTAGTCAAAGTTTGAATTCAAATTTTTCAAACTACCACACCATTTCTAACTCTTTATTTTATTGAAATATTCTATTTCAAGTGCACTAATTTATTTAAAATAACCAATTTAAAATTTTTAAATTGGCTCGTATTTTACGGGTTGTTACAATCATACCAGGCCGATCCAATGAGACGAAAAAGGGGAGACCAAGAGCCTTCGTATAGGCTATATAAGCCAATACCCTTTGTTTTTTTACCTTTTACTTTTCCCTTTCCAGTTTTTATGCCGTTGCCCTCTTCATCTCCAAATTGAAACCCTAATTCGCAGTTACCCCAATCCGCACTACTCCGAAATTTGATCTTAATTGGTAATGACATTAAAATGGTCTTTAATTTCGACTACTATTCTATTGGTCAGAATTTCGCGTCCGCTTGAGTATTATTTCCCCTCTCACTTTTTTTCGATTCTAATGAGTTTGCCATTGGTCTCGAAGTCGTCTCTCGTGGAGCTGGGGTCTAAGAGATGAGGCGTGTTGGGTGATTAGAAGGGAGATGAGCTCCAGTAGCTCGGTTCGTGGATCATAACATCGAGACGGGTCGTGAAGCATGGTGATAATTCCACTCATGGAGGAGGCAAAGCAATAATTCATGAAAGGGGTCATTGATGTGGGTTGTGATGGCGGTAAGTGAGCTAGTCAAGCACAAGCCAATGAGCCTTATGCTTTTTCTTTTGATCCAGTCCCAAATTACGACCCGATCTTCTCTTCATGAGCCTGATAAAGCGAACTGACATGGTGTCCATAAGGATGCTTAAATATGAATTGCACTATAATCACGAGCCTAGATACTCCCCTCGAGCCGATTTCTTTGCAATGAACCGGGCTACTGCTCACGAACCGACCTCTCGCCGCGAGCAGTACTTTAGAACTTCATGAATCGACTTGTCTTTGAGCCAATTCTTATCATATGACTACACTTGACTTTATAACATCGACTAGCCAACACGTCAACCTATCCTCTAGCTATAAATCAACTATAATTTGAACGAATCGATGGACAGTTAGGTTAGAGCCTTCGAGATGAGCTTCTCACATTGTATTTGAATAGAGACTTGATTTAAAGGCATTTGATGACTGACTATTCCTTCATTTTCTTTACTTCATGCTTTTCATTTCAGCAATGTACACACTTGCACTATTAAGTGGCCTTTTGGTCCGGTTCCCAAAAGTACGCAAGACACGCTTGACTTAACATATCGCGTAGTATTATAACCCAAAGGCATCGCCAATATCATCCGGGTGTCCAGTACCAGAAGACTTGAGCCTGGCCACTAGTAGGATGTCACATCCCTCGAACGCGACCTCCATCAGTATTCGTCCGCATCTGAACCGAAGGCAAGCCGTCGAGCGGGTCTGGGCGCAGCCTCGGTGGGGGTCCTGGACCCCATAGTCCCGGCGGCGATCGACCTAGCAAATTAGCAAATTCCCTCACTTCTCATTAAGGAGCTTCGACATCTTAAAAACAGTAAGATTTCAGTACCAAGAAGTTCGACTTCCTCCTCATCAATTTCATACCCCAGGAGGGTTCAAAATTTCATACCCCCTGGAGGGGTATGAAATTTCGAACCCCTCTGGGGGTACGAGAATTCGAACCTCTAGGAGAGGTTCGAAATTTCGAACCCCCTTGGGGGTGCGAAATTTCAAACCTCCAGGAGAGGTTCAAAATTTCATACCCCTAGCCAGGGGGTGCGAAATTTTCGTATGTAGGGTTTCAAGGTGCGAATTTTCAGCATGCGGTCCCTATTTCTACTTACTCCCACCTAATCCAACTTACCCCCACTCCTATAAATAGCCCATGGCCTCACACTTCAGGGGGGTTTGATTTTTTTCACTTGAGACCTTCCTAGAGCTTCATGAGTCCCATAAATGGCATCTCCTATTTGAGGAAGAAGGAGAATTAAATATTCTTTTTCCCAAATACCTAGCATATGGCGATTATGAGAGTGAATGTAATGAGTGTGGGTCTATCCTTGTAATTCTTGAGTGATTAATAAAATTCCGACACCTTTCCAAAGTGGACGTAGGCCTAATCCACGGTCGAACCACTATAAATACTTGTATCATTTACCGCTTTCTCTCACTTAGTCTTGCGGCCAAATTAACTATTCCTAGTAATAGGAATCTTTGGTGTTTTCAACATTTTTTGTCGTCAACATTTGGTGTTTTCAATGAGAATTGAACTAAAGATTTGCATCTTTCTCCCGCATTATCATCTCGACTTCGACAAGCTTAAGGTTCCTTGCTCTACCTGCTGTCGAGTCCGCTTACGATGGTAAAGAAGTCAAAAAACGCAATGGTCGGCTCTTCAGTCGAGGCCGGTACATCCCAACAACCTCAACCGGTAGATATCCCGGCCACTAATGAAACCGTACCTCCTATTGTGGACCCCGAAGCACCTGTTACGTAAGCTCAAATCCGCAAGCATAATAAAAAATACGAGAACACAGCGGTCGAGCTTAACCAAGCATGGAAGAATAACATCGACCTTATGCGACAACTTCAAGAAAGTCAGTGCATCGTCACTCGACTTCAACTAACTCGGAACAACGCTCGACCTCGACAAATTATATCGGGAACTTCAACTTCCAAATCAAGGGGCCCGCATTAAAGAAGGAGGTTTAGTCTCACTAATAACGTCGCAGTTCGAAACTACGCTCTCGACAACGGCAACAGCCATAGCCACGCCAATGGCAATGTGAACGACAACGGCGACCGAGCTACAGTCACATATAGCGAGGGGGTACAGTACCGAGACCGCTCTCGCTTGATCATCAAGTCCTACCAACCAACCTCTTCCTCGACACAACCCAACGGCCGCTAATCGAGATGAGGAGCCTGCTATTCCAGTAGCCCACGCCCCTCCTGAACAGGATCTGCATCAGCCCGCTCTTCATCAGGATCCGATTATAGATGTCGAGGACATGGAGGAAGACGATATGGACATCCATCCTAGAAGACGTTCTCGCAATAGAGCTCCAGAACCTCGCCAAAACCCATGGGTCCCCATGGCGGATCCCCATCCAACCTACCTCCCTGACATGGCCAGAAGGATCATGAGGGAAATAAGAGGAAACATGCATGTTTCATGGGACGCGCACATTAGGCACAACCCCTTCACAAGAAGGATGAACGACATAGAATGGCCGTGATGCTTCAGCATGCTACAGATGCCACTCTACGACAACACGACTGATCCCTGTGCTTTCCTAAATCGATATGAAGGGCAAATGGACTCGAGCCGGGGCAATGATCCAGTCAATTTCAAGAGTTTTCCAGTCTTCTTATCAGGAACTGCTCTGCTATGGTTCTCTCGCCTCCCACTTGATTCCATTGACAACTTCGGCCAGTTAGCGACATAGTTGGTCAAACAATTTAGGATGCATATTCCAACTCCAAAGAATGCCCTCACCTTGTCCAATTTATACCAAGGACCCCCGAGTCTCTTAAAAGCTATCTCTCCCGGTTCAATGTCTCCCTCACCGAGGTCGAGGATGCAGACCCTCGCACCATACTCTTCCGGTTAGCAAAGGGCGTTCTCCCTACTTCCGAATTCGGGGCATGGATTGATCGGAAGTAGCCAAAAAGCCTCGACATTTTCCATGAGAAGGCTAGGCAATACTTATGTCAAAAAGAAGTGAGACGAAACCGACTCTTCGGGATCGATCTTCCCAACAATCCACATGTGAATACCATAAATCACGGTGTCAAAGGGAAATAGATAGTGAAGCTCTTCGATAAGGACAAGGGGGCAGGACCCTACAAACAAAGGCCGAATAACAGTAGGCAAGGCGGCCGCAACAACGGCCAGGTTCCTACGGAACCCAAGAAGTCCGACCCTCACCAGGCGTACAAAATTTACACCTTGTTGAACAAAGACTTGGAAACAATCTACCTGGAAACATGTAACATGCTTCAATACAATAAGCCAAACAACAGGGAATCCACTAATCATGAGAAGAATACCGGCAAGTACTGTCGATACCACGACATGTACAGGCATAATACCCGTGATTGCCGCCAACTCAAAGACGCAATCGAAAGGCTTATCCGCGAAAAGTGCCTTGAGCAGTACGTCCAAAAAGCATCACGACTCTCACTGCCATTAAGCAGAATTTCGGCAAAACCTAACGCTCACCCCGTGGGCCGCAATTGACGCTGGTACCTTTCACCAGCCCCGAGCGGCAGAGGACCCGCTGGAAACAGATTTCCTTCCACTTGTGGACCCCGAAGCTCCTATGAATCACACATAGATTCGCACGCTTAATAAAAAATAAGAGAATGCAGCTCTCGCGCTAGGCGTTAAAGATTAACATCAACCTTATGCGCTAACTTCAAGAAGGTCAATACATCCTCATTCTACTTCAACTTGCTCAGAACCACGCCTGCTTGTGACGCACCGCATCGAAAATTTCTTCTTTCCATGTTAGGGGCCCACATCAAGGAAGAAGGTTCAGCCTCATTAAAACATCATCGTCCGCTCTACCACCCGTACGGCGACAACAACGATGACAGAAATGAGATGATGATCGAACTACCATCACTTACGGCCAAAGAGCACAGTAACAAACCGGGTTCAGGTAACTAATCTTCTACTCGGAATAGCCCAACTATCACCACTCACAACTAGAGTCCCACTCTTCCAGCAGCTCATCGGGCCAGAGTACTTCCGGACCAAGGTGCACACCAGCTCGCCCAACCTCAGTAACCAGACCATCCATGACATGAAAGAGAGCGAGCAGGAAGTGTACAACAGAAGATGTCAACAGAATGGAACTCCGAAAATCGTCAAAACTAATGGGTTCCATTAGAAAATCCCCCCTCTGGCATATCTCCCCGACGTAGTCCAAATAATCATGAAAGATATGCGAAGGAACGCCAACAACTCAAGAGAAACCCACTTGAGGCGTAATCCCCTCACCAGGATCGTACACAAAGCTGAGTGGCCCCGACACTTCAACACAACATGTGACATTCTATGAAGGCACGGATGAATTTTAATCTCAACAATGTCAGAATCATCATAAAAAATGGAATGCGTCATCCCGGCCGTCCCGGGCTTTGACGCTCGAGTCTCCGCTAGGGGGAATCAAACTGCTATGAGTCCAAACTTGTCACCTATGCTTATAGCATCCAACTGGGCCCAAGCTCACTTCAACCAACTTCCGCATAATCATACAATCGAAGCTGGAGACTCATAGACTGTCGAATACCTTCCGTCAAGAAGTCGTGCTAGGCTTCAAAGTCCCGGGTTAGATCACAACCTCTATAATGCGGCCAGAGCCCAACGTCCAATTATCGCCGACACGATCCATGGAATCGTGAGGAACCAAGGGGGCACGTCCGCGACATCTACAAAACCAGTACGAGGCATTAACCATTCACATCGACCACCCTTAATACCGAATTGCGCAAGCGCTTCGACATATCGACACTTGCCCCATACTTAAAGAAGTTGTGATTCCCAAATCTTCATTAGCCGCCACAAATGGCACATGGGTTCGTTACACATCGCCCGCAACATAAAGTGCAAGTGCTTCCCCATCCTTGTCGGAGACGGCTCTATCTGGGTTCTCTCGACTTCCACCTTGAACTATCCCAACTCTTGATTAACTCGCCAAAAGATTGGTCGCGCAATCCAGGTTGCACATCACGACGCCCAGAGACATCCTCTCAGTCTCGAACACTTACCAAGGCACCCGTGAAAACTCTCCAAGGCTATCTCGCAAGATCCCACACCGCCTTGGTTGAAGGCGAGAAACCTACTCCTCGAATTGCTCTCATCTAGCTCATAAATGGCATACAACCTGATTTCGAACTTTGAGCATGGACCGATTAGAAGCAATCAAAGATTTAGGAGATGTTCTGCATGAATGTCGGCTACTTCCTGCACCGAAATCTAGCCTAAAGGAATCATGTTGCTACCCTCAACATCCTGCCTCGTGGCGACACTCAGAGCTCCAACAACTCTAATTTTATCGCTCTGCGCAATCTTGCTCGTGTCGGCAACATCAAAGGTAGTCGTAGTAATGGATGGAATCATCTTTGACTCCCATCCTTTTGCAACTATGTTGCTCTTAGCAACACCGCCTAGAAAATTCATCTTGCAATCTGCAACTTCCAACCATGCAAAAGATCAAGACCTGAAAGTCTGAGCACACCAAGGGACTCTACAGGATATTGTCGGTTCTATAACATCCGCGGACACAACGCAAACATGTCTCATCACTGGCAGAATGAGCGCGAGGAATTCATCTGCATGGGAACTACGAGCCACTCAACACTCATCAAAGATTCCCACTACACGGAATCTCCGAGCCACTCGATGCTCATTGAAGATTCTCACTACGTGGGACCTTCGAGCCACTCGATGATCGTCGAGGATCCCTACTGCATGGGATCTCTGAGCTACCCAGCGCTCATCAAAAATTACCACTAAATTGGACCTCGACTGATAATTAATCCCTCGAGATTGTCCCCCCACCTCATCAGGACTACAGCTTCTATGGCACAGCTGACTCTAGGTTGTCATCAGAGATACCAGTTTGCAACTCCTCCCTGCCTCTGCCTCCCTCATTGGAAGCAGAATAGGAACTAAAAGTGAACTTTCTCCTACAAAATACACCTCCTTTTCTCTATGCCATAGCCATTTTTTGTCCTCCATACGATGCTCCCGACCTCCTCCAATCAGCAGGGGGCACTTGGGAAGCATTACCGGGGGAACATACGGAAGCGAGCCTGAGAATTCCATTTCTCTGCCATCCCTACGACCATTGTCTACAATACAGCAATCCTCGAGGTTATCATTGGAAATATCGGCCATCGACTCATTAACATCATCAGCTAGCCCATAAAAAAAATAGGCAAGAGAAAAGATTCAATAGCATAATGAGGGCATACACAATAATGTTTAAAGGTCAAAAAATAGGACCTCGATAGCAGTTACCAATGGAAATGTCTATTGGTAAAGGGTTGCAACCTTTCCAATAGTCGTTACCATTGCAATTCAAACAGAATCATCCATTCCTGGATAGATGCCTCATTCTGGCCTATGAATATATCGGCCTGCAAAAAAAGAGAAAAAAATTGTAATGAAAACGCAAAGCAAGGCCACTTCTCTAAGACACACCTCCTCTTTGCTGTATTGTAACCATTCTCCTCCGAATAATGCTCCGACCACTTAAGGCATGACTGGAAGCTCAACCAAGGGCCCGTGCGAACGCGCATCGGCGGCATCGTCTTCAAACGGGCCTTTCCTCCACCTACAGGCCTCACTCCTCGTTTGGAATGCCCATACTCATACAACGAAAGCTCAGCGATGGAACTTTCAAACTCTCAACCATGGACGGAGTCGAACTCCCAAAGGCACGGAACAACTAAAATCTTTACCTCTACTCTGCACAACTTAGTGTACAATTAATTCACGCCTTCCAACGATGTCTTACTTTCCTGCAATTCAAGGCGTTATAAAGGCTACTACTACCAGAGTTGTCCTTAGAAATGATGTTCAGTTTGTTATCGCCCTTCCATGTTTGCTCCGTGCATAACGTTCATGACATGTTTTATTAATCCTGACAAACAACTTGCGTGCAAACATTCGATCGCCGCATCAGGACCCCGAGCACGGGAGTCAGTACCGCCATCCGAACCTCAATCCAATATCAAGGCCAAATAACACTGGCTACGTCCGGTACCCCGAGCACGAGAGCCAGCAACGCTACTCGAGTCGTTGGCCCATGGTGCGACTGAGTATGAATAACCACTAAGTGGAACCTCAGCCCCGTGCCGAGACCGAGGATAAATCGTTCTACGTCCAAGTCTAAGGGACTTGGCGTCGCCACCCAACTGCCGACTAAGAGTAATGAAAGTCTCTCTTCGTCGATTACGGGTGTTGGTCGAATCCTAGAGCAGCATCAAGACTGACCTTAAATTGTTTCTCCCCGAAGCTCTCAAGGCTTAGGTGCAGCCCATGGCCATGATCGGACCCTACGGGCTGATGATCCGGGCTTTTCTCCGGTGAAGCAACGCCGACGGCTCGCACCAACCCGATGAACGACGGGAGAGCCACCCACCTAGCGCACCGCATAATGCGATGCCCTACACCTTTGCTATACTTGGGATTAATCCTGGGCCACCCAAAACAACTGGTGCACAGCTTGATTTCGCAAACTACGGGTTTCCTGAGCTGAGGAAAACTTACTGAAACCAGCGCTCTATCTCACTCCTCCAGAATAATTGACCCGGAGCGTGGTATACAATCATACCCCTCTGGAATAATTGACCCAGAGCGCGGTACACAATCGCTTTTTCGTTAGGTGTAACGATAAGTATTCTTATGCAAGTACGGGACGCCTGAAAACATAAGAAGAACATCCAAACACTTAACACAAATTGCGATCTTTACTAATTCATATTTCATTTCTATATACACCTCGAATAGACTACAGGTCTAACATTTCTTCTTTATGATGACAGGGTGTACATGAAAACCACACCATACCTTTCGGGACCAAAAGCAAGCGTCATACTCGCATATACTATTGGTCTACCTAACCCAAGTGTCTATAATTCCTTTAAAAATTACTGATGCTAGTCATCCTTCGCTTCATTTCTTTTTTCTGTACAGGTTCGGCACTTGGCAGGTCACCACCAGAGATGGGACCCTTCCTTCCGGAACCGCTTCCTCCTCCTCCTCTACTCTTCACAGGAGTAAAAAATTCATGAGACATCGATGTGCACCTCCCTCCATCATCCTCGGCACTTTTTGATGGGCATCATCGATGGCTTTCCGTTTTCCTAGCCTACTCAGAGGCCCTCTCCTTCTCCACCTCAATATTGGCCTACTTCTTCGCCATCACTGCGGTAGACTTCTCCTCGACATCCTGGCTAGATTTTGCCCCTGCATCTTGTATGACAGCCCGTCCAGTCAGTCTTCCCCTCTGGCTACTCCGACTTTGCCACCAATTGGGCTTCCTAATCCTCTACCGTAGCTAGCATTGTTTGCACGCGTACATCGGCTACGCCCGTCCCATGAGCGCTTTGACTAAACATAACTTCTCCCAATCCAAGGAGGCTTATATAAATATAGGATCCCAAAGTCGTGGGTTCTCCTACTTCCACAGAGTGTTCCCGCTGTAACTCCAACCGGGACTCGGACGCTTAAGGAAGCATGGGGTCAAAGCCTGGTGGCGCCTCCGCTCCAAGGGGGAAGTCCAGCTAAAAAAGAATCTATTTGACTACTGAGGTTTCATCGATT
Source organism: Allium sativum (assembly GCA_030737875.1). Taxonomy (NCBI): domain Eukaryota; kingdom Viridiplantae; phylum Streptophyta; class Magnoliopsida; order Asparagales; family Amaryllidaceae; genus Allium; species Allium sativum. Next base: position 351,723,168 of record CM060925.1, read on the forward strand.
GCATCCTCTTTAGTTAGAAATACTCGAGTTCTGGGGCAGTCCCCCACGTATCTCTGCACCAACTTACGCATCGCAAGACTTGAGGAGGATGCCCATTAGCTTCCGCACTGGCATTTCCATCACCACAACCTTCGGGGCAAACATTCTAAAGAGGAACACACACCTCGCCATAAGGATGATCCAGACCCAAAAGCTCGGGTCTCGGAAACTTCTAACCTCCCGCCAATACTATGCAGACCGGGCATAGAAGCCCGAACCAAAGGACAAAAGGAGTGATGAAACCACCGTTTCCCCAAGTAACAAGAGAATTTTGATAAGTTCTCGGTATGCGGAATTAAATATTCATATCTCGATGCAAGCTCTCGAGTTTCCATGGCCTGTTTATTGGGTTCCCAAAGTCTCAATGCCTTGCCAGCAAGCGCATACTTAAACGTAATGTGAGGCTAACTCACACACCTCGATGCAACAGCTTCCTACCTACAAGCACATCGGAACGTGGTGACGACACCTACTTTTAATAACTATGGCAATGATTACTGGTAACCATCAACACCACTCTCGGGTCGAAAAATGGTTATAACCTAATTGGGTTGGAACTAATGACTCAACCGTATGTTTACGTCTTATGTGCATATCCGAGTAGTCAGTCCAAATCAGTCCATCTCCATAATCATTCGCCAACCAGTTGTGTTACGTTCAAACTTCAATTACAAACCAGACATGAAACACTCAGCAACGATCCAAACTTTCTAGCTCGTCCCTGACGTCGAGCAGAATCTAGCAGATACCCGGGCTTGGTAGCATTCCTCTATCGAGTATCGCACCGGCCCGACAATCTCAAGACCAGATCAGATCCCCTTCAGTCCCTGTGCTACCGTCATCTTCACAACATCTGTTGGAGTCACCACCTTGAGAGCGCCTTCACCACACAACGAAGGCAATCCAGAGCCAGAGTCCCGTCCCTATAGGACATTCGGCTTTCCATCAGTGCCCGGACTCCACAAAAAGCAAACACTCCAGAACATGATGGCAACCTTTAGCATCAACAACTAAACACCATGGCCATCGCCAACCGCCAGCGCAACGCTTGAGTCAAGATGCAACTACGTCATGGTAGGGTCATTGATCGGATCCCGAGACTAACAGCTCAACTATGTGTCGACATCCTACACACGCATTCAAGCCACCAGTCTAAGCAAGCCTATTCTTTGAGAATCTCATCGCAAGACCGCACCTCATTGATCACTGTTCGCTCGTCGGGCGCCATGCAAATGTTTAAGTTTACTAGACCAAGCTTGGAGCCAAGACTAAGTCATCAGAGTGCGAAGTTATGCGTCATGCTCCCATGCACTGACTAGATTGTCACATCTCTCAAACCAGCTTTAACCTCTCGAAAAACCAGGAGGGTTTGTTAAGTGTCCGGGATACGAAGCCCACTCCCGTATTCACACATACTTGCGACCTTTATCCGAATTCCTAATTCCGTTTCCCAAGATCCGCTGCTCCACGTTCTTGAGTGCCATATCCAAAAGCCCTCTTACTTTCCATATCTCTCTTCCCTTCTCCCGAAAACCTAACAACACTTCGAATATCCAGAGTATAAAAGAAGTATTTTGGTGTCCTCCATGCCTCAAGCTGATTTTCTGTCTGGAGAAGAGAAGAAAGGAAGCAACTACCATCAGGGGATCGGCATACCCCAAACGAACGTTACGGGATTGGAATTCGGGATCATACGCCAAGCTATGATCATATTTCGAAGCTCCAACTACCAAGTCAATTGCGACTCAGTGACCGCTCGTGTACTAACCAAATGCCCAATCATCAAAGTGCACACGCTTAGCATTTGGGACCGACCTCGCCTCAAAGGAAAATCTACGTGAGTATATGCCACGACATATGCCAAGTATTGTCTTGATAATGACATCTGCATATGCTAGTTGCCGAAACTTTGGTCAAAGGGACCAGCTTGGATCGATGAATAATTTTGGCTTCGCAAATCCAAGTGATCCAGCGAATACTCCATGTAGTCAAGTTCCATCCCAACACTGTTTCAACAACCACTTAGGGTGATCGCGCACCTGGGCCATGGCAATGACCATGCATACACACTTTGGAAACCTCAACCGAGCAGACTGACTTGATTCAAATGCATGCCCACAAAACTTAAGGGTTCAAATGTACACACCAAACGGTCGGCTCTCGATCCGAAAAAATCCCCAAAAAGCTAAATTGTGCGATTACTGTCCCATAGCAGGAAATTCACCTTCATATTACTCATTCCAACTCAGACCGCATCGCGCAAAACCACGTGCAAACATATGAATGCATACGCGATTTAGACCCGACGGTGAACCATTTGCACTTTGATGCAATCGGGAGCCGGCAACTAACAATCAACCTCCCTAACCTAAAACAATTGAGCGCCTTGGGCAGGTTGACACCTAAGCGGCAAGACTCAAGTGATTCAAAACACTTAACAACGTCGGAGTCCTAAATTCATATCGATAGGTTTCAACGATGCACCTTAAACACTCGGAAGAAGCGCACTCCCAACATACAACTCAAGGAAAAGGTCACGACTAGTCACTAAGCATGCTACAGAGATCTTTTTGTCCATCGCCATACTTATCTTACTTCAAAGCACGTCTCATTTACACAAGACATACTTTGAGGAGGCAAATATTAACCTGCCTTTTGGTCTGGTTGCCAAAAGTACGCAAAACACGCTCGACTCAACATACTGCGAGGTATTGTAGCCCAAAGGCGTCGCCAATATCATCCGGGGGTCCAGTACCAGAAGACTTGAGTCTGGCCACTAGCAGGATGTCACATCTCTCGAACGTGACCTCCATCAATATTCGTCCGCATCCGAGCCAAAAGCGAGCCGTCAAGCGGGTCTGGGCGCACCCCTGGTGGGGGTCCGGGGCCCCACAGTCCCGGCGGCGATCGACCTAAACGGTTAGGTTGAAACTGTGGGCATTGCCCGATTCATCCGATTTTCTCCATGCCGGAAGCTCAGGTTCCTTCATCGGACTAGCAAAATAGCGGATTCCCTTACTTTGCATTAAAAAGATTCGACACCTTAAAAATGACAAGGTTTTGGCACCACGAAGTTCGGCTTCCTCCTCATCAATTTCATACCCCCTGGAGGGGTATAAAATTTCGAACCCCTCTGGGGGTACGAAAATTCGAACCTCTAGGAGAGGTTCCAAATTTCAAACCTCCAGGAGAGGTTCGAAATTTCGTACCCCTGGCCAGGATGTGCAAAATTTTCATACATAGGGGTGCTGGGTGCCAATTTTCTACATGTGGTCCCTATTTCTACCTAGTCCCTATAATCCTACCTACCCCCACTCCTATAAATAGCCCATGGCCTCACACTTCAAGGGGGTTCGATTTTCTTTACTTGAGACCTTCCTAGAGCTTCATGAGTCCCATTAATGGAATCTCCTATTTGAGGAAGAAGGAGAATTAAATATTCTTTTTCTCAAATACCTAGCATACGGCGATTATGAGAGTAAACGTAATGAGTGTGGCTCTATCCTTGTAATTCTTGAGTGATTAATAAAATTCCGACACCTTTCCAAAGTGGACGCAAGCCTAATCCAAGGCCGAACCACTATAAATACTTGTGTCATTTACCACTTTCTCTCACTTAGTCTTGCGGCCAAATTAACTATTCCTAGTAATAGGAATCTTTGGTGTTTTTGACATTTTTTGTCGTCAACATGCACATACTAGCACTTGCACACATGGGCTTTATGGGTATTTATGCTCTAATTTTCTCCTGCATATATTTATCAATAAAAATACATGTCAAATAGACGCTCAACAAGAATATCGGAGAAGAGTGCAGATCTAGAGTCGTCAAGCTATTATAATCACGATGTACTCCCATCGGACCCGAACTGGGATAACTCTGGATCTGAGTACAAGACAGACCTTGATACAGAATCAACCTTTTTCGAGTGCACATCACTTGAGGAAGAGGAAGATGATCAAGCTCCCGATGAGATTCGAGGTGTTAAAGAGGTAGACAAGCTGAGTGACTCTATAGCCTCCAAATTGGATGATTTAATGTTAAAGGAAATCTGCTTAAGACATGGGATCCTTTGGGATGACGTGAAAACTTCGGAGAAAGAGGACAGACCCCATTTGTAATGACCTGTATTTTAGAGATATAATAATTAATTAATTTAATTATATAAATAGTGATTTAGAGAATATAATGGTCGTTTAATTAAATAACTTTGAATATTTAATTAAAATAATAATTAAATAATATATTTAATTCTGAAATAATCAAAATTTGTGGAATTCACAATATAATGTGAACTGGATAATGTATAATATATAATTCAGTTTAGAGTTGAAATATATTAACGAATATATTATATAAACGAAGTTTGAACGTATAATTATATTACAATTATAATCGTGCTCGAAATGGCGCTGAAGTTCGTTATTTGGCGATTCAAACTTCAATTGAATATACAGAAGCCGTTTTAAGTCGGATTTCTATGAAACAAGAAATGTTAGGAGCTGGTGAAGTATATTTTTCTAGTGGAAGTGGAAAATCGAGATTTCGTCGTGTAGATTTTGATTTATGTCCAAATCAAATTTTAGAAAAGTCATTGCGGAATTCCTTTAAAATTTATAATGATATATAAAAGGAATTTCATTATAAATCGAATATCGATTTAATTGAGATTTGAAATATCAAGTTAGAAATTCATATAGGAATATTCTAGAGCTGTATGATATTCTGTTGTGAATATACACGATAATATTTATTTATAATATTAAATTTAATTGTTTTTAAATATATTTATATATTTAAAAGAGTTATTTAGAGCTTTAAAAATAGCCAATTTTGCAAACGACCTCAGAATTCGACGAAACTTAATTTGTTGGATCCGCAATATAAAATTATTGCTAGATTTCAATTTCCGTGATTTTTGAAGTCAGTATGTGGTCGTGCCGGATTTTAATGTGAAAAAAGTCGATAATTTGACCTTTAAAAATACGCTGTGTGAGCAAACGGAGTCGGAATTCGACAAAACCAGTTTCGTTGGGTTCGTACTGTCGAACTGTAGCCGCATGTCCAATTTCGTGATTTTTGGGTATCGTATGTGACTACAGGAATTTTTAAATGATAAGTTTAGTTAATTATCAAACATAAATGAATATAAAAATATTAAATCTTCACCATAAATACCATACCCCATTCCTTAACCTAATTCATGTCCTTCAGAAGTCAACAGAAATCGCGCCTCCGTTTTTTTTCTTTTTTTTCTCCCAAACGTAAATTCTGGAACTTCAAAATTCAAGAACAATTCATACAAAAATCCTAAAATCACAAAGCTCCTTTCTTTGAATTCCAGAGAACCCTATCTTCACGCTGACATTATCCTTGTTGGGTGCGAAAGTGATTTCTTGAGTTCGAATTTTACACAGTAAACCTAGGGTTCATTATGGGAGGGCGTAGAGGGCTCAATGTTTGATTTTGAGGTTGCAGTAGAGTTTAAGGGATTGAATGGCTTGTGTGTACCAAATCTTGGGGAGTTCGGTGCAAAGATTGATCGATCCTGTACTGGGTATTTTGCGTCACAAGCAGATGTGGAGCATGCAAAAATTGGTGCGAGTTCCTCATTTCGGGGTTGAGATGATTAAGGATTTGATGAGGAGTGCTGTGATAATTTCCGTTTGATTTTCCATTTGGTATTAAAGGCGAACGATGGGGTACAGGCATTCGAAATGGCCATTTGGTTGTCGTTGTGTTCTTCTCGAGAAGAAAAGGGGTGAACGGGGGTTTAAGTGAGGTTAATTGGTGATTAGGTTAATTATGTATGTAATATATGTAGTTAGTAGTGTTAAAATATATTGAAGTATGGAGGTAAAGGAGTAGAAGCAACTATCTTTGTTTGAGGAAGAAGGGCACAGTGAAGGGTAGATGGATTAATGTATAGGGTTCGTTGTTACCAGCTTATAAGCTGTTGGGGGATGTAAATGATGAGGATGATCTAAGTTTGATCATACTAGAGGGAGAATTTTTTTGTTTCCGGAACTTAGAGGTGAACAACAAGGCTCACGGGTATGAAATGAAGTCGGAGTTCATTATTGGGTTTGAAGGATTTCTGATGGGCCGACATGCAAAAGGGGTGAGCCCAATTGTTTTAAAAAAGAAAGAAATGAAATTCAAGTTAATTTTAAATAGCGTATTAACTTGTATAATACATATCTTTTGCATACGTAATCAGAATTGAGCAAAACAAGATCCGTTGGGATCGTATGGACGGACACTAAACGATGGAACTAACTGGAAGTCCATCGGAGCTCGTTACAATTTATAGCAAAATAAATTGTCTGTCTGAATCAAGCGATGGTTATCGTTATTAACGATGATCGTCCAATGTGAGTAAAACTCACCAACTCTGAAAAGTTATATTTTTATAACGTATTCTTAAAACTGATAATTATCTGTTGTTTGATGTGTGTCAACTGTTTGGTTGAATTGCTTATGTATTGGTTGAAAGTATAGATAATGATATATATATATATCATTAATCGAATCTTGATTCTGTTTATTAGAATATTTTATATTTGTGTTGTTTAACATCTGTGATGCAGGAAAACAGGTTGGAGGGATCTAACAGGATTCCTCAATATTTATAATACTGTTTGTTTTCATATATTGTGTTATATGATGTGATGTATAATCCGTGATTGATTATAATGACACTGGTCCTGTTATTTGGTACTGTTGAATACCAAAAGAAATATTGGAATAGAAAAGGGGAATTTCAAACTGTTATTGAAATAGAATATTTATAAAATCAAGGGATTTTATAAAAAGGAATTTAATAAAGAAAATATTTATAAAATCAAAGAATTTTATAAAAAGGATTATTTACTTAGAAAGTAAATAAAGGAATAAAAAGGATTATTTAATTAGAAAGTAAATAGAATTATAAAAGAAATATCTATTTAGAAGATAAATAGAATAATTATAAAGGAAATTTTCAATGATATATTGAAAAGGAAATATTTATAAAATCAAAGGATTTTATAAAAAGAAATATTTATTTGTTAAATAAATAGAATTGGAAAAGAAATATTTATTTGTTAAATAAATAGAAAGATGAAAAGGAAATATTTCTAAATATTTACAAATAAAATAGAAAGGGAAATATTTGTAAAACATTTACAAATGGAATTGAAAAAGAATTATTTATTTGGAAAATAAATAAAAGGAATTCATTTGGGAAAATAAATAAACGGAAATATTTATTTATGAAATAAATAGAGTTATAAAAAGGAAAATCGGCGGGATATAAAGGAAAGGGAAATTATTTAAAGTGAGATTAAATCGAAATATGTTTTAACAGATGAACTGGGAAGATTAATTTATAAACAATACTTTATAAATTAAGTAAAATATTTATCATTGGATAAATGGAATATATAAGTCAGGACTTATATAGAGAAGTAAGAATCGATTTCAACATCGATATTTGAAACTGAATATGGACGTAGAGTTAACCAAAGGAGTTAATCAAAATGAGTTTGAGAATTTAATCGATTTGAGTTAGAGTTAACCAGTTAGAGTTAACTAGTTAGAGTTAACCAGTTAGAGTTAATCACTTAGAGTTAACCAGTTAGAGTTAATCACTTAGAGTTAAACAGTTAAAGATAATCAGTTAAGATAATCAAGTTAAGATTATCGAGTTACGTAATCGAATTAAGATAATCGAGTTAAGATTATCAAGTTACCAAGTTAAGGTAATCGAGTTATAGTTTATTCGAAGTAGAGTTATCAAATACCACTTATTTGAAGTAGAGTTATCAAATATTAGTTATTCGAAAGGAGTTAATTGAATATAGTTTATTCGAATAGAATTAAAGGAGTTAATCGAATATTGTTTATTCGAATAGAATTAAAGGAGTTAATCGAATATAGTTTATTTGAATAGAATTAAAGGAGTTAATCGAATATAGTTTATTCGAATAGAATTAAAGGAGTTAGTCGAATACAGTTCATTCGAATTGAATTAAAGGAGTTAATAGAATATAGTTTATTCGAATAGAATTAAAGGAGTTAATCGAATATAGTTTATTCGAATAGAGTTAAAGGAGTTATCGAATATAGTTTATTCGAAAGGAGTTAAGTGAAAAGAGTTAATCAAATAGAGTTAATTGATTAGAGTTAAATCGAAAAGAGTTAATCGAAAAGAGTTAATCCAATAGAGTTAATCCAATAGACTTAATTAAATAGAGTTAATTGAATATAGTTTATTCGAATAAAGGTTTTCGAATCTAGTTATTCGTAAGAGAGATTATCGAATATAGTTATTCGAAGGGTGGAGTTATCGAATAGAGATTTATTCGAAAGAGAGTTATGTAAGGAAGTTTGTTAAAGATTTAAAAGATAAACTTTGACTATTTCGAAGTTAAAACGTTTTATCAGTAAAGGTCTGAGAGGTAATTATACCCCAACTTGATTGACTTCCTTGTTAACTAAGGAATGGTAAGGTTTGATAGTGAATGATGGTTAAGTGAATTTAGTAAATGGTTTGAGTTGGCATAGCGAAGTTTTATTTAAACATCTGTTTAAATCCAATGAAGGAGCTTTGGAAATGTTTTCCAAATAAGGAATCAGAAATGTTTTCTAATATAGAAAACAAGCAATGAAAATGTTTTCCATTGTTAATAACGTATATTTTCTAAAATTAGAAAATAAGAAATGTTGAATATATGGAAACAGGAGATAAGAAATTTATGAACTAAAGAGATAAATGTTAAATGATGATTGATCTATATAATTTCCATTTGGAAATAATATTGTTGTTTGCACACGTGTTTTTCTTTGATAGTTAACTCACTGACTATCGAAGTTTTCAACCATTTTAACGTTGTTAATATGGAGAGACCGGTAGGATTATTATCCGAAGAACCACCACTATGTATTGGCATAAGCGTTGCGAATCATATGTGCCAAAGATAATTGAAGACGGAGCAAAGTGCAATGGCTGTTGTATAAACCTTAGGTAAAGATTGTCTAAGATTGTTGTACAGAATAGTGCCTTCGGTTTGTCCGGTCCCAGAATGATCTGTATGGCAGAATGTCTGACAGAGTATATTTAATAGATCACATAAGTTGATCTCTTCAAACGTATTTACGTTTGGTGGCGCAGGAATTTGTTTCTCTTAGCTGTATACCCATTGTATTTTTGGGGAAATCAATTTGTGATTTGGCGGGTATGACGATGTGACATTCAAAGTGAATAATTGTGTGATCTGTCAGAGATAAGCATGGCCTCTAGCCTCACAACTGGGAAATGACAAAAATTGGGCAGACAACATGGCTATGTAGGTCGCACCTATTAGGGTGTATAATCACCTGATCTAGAGTTTCATTTACTTCTAAAAATCTATTGTCGATGTTGTCCTATTCGGGAAACGGTTGCTGATCCTAACCGTTGGTGATATACATTCGACACACTTGAGCGAAATGAGTGGTCGGTCATGTGTGGCCGGGTTGCAAGATGTTCTTATTGAACCCAGTGTATTCCGCTCTAGAGGTACACTAGCGAAAGGTGGTTCCATACCTTGTCATGGTTGGAAATCCATTACCCAATACGTGCTTGCGGTTTTGATTGAATACTATACATGTAAAACGTGAGATGAAATCGTTTCTGCTAGATGATTATTATATTGTGGTTGATAGACACTATTATAATATCAAAGAGTTTGGATATAAAGATTAATTTGGATCCTCATAAGGGAAAACCCGTTCCGTTATATGGCGTGGTCTTATGAGATATCGTTCATGTTCTTAAACTGTTTTACTCATACCGTCCCATGACTGACTTGGAGTTTATTTTGTTTTGTTTTCCCTATACTCTTGGGTGCCCAATTTTGTATAGGCAGTCAAGTAGCCGGGATTTACAGATATACTTGAAGAGCTGGAGCAGGGGGCTTCAGAATTATATAGCTATGGTTATTTCCATTGTGTTGTAAGTGCTGTACTTTGGAAATGATATGTATATTCAAGTACATATTTATATTTCAAAGTTATGTTATATGTTATTCGTTCCGCTGTGAGGTTCGTGTTACTCTGATGTTGTGTTGTTCTTCTTCTTCTATTCTAAGTTTCTATCTTATCTATCCTTACCCTCTAACTTCTTTCATTAACTACCGGTATTTTCAATCCTTGGATATTCGATATGTGTTGTTTGTCGGATAACCAAGATCGACTTTTTACGGGACGTTACAGTTGGTATCAGAGCATAAGGTTAAGTAATTACCTTGGCTCTGTGGTGTGACTCAGTAGAGATGAGGTTAGTAACACCCTAGATTGAGTTGAGTGTATATATACGAGTGAACGTATTTGTTATTTGATATAAAAATGGTTTTATATTGTGATGATTTATTGGTTGAGTGGCTTATGAATTCTGGTCGATGGTGGGGCACCACAATATCGGTAGGGGTTCATAAACACTTGAATACGATGAACCGACATGGTATGTTTTGAAAAGAGGGTAAAAGAAATAATTTTACCCAAATTATATTTTTGATATAAAGGAATTATATTGAAATGATAATAATATATTGGATATATTGTTTGTTATTATAATCGAGTAAGATTATAAAAAGTGAAATGGTTCTTATATAACCAAATAATATTCGTATAAGTGTTACGAAATGAATTAAATCTGAATTTGAATCAGAATTGAAATTAAACCCTGGGAATTTGGAACAGAGTTTGTAAATAGATTTGGATTAAATATATGTAAATTTTAAGATCTTGGGGGATTTAAATTGTATTCCAAGCATTTGTGAATGATATTTTGAACTGATTTCAAAATAAAAGTGTTTAATAGTGATTTCGAAAGTGATATAGTATTGAACTCACTTCGATAGCTGGGAAATAACCCTGATGATGAATCGCGACATCATTAGTGTTCATTTTCGAATATGTAAGTGACAGATTACTACCAAAGATTTTGTTTTTGAATTGTTTAGAGAAAAACAAGTTTTTCAAAATCCTAATAAGGAAAATTTGATTTTGAGAAAAGAAAAGTTGTTTAAAACTCCCAGGAATAGACTATAAATTAAAAACAAATTTAAATAAAAAATTGTGGAAATAAATTGGACTTGAATTGAAAGCCAATTGAGTGGAATTTTAAATTGAATTAGAATGATATCGAGAAGATTGGATTTGTAAGATAAGGAGTTGAAATAGAATTGGTTTGGAAAATCAAGATTTGGAATCAAGAATAAAACTCAGGTTTGGAATGTTATTTGGCTTGGATATAAGCGAATGGTTGTGTTGGAGATAAAAGTGATTGGAGATTGATTGGGAAGACATTGGTATATGCTGAATTAACAATAGATGTAAAGGATATAGTGATATGCCCGACAAAAAGGTACAAGTTAATTTTATATGAGTTCGATGATTTATGAACCTGCTTGGCAAGCCGCTTAGTTGTTTGCTTTTCTTTTGGGTTGGAGAATGCCCAGAGAGGCGAGTTGTAGTTATACCCGATTGAGCCGTACAAAGGAGGTGCTAGCGGAATTTTTTCGAAAAGACAAGGCATTATAAAATTTTCAGGATTTTTGAAAATTTCGTTGATAAGAATTAATTAATAATTTAATTGAAATTAAATTGGTTAAGTTGAAACTGAAGTTAAGAAGTGAACAAATAAGTTCTAACCACTCAATATAGTTTGTTTTCCACCTTAGCAATTTTGTTTTAAGGGGGGGAAGAATGTAACGACCCGTATTTTAGAGATATAATAATTAATTTAATTATATAAATAGTGATTTAGAGAATATAATGGTCGTTTAATTAAATAACTTTGAATATTTAATTAAAATAATAATTAAATAATATATTTAATTCTGAAATAATCAGAATTTGTGGAATTCACAATATAATGTGAACTGGACAATGTATAATATATAATTAAGTTTAGAGTTGAAATATATTAACGAATATATTATATAAACCAAGTTTGAACGTATAATTACATTATAATTATAATCGAGCTCGAAATGGCGCTGCAGTTTGTTATTTGGCGATTCGAACTTCAGTTGAACATACAGAAGCCGTTTTAACTCGGATTTCTGTGAAACAAGAAACGTTAGGAGCTAGTGAAGTATATTTTTCTAGTGGAAGAGGAAAATCGAGATTTCGTCGTGTAGATTTTGATTTATGCCCAAATCAAATTTTAGAAAAGTCACAGTGAAATTCCTTTATAATTTATAACGATATATAAAAGGAATTTCATTATAAATCGAATATCGATTTAATTGGGATTTGAAATATCAAGTTAGAAATTCATATAGGAATATTCTAGAGCTTTATGATATTCTGTTGTGAATATATACGATAATATTTATTTATAAATATTAAATTTAATTGTTTTTAAATATATTTATATATTTTAAAGGGTCATTTAGAGCTTTAAAAATAGCCAGTTTTGCAAATGACCTCAGAATTCGACGAAACTAATTTTGTTGGATCCGCAATATTAAATTATTGCTAGATTTCAATTTTCGTGATTTTTTAAGTCAGTATGTGGCCGTGTCGGATTTTAATGTGAAAAACAGTCGATATTTTGACCTTTAAAAATACGTTGTGTGAGCAAACGGAGTCGGAGTTCGACGAAACCAGTTTCGTTGGGTTCGTAATGGCGAACTTTAGCTGCATGTCCAGTTTCGTGATTTTTGGGTATTATATGTGACTACAGGAATTTTTAAATGATAAGTTTAGTTAATTATCAAATATAAATGAATATAAAAATATTAAAGCTTCAATATAAATACCATACCCCATTTCTAAACCTAATTCATTTCCTTCAGAAGTCAACAGAAATCGCGCCTCCGTTTTCTTTTCTTTTCTTTCTCCCAAACGTAAATTCTGGAACATCAAAAATGAAGAACAATTCATACAAAAATCCTAAAATCAGAAAGCTCCTTTCTATGAATTTCTGATACCCCCATCTTCACGCTGACACTATCCTTGTTAGGTGCGAAAGTGATTTCTCGAGTTCGAATTTTACACAATAAACCTAGGGTTCATTGTGGGAGGGCGTAGAGGGCTCAATGTTTGATTTTGAGGTTGCAGTAGAGTTTAAGGGATTGAATGGCTTGTGTGTGCCAAATCTTGGGGAGTTCGGTGCAAAGATTGATCGATCCTGTACCGGGCATTTTGCGTCGCGAGCAGAAGTAGAGCGAGCAAAAATTGGTGCGAGTTCCTCATTTTGGGGTTGGGATGATTAAGGATTGATGATGAGTGTTGTTATAATTTCCGTTTGATTTTCCATTTGGTATTGAAGGCGAACGATGGGGTACAGGCATTCGAAATGGCCATTTGGATGTCGCTGTGTTCTTCTCGAGAAGAAAAGGGGTGGGCGGGGGTTTAAGTGAGGTTAATTGGTGATTAGGTTAAGTATGTATGTAATATATATAGTTAATAGTGTTAAAATATATTGAAGTATGGAGGTAAAGGAGTGGATGGAAAGTGCAGTAATGGTGTTGCAGGGAGCAGCGACTATCTTTGTTTGAGGAAGAAGGGCACTGTGAAGGGTAGATGGATTTATGTATGGGGTTCGTTGTTACCAGCTTATAAGTTGTTGGGGGATGTAAATGATGAGGATGATCTAAGTTTGATCATACTGGAGGGAGAAAATTTTTGTTTTCGGAACTTAGAGGTGAATAACAAGGCTCACGGGTATGAAATGAAGTCAGAGTTCATTTTTGGGTTTGAAGGATTTCTGATGGGCCGAAATGCAAAAGGGGCGAGCCTAATTGTTTTTAAAATAAATTGAAATTCAAGTTAATTTTAAATAGTGTATTAACTTGTATAATAATATCTTTTGCATACGTAATCAGAATTGAGCAAAACAAGATCCATTGGGATCGTATGGATGGACACTACATGATGGAACTGACTGGAAGTCCATCGGAGCTCGTTACAATTTATGGCAAAATAAATTGTCCATCTGAATCAAGCGATGGTTATCGTTATTAACGATGATCGTCCAATGTGAGTAAAACTCACCAACTCTGAACAGTTATATTTTTATAACGTATTTTTAGAACTGATAATTATCTGTTGTTTGATGTGTGTTAACTGTTAGGTTGAACTGCTTATGTATTGGTTGAAAGTATATATAACGATATATATATAAATCGTTAATTGAATATTGATTCTGTTCATCAGAATATTTTATATTCGTGTTGTTTAACATCTGTGATGCAGGAAAACAGGTCGGAGGGATCCAACAGGATTCCTCAATATTTATAATACTGTTTGTTTTCATATATTGTGTTATATGATGTGATGTATAATCTGTGATTGATTACAATGACACCGGTCCTGTTATTTGGTACTGTTGAATACCAAAAGAAATATTGGAATAGAAAAGGGAAAAATTCAAACTGTGTATTGAAATAGAATATTTATAAAATCAAGGGATTTTATAAAAAGGAATTTAATAAAGAAAATATTTATAAAATCAAAGAATTTTATAAAAAGGATTATTTACTTAGAAAGTAAATAAAGGAATAAAAAGGATTATTTACTTAGAAAGTAAATAGAATTATAAAAGAAATACCTATTTAGAAGATAAATAGAATAATTATAAAAGGAAATTTTCAATGATATATTGAAAAGGAAATATTTATAAAATCAAAGGATTTTATAAAATTAAATATTTATTTGTTAAATAAATAGAATTGGAAAAGAAATATTTATTTGTTAAATAAATAGAAAGATGAAAAGAAAATATTTGTAAATATTTACAAATAAAATAGAAAGGGAAATATTTGTAAAACATTCACAAATAGAATTGAAAAAGAATTATTTATTTGGAACATAAATAAAAGGAATTTATTTGGGAAAATAAATAAAAGGAAATATTTATTTATGAAATAAATAGAGTTATAAAAAGGAAATTTGGCAGGATATAAAGGAAAGGGAAAAGATTTATTTAAAGTGAGATTAAATAGAAATCTGTTTTAACAGATGAACTGGAAAGATAAATTTATAAAAAATACTTTATAAATTAAGTAAAATATTTATCATTGGATAAATGGAATATATAAGTCAGGACTTATAT
This sequence comes from Allium sativum, assembly GCA_030737875.1. Classification (NCBI taxonomy): domain Eukaryota; kingdom Viridiplantae; phylum Streptophyta; class Magnoliopsida; order Asparagales; family Amaryllidaceae; genus Allium; species Allium sativum. Next base: position 351,738,296 of record CM060925.1, read on the forward strand.
AGAGAAGTAAGAATCGATTTCAACATCGATATTTGAAACTGAATATGGACGTAGAGTTAACCAAAGGAGTTAATCAAAATGAGTTAGAGGAGTTAATCGATTTGAGTTAGAGTTAACCAGTTAGACTTAATCACTTAAAGTTAACCAGTTAAAGTTAACCAGTTAGAGCTAATCACTTAGAGTTAACCAGTTATAGATAATCAGTTAAGATAATCAAGTTAAGATTATCAAGTTAAGTAAACAAGTTAAGATAATCGAGTTAAGATTATCAAGTTACCAAGTTAAGGTAATCGAGTTATAGTTTATTCAAAGTAGAGTTATCAAATACCACTTGTTCAAAGTAGAGTTATCAAATATTAGTTATTCGAAAGGAGTTAATTGAATATAGTTTATTCGAATAGAATTAAAGGAGTTAATCCAATATAGCTTATTCGAATAGAATTAAAGGATTTAATCGAATATAGTTTATTTGAACAGAATTAAAGGAGTTAAACGAATATAGTTTATTCGAATAGAGTTAAAGGAGTTATCGAATATAGTTTACTCGAAAGGAGTTAAGTGAAAAGAGTTAATCAAATAGAGTTAATTGATTAGAGTTAAATCGAAAAGAGTTAATCAAAAAGAGTTAGTCCAATAGAGTTAATCCAATATAGTTAATTGAATAGAGTTAATCGAATATAGTTTATTCGAATAAAAGTTTTCGAATCTAGTTATTCATAAGAGAGATTATCGAATATAGTTATTCGAAGGGAGGAGTTATCGAATAGAGATTTATTCGAAAGAGAGTTACGTAAGGAAGTTTGTTAAATATTTAAAAGATAAACTTTGACTATTTCGAAGTTAAAACGTTGTTCAGTTAAGGTCTGAGAGGTAATTATACCCCAACTTGATTGACTTCCTTCTTAACTAAGGAATGGTAAGGTTTGATAGTGAATGATGGTTAAGTAAATTTAGTAAATGGTTTGAGTTGTCATAGTGATGTTTTATTTAAACATTTGTTTAAATCCAATGAAGTAGATTTGGAAATGTTTTCTAAATAAGAAATCAAAAAAGTTTTCTAATATAGAAAACAGGCAATGGAAATTGTAACACCCCGGATTTCTCCGTTAACAGTAAATTAACAAATTAAAGTATAATTAAATTGTAACAGAAAAATTAAGGGAAACGGACATCACCATTGCGTTCGTCTCGGAATTCTGCTTGAGATAGAGTCCGAGTTTGCGCAAAACGGATAACGTATGAAGAAGATATCTTTAATTTAAATATTACAGCAAAACATGAAAAAAGAGAAGTAAGGAGAGGACAATAATTATTATTATTCTAAGACTTATTAACAAAAGCCTCTGTAGCTCAGTTGGTTAAGGCATTGGATTTGTAGCATGGAGGTCGGGGGTTCGAACCCCGGCGGCGACATAATTTTTATCTCTGTTTTAGAGAGGGCCAACTGAGCATGCAAATACATGTACGTATACAAATTCAAATTTTGAAAGGATAAGAACGTACATATAAGGAAATAAAGAAAATATATGTATATATATGAGAATATATATATATATATGCAAAAATATATGTATACAATAGATAAAATTCAAATAGACTAAAACAGCTCAATTTAAAGTTTAATTTTTGAAAATCGAACCCAGTCCCTCCTGGCTGGCCAGGTCTGTGTTTGGTCGAATTTCTGTGGTCTGCTTTGTCATTAGGGCTAGGTGGCGGGTTTTTATTGGTCTCTCTTCCTAATGAATGGCTATGATCTAACCTAGCAACATCAAGGGTCCTAATCAATTCCTAACCTCTATATAAACAACCCTAGACTAAACCCTAATCTATTCATTCAAATTAAGAGCATAGCCGCCATGTTGCTGAGGAACGACTAAGAGTAGCCGCCATCTAGAGAGAGAGGATTAGGGAGAAAGTTCTAAAGCCTAAAGCAATTCAAGCAACCTAAAGCTAATCAATTCAACAAAGGAATCATATCTCTTAATTAGAGAATTTGCCGCAACCATTGTAAGTAGAGTATTACTTTGGTATGAACAAATGATTGTGTAGATATGTATGCTTGAATTGTGGCAATGAAATTCGTATTTGTGCGATTTATATACTTTTGGATATTCTGAATTATGTCATTCAATTATAAAGAACTACATGCGGTAGTTCTATGCAAATATACGTTTGGAATATTGCGCAAATTATGTAGTCTATGTTGAAGCTACATGTATGTAGTTGATTGAAATTCATGCAAGTTTGGGGCTTTGTTATTATGCCATCATGATGTCTATTTTGTGCATAAATCATTTTGCAAGTAATTGAGACAAGTTTGGTTGTTATAGTTCATATGAAACTATGTTGGAATTTTGACACCATAATCCATGTATTAAGTCATGCTTTTGCAAAACTTATGAATATGGCTAGGCTATGAATGATATTGGGCATAATTGAAATTCATGATTAAGTCTATCTTGTTTAAAAGAATTATCTGATGACATATGTGAGACATGGCTAAGTTAGACACAAAAATCCTTTTTTTTTTGCAAGTTAAAAGCAAACACCATGATTAGGAATATTTATGCATAAGTATACCATCGTTATGTGATTAAATTTAATTAAGTTGAACTATGCTTTTGTGTTAGTAACAAAGTATCCTCTTTGTAAACATGTAGAAACCTTATGAACATGACTTGTTTATATTTATGCCATGAACAAATTTAACTATACCTATGCCATGTTTATGCTAGAAGTATTTATGCCATGCTTATGTTTGACATTATGCCATGTTTATGCTAGAAGTATTTATGCCATGTTTGACATTATGCCATGTTTATGCTAAAAGTATTTATGCCATGCTTATGTTTGACATTATGCCTAAGTAAAAATATAGGTTCATGGGTCAATAATGATATCTCAATTACAAGTTCACATGCTTTGATTCATGTCACCTATGTTACCACTATGCAAGTACACCAATTTCTATTTTGTATTTCCAACGTCGTATTGCAAGTTCATGCGCTCACCTTCCCCTCTTTGTGTATACGCCATAAGCCTCCCCTTTTTGCATGGCTAAATTGGGCTTTAAAAGGCTAAGCCCAATATATATAAACGGACGTGTAAAACGGGGGAAAATAACGTTGGGTTAAAAATTAATTAATGAATGAAAATATGAAATAGAAGGGCCCAAATTCAAGTATGGGTTGGGCCCGTGGATGGTGTAACCTTTACACCATTACCTTAATAATGGGCCGCAAATATTTACATATAATTAAAGAAGAATGACAAGATATGTAAATGTAGAAAATACGATGTGTTTAACCCGAGGTTGGATTGAGTTGTGATGTAAACCTGCCCGGAACCGCCCGGCTGTCCAGTTGTCACAACAATACCTATCCAATGTGAGAGGTTAAACATGGAGCCCAATAAGGACCCGAGGTTAGACTGAGTTGTGGCGTAAGACTGCCCGGAACCAACCGGCAACAGGCAGCCACAACAATACCTGTCTAATGTGAGAGGTCAGGGCCTTAATAAGACAATTAAGGCTGAGTCAGGATTGTTAGGATTAAGTGGACTAAAGACTTAATCAAAATGGAACATGCTAAACTAAGCGGACTGGTGGGGGTTAGGTTAGAAACACTTAACCAACTTAGCATGTTGGCTAGAGATAGAAAACCTAGTAACGGGGGACCCTTTTCAGCAGTAACCCTAAAAGGTGTATCAGGATACCCTGAAACTAGGCAGGGTGGGGCACGATTACTGGGCTGATTGTAAGAGGTCAAAACGACGGCGGTGGTGTAGCAGTGTAGGTTCTAACGGTGTGCGGGCGTGCACGCACTCCGGCGCAGAAAAATAAAGCACTGGGCACCAGTAGCATACCTTTGCACTCTAAGGTTGTGTCGGGTTGCCACTATGGGACTTGATACACCCCATGGTGGGACCAGCATAGGTAACTACAGACATCGGGGGCCGTAAGACACATGTAACTATGCGAGTAGGAGCCGATCATCGTAGAATGGATCACATCACCCTGATTTTGGGGTGCAAATTGGGAACTAGTTTATATGGGTTCAGAGATTAACATGGGGTACGATAGTATATTCGACCCTAGATAACTTAACCAAGTTTATAGTGTTGCCCACTTCCTGTTTTACTTATCATACCCAGTTCTTTATTCATAGACAAAGTAGTACTAGACTTACTCAGGCTTTATGTCTGACTCTATTTTTCTTTCGTCTTCTTTCTTCCGTTTCCCCCCCCCCCCAGGTCCTCAGGGAGGGAACACAGCAGCTTGACCAGCCTTAGCATCCAGCTTGAAGAAGAGAAATGTATTGCTTGGACTTTCCTGTTTTGAACTATGGCTTTGGACAATCACTATGAGGGCTTTTGCAGTTTATCTATGTTTTATTTATGCTTCTTTAAATCATGTACTCAAGACAGATTATGAAAGTATTATATATGTTTATCTATGTACTTAAGACAAATCATGTACTTAAGGGCAATCATGGAAACTTTGCGAGTCCATCAACTAAAAGCCAAATTCTCCAAATGCCACTTTTGGAGGGAAGAGGTGAGGTTCCTTGGGCACATAGTATCCAAACAAGGGTTAGCGGTGGACCCTGCTAAGGTAGTGGCGGTACAGGATTGGAAGACACCAAGGAATGCAACTGAGGTCCGAAGCTTTCTAGGACTAGCGAGTTTCTATCGAAAATTTATAAGGGATTTTGCGAAAATCTCAGCTCCGCTCACGAAATTGACCAAGAAGAATCTAGTGTTCAATTGGGATTTGGATTGCGAGTTTGCTTTCCAAAGACTGAAAAGGGCTCTTACAACAGCCCCAGTTTTGACGCTGCCAGATGGGAGTAAGATGTTCACTGTTTATACGGATGCATGTGGGACAGGACTAGGCGCCGTCTTAATGCAAGAAGGAAGGGTAGTAGCTTATGGCGGGAGGCAGTTGAAGGTGCACGAAAAGAACTACCCAACCCACGATCTTGAGTTAGCCGCCATCGTCTTTGCACTCAAGTCTTGGCGACACTATCTCCTAGGTGAGAAGTTCGAACTTTACACTGACCATAATCGTTGAAATATCTTTTCTCGCAGAAGGATCTTAACTTGAGGCAACAAAGATGGATGGAGTTTCTTGCCTCGTACGATTTCGAAATCTCCTACACCCCGGGCAAAGGCAACGTAGTGGCAGACGCGTTGAGCCGAAAGAATGTTGTTGTAACATGTATTTGACTTTATGAAATAAAAGTTTGTTGTTCTTCCGCTGTTTACAAATATGTGTTCTTATATCTGTCTTGTATATCTGTGACTTGTACTTATAAACCTCCACCAAAATTAGGGCATTCCCTTTGAGAGTGACCCTAACGGAGGTGGGGTGTTTCACTTGGTATCAGAGCATAGGTTTACCAGATAAGATAAAAAGTTTTGGAAATTTATTTTCAAAAAGGAAATTTAAAGAAGCATTTTTAAAAGATAAAAATATTATTTTATTTTAAAAAAGGCAAAGTCCACTCCCCAAAGCCATAGGTACTATCTCTTATCCTTCGTTTTGAATCTATCCCTTTTGTTTCAGCATGTCCGAAGATCTTAACTTGCCGGAAGGAGTACCAATACCTGGTTGGTTTAGACGATTCTTAGAAGCTAGGGCCACTCAACCAGGTCCTACCGTTCCTCCTCCCCCAGCTGCAGGGAATCATCCAGCTGCAGCAGCACCTCTTCCTCCACCTCCTCCACGAGGAAACGCGTTTGCTAAGATATGTAAGGATTTTAAAGCTATGGGAGGAAGGGATTTCCATGGAACTGAGTCCTTCGTAGCAGCTAGAAATTGGCTGAAGGAAACTGAGGATCTATTCATCATCTTTGAGGTAGAGGACAGACAAAAAGTACAATTGGCGGTGTGGCTATTGAAGGGCGAGGGTTCCTACTGGTGGGAAGTCACTAATGCTGAAAGACCAGTAGAAACATGGGAGGACTTTAGGGCAAGGTTTGAGACCAAATTTCTCTCAGATGCGGAAAGAAGTTTGCAGTTGGAGAAATTCTTATTTCTTAAGCAAGGAGACAAGACTGTCAGAGAGTATGTGAATCAGTTCGATGAGCTGGCTAGGTTTGGGCTTGACCTAGTCAACACCCCGCATAAGAAGGCTCTCCGTTTCGTCAAGGGGTTAAATGAGCCATTACATAGTTTGGCCATGACCCATATACCCATGGGGGCCACGTATGAAAGATTGGTGCAAATGGCATTGCTGAATGAGGAGGATAAGGGCAAGAAGGAGACGAAGGCAGAAAGCTCTCAAGGGAAGAAAGAGGGTTTGCAGCCCAAGAAGACAGACTTTAAGAAGGGCGGGAAAGGCAACAAAGAGAAGAGGAAGTGCAATTTCTGTGGCAAAGTGGGGCACTTAGTAAAGGACTGCCGGAAAAAGAAGGCCAAGGAGAATGGTGGGTGCTTTTCTTGCGGTCAGACAGGCCACAGAGCTAAGGACTGCCCAAAGAAACGAGGGCAGGGGCAGGGGTCTGGATCCACTCCAGGGGCACAGGTTCATGTGCTGGAAGCGCCACCTTTGCAACAGCGAGGTACAAACACTTCTGTAGAAAGTGTAGTTTATCTTTATGATCACCCCGTTCGCACTTTATTTGATTCTGGCGCATCACACTCCTTTATCTCGTCTGCTTTAGTAGAATCTCTGCACCTAAAAACTAGTATGGTAGAGGACCCCTTAATTGTTTCAAACCCAATTGGGGGCCCAGCTCATTTGTCTATGATCTGTTTGGATTTGAAAATTTCTATCCTAAGTGTTGAATTTCTATGTAGTGCCTTTGTTTTGGGCTTTTCGGGGTATGGTTTGATTTTGGGTATGGATTGGCTATCCAGTAATGGGGCCGTCCTTGATTGTGAGAAAAGGGTTGTTAGGCTCCTAACCCAGCTCGGTAATACTTTGGAAATTTCTTGTAACCCCTCGTATGCGGTTATGCTTAGTTATCTTGAATCGCTAGATGCCTCTGTTGAAAATTTGCAATCAGTTAGAATGGTCCGGGAATATCCGGATGTCTTTGAAGAGGTGAAGGGCTTGCCTCCGAAGCGGGAAATAGACTTCCGCATATATCTTGTAGATAATGCAAAGCCCGTTGCGTTGCCCGTTAGACACATGGCTCCACGAGAAAGAAAAGAGCTCAGTAAACAGATTAAAGAGCTTCTAGAGAAGGGGTTCATTAGGTGGAGCATTTCAGAATAGGGCACTCCAGGAGTGTTCGCCACTAAGGCTGAAGGTTCATTTCACTTATGCATGAGTTGTAAAGAATCACCTTAGTAAGTACATTTGGCAACATAGTTGGACTTAGGAAGGGACTCCCTTGTGACCTAAAAGGAGTCCATCATGCTTAGTTTCCTAGAATCATATGTGGTGGTTGGGTTGATTAATTCTTTGGGTGTCAGTCTGATGTTGATTTCGGTCTTCGGGGCTGATGCTTAGAGAGTTCTTCTCCTAATCAATATATATGTGGCATAGATTTCCAGTTTTGACATTGCCTAATGGGCACAAAATTTTTACTTGCTCCTATCATTCGACTATACCTTTAGGTAGGACCATTTCCTATCATTGAGAAAATTTGGAAAATGACCTATAGATTAGAGCTACCCGAGAAATTGGCCGGAGTCCACAACGTTTTTCACGTTTCACATCTCCGAAAATGTCTGCATGAGTCAGCTGAAGTGGTAGAGCCAAACATCCTCGAAGAGGCCGAAGTGGAACGCGAAGCAACCATAAGGAGAGTTCCTACCCGCATCTTAGGAACGGAAGTGAAGAGGCTACGCAACCGCGAAGTCAAGCTCGTCAAAGTTCAGTGGAGCGACGCCGAGGGAGACGCGACTTGGGAAACTGAAGCTAGAATCCGTACAGCCTACCCTTTTCTGTTCGAGGGTACATCTTTGATCTTTCATTTTCCTTAAGTTGCGCTTTTATCTATCTTCTTAGGTATATTTCCTCGACCTTATCTTTTAGGTAGAATCTTTTTGGATGGAAACATGTAGTTGAAACATGTTATGTATGATGGTTGCAAGTGGTTGCAAGTGATTGCTAGTGGTTGCTCGTGGTTGCATATACACACACAATCTAGGTTTTAGATCGGCTCAGTCACTTCATAGTGCATATGCATATATGTTTGTATTCGTATATGATTGAACTTTAATGTGTTGTCATGTGGATGCTGCATTTGTATTGAATGATTGTGCACTCATATAGAATCATGAATAGGAAAATTTGCATACATAATGGATTCATGGCACTTACATAATTCGCATTAAGGAGGTCAACTGAATCAGTAGACCGCCTGATTTTGCATTAGATAAGTACATGTACACACACACTTCGCATATGATCATGAAGCATTAGAAATCTTTTAAGGACAATGGATGCTCGTGTTTGATGGATGAGTAGATGGATGATTGAATGTTAGGATTTACATTCTTCCTAAACTTGAAGATTTCGGGGACGAAATCCTTTTAAGTGGGGGAGAATGTAACACCCCGGATTTCTCCGTTAACAGTAAATTAACAAATTAAAGTATAATTAAATTGTAACAGAAAAATTAAGGGAAACGGACATCACCATTGCGTTCGTCTCGGAATTCTGCTTGAGATAGAGTCCGAGTTTGCGCAAAACGGATAACGTATGAAGAAGATATCTTTAATTTAAATATTACAGCAAAACATGAAAAAAGAGAAGTAAGGAGAGGACAATAATTATTATTATTCTAAGACTTATTAACAAAAGCCTCTGTAGCTCAGTTGGTTAAGGCATTGGATTTGTAGCATGGAGGTCGGGGGTTCGAACCCCGGCGGCGACATAATTTTTATCTCTGTTTTAGAGAGGGCCAACTGAGCATGCAAATACATGTACGTATACAAATTCAAATTTTGAAAGGATAAGAACGTACATATAAGGAAATAAAGAAAATATATGTATATATATGAGAATATATATATATATATGCAAAAATATATGTATACAATAGATAAAATTCAAATAGACTAAAACAGCTCAATTTAAAGTTTAATTTTTGAAAATCGAACCCAGTCCCTCCTGGCTGGCCAGGTCTGTGTTTGGTCGAATTTCTGTGGTCTGCTTTGTCATTAGGGCTAGGTGGCGGGTTTTTATTGGTCTCTCTTCCTAATGAATGGCTATGATCTAACCTAGCAACATCAAGGGTCCTAATCAATTCCTAACCTCTATATAAACAACCCTAGACTAAACCCTAATCTATTCATTCAAATCAAGAGCATAGCCGCCATGTTGCTGAGGAACGACTAAGAGTAGCCGCCATCTAGAGAGAGAGGATTAGGGAGAAAGTTCTAAAGCCTAAAGCAATTCAAGCAACCTAAATCTAATCAATTCAACAAAGGAATCATATCTCTTAATTAGAGAATTTGCCGCAACCATTGTAAGTAGAGTATTACTTTGGTATGAACAAATGATTGTGTAGATATGTATGCTTGAATTGTGGCAATGAAATTCGTATTTGTGCGATTTATATACTTTTGGATATTCTGAATTATGTCATTCAATTATAAAGAACTACATGCGGTAGTTCTATGCAAATATACGTTTGGAATATTGCGCAAATTATGTAGTCTATGTTGAAGCTACATGTATGTAGTTGATTGAAATTCATGCAAGTTTGGGGCTTTGTTATTATGCCATCATGATGTCTATTTTGTGCATAAATCATTTTGCAAGTAATTGAGACAAGTTTGGTTGTTATAGTTCATATGAAACTATGTTGGAATTTTGACACCATAATCCATGTATTAAGTCATGCTTTTGCAAAACTTATGAATATGGCTAGGCTATGAATGATATTGGGCATAATTGAAATTCATGATTAAGTCTATCTTGTTTAAAAGAATTATCTGATGACATATGTGAGACATGGCTAAGTTAGACACAAAAATCCCTTTTTTTTTTTTGCAAGTTAAAAGCAAACACCATGATTAGGAATATTTATGCATAAGTATACCATCGTTATGTGATTAAATTTAATTAAGTTGAACTATGCTTTTGTGTTAGTAACAAAGTATCCTCTTTGTAAACATGTAGAAACCTTATGAACATGACTTGTTTATATTTATGCCATGAACAAATTTAACTATACCTATGCCATGTTTATGCTAGAAGTATTTATGCCATGCTTATGTTTGACATTATGCCATGTTTATGCTAGAAGTATTTATGCCATGTTTGACATTATGCCATGTTTATGCTAAAAGTATTTATGCCATGCTTATGTTTGACATTATGCCTAAGTAAAAATATAGGTTCATGGGTCAATAATGATATCTCAATTACAAGTTCACATGCTTTGATTCATGTCACCTATGTTACCACTATGCAAGTACACCAATTTCTATTTTGTATTTCCAACGTCGTATTGCAAGTTCATGCGCTCACCTTCCCCTCTTTGTGTATACGCCATAAGCCTCCCCTTTTTGCATGGCTAAATTGGGCTTTAAAAGGCTAAGCCCAATATATATAAACGGACGTGTAAAACGGGGGAAAATAACGTTGGGTTAAAAATTAATTAATGAATGAAAATATGAAATAGAAGGGCCCAAATTCAAGTATGGGTTGGGCCCGTGGATGGTGTAACCTTTACACCATTACCTTAATAATGGGCCGCAAATATTTACATATAATTAAAGAAGAATGACAAGATATGTAAATGTAGAAAATACGATGTGTTTAACCCGAGGTTGGATTGAGTTGTGATGTAAACCTGCCCGGAACCGCCCGGCTGTCCAGTTGTCACAACAATACCTATCCAATGTGAGAGGTTAAACATGGAGCCCAATAAGGACCCGAGGTTAGACTGAGTTGTGGCGTAAGACTGCCCGGAACCAACCGGCAACAGGCAGCCACAACAATACCTGTCTAATGTGAGAGGTCAGGGCCTTAATAAGACAATTAAGGCTGAGTCAGGATTGTTAGGATTAAGTGGACTAAAGACTTAATCAAAATGGAACATGCTAAACTAAGCGGACTGGTGGGGGTTAGGTTAGAAACACTTAACCAACTTAGCATGTTGGCTAGAGATAGAAAACCTAGTAACGGGGGACCCTTTTCAGCAGTAACCCTAAAAGGTGTATCAGGATACCCTGAAACTAGGCAGGGTGGGGCACGATTACTGGGCTGATTGTAAGAGGTCAAAACGACGGCGGTGGTGTAGCAGTGTAGGTTCTAACGGTGTGCGGGCGTGCACGCACTCCGGCGCAGAAAAATAAAGCACTGGGCACCAGTAGCATACCTTTGCACTCTAAGGTTGTGTCGGGTTGCCACTATGGGACTTGATACACCCCATGGTGGGACCAGCATAGGTAACTACAGACATCGGGGGCCGTAAGACACATGTAACTATGCGAGTAGGAGCCGATCATCGTAGAATGGATCACATCACCCTGATTTTGGGGTGCAAATTGGGAACTAGTTTATATGGGTTCAGAGATTAACATGGGGTACGATAGTATATTCGACCCTAGATAACTTAACCAAGTTTATAGTGTTGCCCACTTCCTGTTTTACTTATCATACCCAATTCTTTATTCATAGACAAAGTAGTACTAGACTTACTCAGGCTTTATGTCTGACTCTATTTTTCTTTCGTCTTCTTTCTTCCGTTCCCCCCCCCCCCCAGGTCCTCAGGGAGGGAACACAGTAGCTTGACCAGCCTCAACATCCAGCTTGAAGAAGAGAAATGTATTGCTTGGACTTTCCTGTTTTGAACTATGGCTTTGGACAATCCACTATGGGGCTTTTGCAGTTTATCTATGTTTTATTTATACTTCTTTAAATCATGTACTCAAGACAGATTATGAAAGTGTCATGTTATGTTTTTGGAAAGAATGTTGTTGTAACACGTATTTGACTTTATGAAATAAAAGTTTGTTGTTCTTCCGCTGTTTACAAATATGTGTTCTTATATCTGTCTTGTATATCTGTGACTTGTACTTATAAACCTCCACCAAAATTAGGGCATTCCCTTTGAGAGTGACCCTAACGGAGGTGGGGTGTTTCAGAAATGTTTTCCATTGTTAATAACGTATATTTTCTAAAATTAGAAAATAAGAAATGTTGATTATATGGAAACAGGAGATAAGAAATTTAAGAACTAAAGAGATAAATGTTAAATGATGATTGATCGATATAATTTCCATTTGGAAATAATATCGTTGTTTGCACACGTGTTTTTCTTTGATAGTTAACTCACCGACTATCGAAGTTTTCGACCATTTTAACGTTGTTGATATGGAGAGACCGGTTGGATTATTATCTGAAGAACCACTCCGTATTGGCATAAGCATTGCGAATCATATATGCCAAAGATAATTGAAGACGGAGTAAAGTGCAAGGGCTGTTGTATAAATCTTAGGTAAAGATTGCCTAAGATGGTTGTACTGAATAGTGCCTTCGGTTTGTCCAGTCCGAGGATGATCTGTATGGAAGAATGTCTGATAGAGTATATTTAATAGATCGTGTAAGTTGTTCTCTTCAAACGTATTTACATTTGGTTGTGGAGGAATTCGTTTCTCTTAGCTGTATACCCATTGTATTTTTGGGGAAATCAATTTGTGATTTGGCGGGTATGACGATGTGACATTCAAAGTGAATAATTGTGTGATCTGGCAGAGATAAGTGTGGCTTCAAGCCTCACAATTAGGAAATGACAAAAATCGGGCAGGCAGCATGGCTATGTAGGTTGCACCTATTAAGATGTATAATCACCTGATCTAGAGTTTCGTTTACTTCTAAAAATCTATTGTCGATGCTGTCCCATTCGGGAAACGGTTGTTGATCCCAACCGTTGATGATATACATTCGATACACTCAAGCGAAATGAGTGGTCGGTCATGTGTGGCCGGATTGCAAGATGTTCTTGTTGAACCCAGTGTATTCCTCTCTAGAGGTACACTAGCAAAAGGTGGTTCCATCCCTTGTCATAGTTGGAAATCCATTACCCAATACATGCTTGCGGTTTTGATTGTATACTATATACGTAGAACGTGAGATGGAAGCGTTTCTGCTAGATGATTAATATTTTCTGGTTGATAGACACTATTATAATATCAAAAAGTTTTGATATAAAGATTAATTTGGATCCTCATAAGAGAAAACCAGTTCCGTTATATGGCATGGTCTTATGAGATATCGTACATGTTCTCAAACTGTTTTACTCATACCAGTCCCATGACTGACCCGGAGTTTATTTTGTTTTGTTTTCCCTAAACTCTTGGGTGCCCAATTTTGTATGGACAGTCAAGTAGCCGCGATTTACAGATATACTTGAAGAGATGGAGCAGAAGGCTTCAGAATTATATAGCTATGGTTATTTCCGTTGTGTTGTAAGTGTTGTACTTTGGAAATGATATGTATATTCAAGTACAGATTTATATTTCAAAGTTATGTTATATATTATATGTTATTCGTTCCGCTGTGAGGTTCGTGTTACTCTGATGTTGTGTTGTTCTTCTTCTTCTATTCTAAGTTTCTATCTTGTCTATCCTCACCCTCTAACTTCTTTCATTAACTACCAGTATTTTCGATCCTTGGGTGTTCAATACGTGTTGTATATCATATAACCAAGATCGACTTTTTCCGGGACATTATACCATTCTGCTCCGGAAGGGTACGTGGCTATCAGTAAGGTCATGTGCTTGGTAGGTGCTATTCCTTCGTTTCCTCCAATTGTCATTGATCTTATGAGACAACTACGTATTGCTACCATGCAACTCCATCCCAATGCTTACGCTACTCTATACACCCTGTATATTGCATATGCAGAGATTCTAATTACTGACCTTGTTTTGAAAGACCTTAATTTCTATTATATTTCAAGCATAGCTCCATAGGGACCCCGAACTTCATTTTCTATGAATCGATCCCCTCCCAGAAGGTATTGTCGTATGGATACAGTAATTTAGGGGATGCTAAATCTGAATGGTTCTGCATAAAATATCAAGTTGAATGTGCGAGGAGGTGGCTATAATCAAGTAGGTTCTGGATCCTTCATGTATGTTGTGATTTCATGATTAAAGTGCTAATGTTTTCTTTTTCCGTACAGCTCATAATTTCCAAAAGGCAGAGGGTCTAGTATATGAAGATCGATTGTCTTGCCTTTTAAAAAGCAAGTCAAACTTCTGCAGAATCAAGAAGTGTATAACCGACGAGAACCTTCAAAAACACCATATTCTGGACGTAAGATTCGGGCTTGGTCCGAGTGGGAAGCCCCACAAATACGTACCCCCTACTCAGACGATTGGGGAATCTAGCAGCATGCCCCCAGTCGAGGGGCAAGTGACCATGGAAATTACAAAGACGACCGAGTTTCCAAAAAGTCCTTCGCCTATGGCCGTTCAGGATGACGAAGAGTTGAACATCTACAAAGGGGGATAAATTCGAGTTAATGAATCAAAGGATGCCTCAGTTTCCAAGGAGTAGTCTCCTCTGAAGACTCCACCACCAGTGGAGCCCACAGCTCACGATTTGTTAATAGAGGAGAAAATATTTGGGGATTCGGACAAGATACCCCTGTTGATAAAATCTATACCTCCAAGGATTTTGGAGTGGAACCGTTCTTCCCTATCTCCGAGGAAGAAACCACTCCCATCAAAGAGAAGGATACTACACAAATGAACCTATCTCCGGGCCGTGATCTGTTAGGGGGGATTACACGGGATACACAAATCACATGCACCACTTGTCACAACACCCATATACTGTTTGTATTCACGACCCTTGTACTTGCTTGTTATTCTTTACAGGAAAACTGCCTCGTCACCACTCATATTCTCATCGTGAACTTCATGACTGCACACCCAGACTCAATCCTGTGATTGAGCACGACTCCAGTGATAGTCGGGGAAGAGATAGTCAAGGACACCATGATTCCTATCAGTCGCATTCTACGCGCCCTCACTCTCCTTCGAGGCAAGATCCCGGGAAGTACCCTAATCGTCAAATGCCACATGCGGGAGGCAAACAACTTCCCAAGGCTCTGACTCCCGAAGGGTATACCTCCCCAGGGAAAATCATCGAAGAAGCATCATGAATCCAAGGACAAGCACAAAGACCCAAGCAAAGGTTTAGAATAAGAGAAAGCAGCTCTTGTCCCTTCTAATCAGCACCACTTGGACACTTTTACCGCACAGGAGGTGGCCCTGACTTCTAATAATAAAGAAAAGCTAGAGAGTTTGCGAAAGCAGTTCCCCAACATCCATTTTGAAAGGATGTTTTTCGTTCTAGATTTCGAACCGGTTCCTAATGAATGGGATATAGAAGTCATAGATCGAGTCAGCCATATGGCTAAACAATACAGGGCAATGAAAAAGCATGCCAAGAATCTTTCAGAAGTTATCCGTCATTTGGAATAGATGCGGCCAAGTCTAGAGTGAAGATTGAACATGACATTAAGGCTAGAAACAAGGCTGAGAAAGAACTTGAAAATACTTATGCTTTTCTTGCCTTAGCTCGTAGAGATGCCGAAAACTATAAGACAGAGTTAGAGAGTGCAAAGAAACGCTTTCTCCTTGAACTTGATTCAAACAGCCAAGAGCGGTTGGCTCTGAAAAAGGAGATAGAGGATCTCAAGTCAATCAATACCAAGCTGAAAACATCACAGGACCGCTTCGCTGTGGAAAAGGGTGCTTGGGAGAAAGAAATGGCTGGCTTAAAAGATATACTTGCTCATGCTAAGAAAAGAGCAGCACTCGCTGAAAGTAATGTTAATGAATCTCTTGAGTCTGCCTCCACTTCTACCACTAAGCTTGCCACAACTAAACAGGAGATAAAGGGGTTTGATGAATTATTAATGGACTTTTTGGCTCAAGTCATCCAAACCTGAGATATTTCTTGGATCAGCAACTATCCCCCTACCTTAGTTAATGTATAGGAACAGATTGTCGAGAGTGAAAGGCAATGCGTAAAGGTCCAGGATATCGATGAGAACCAGCTTATGCAGACTTTTCTCAGGGGTGGAGAGCATGAGGCTTTAGTTGAGGGAAGGCGTCAAATTAAGGAATCCATGGAGGCAGAGAGGCTTAAGCTCAAAGGCAAGAACAAGATTGATGAAGGTTCTAGCTCAGAAACAAAGCCCAAGACTTCTAAGGTTGAGCAGTATAATCCAAATGATCCATTGATCTATGAAGTCCTAGTTGCCCTAGCTGTCGGACTCCGTATGAAAAAGATATGGCTTTCGGAAGTTTCAATAAAAACCAACCCAAAATTCAAACCAGACACCCGGGCTGGGCGGGAAAAATTCCCGCCTAGGACCCAGGTCAACACTAGAGTCAACCTGGAGGTCGGCCTGGGTACACAGGTCGACACTAGGGTCGACCTCCCCCCCCCCTTTTCCAGATCTAGAGATAAATCAATTTTTCTGCACCTGGACGCCTTTCTGACGGGATTCGTGAGCTCTAACCTATTTAAACACCCCCAAACCTAGCTTTCTCTCCGCACTATTTCATTCTACCTATACTCTGCCTCTATTCTAATTAAAATAAAATAATGGTGTCACTACTCTGTTAGAATCAAAACTAGAACTAGTGCATCTTCTTCCAATCTAAATAGAATTAAAAGAACGTCTAATCTACATCAAAGGAAAGCTATTCAGCTTTAGAAAACAGATTTCAGAAAAACAAGACTTGCCTATATTTTGTAAGTACAGTTATATTTCCGATTTAAACATTAAATGGAAGTCATGGCTTGTAAGAAACTGATATTAGAACGGTGCCTATTAGTTTATCTATGTGGATTCATGTTTATTCATGCGATTTTCCTATGTTATATTCTTGTGATGAAACTATTGCCTATGACTATGACTATGACTATGACTATGAGGCCTTTGCCTAAGACTATGACCATGAAACTGTTGCCTATGAAATTATTGCCTATGACTATGATTCGTGACTATGAGACTGCTGCTTACGACTATGATTCATAACTATGAGAATATTGCCTATGACATTGATTAAGAAATTATTGTGATTAGTCGCCCATGACTATTGTGGTTAATTGCCTATGACTATTGTAGTTAGTTGCTTATGCCTATTCCCTTTGTTACAATTAACCAATCATGTTGTACCTTGAACTGGCATTATGTTGGACCAAATCACCGATGCCTATTCCCTTGATTATTTGGATCTCATATTTAGTGTATAACTGGGCTAGTTTATTCCTATTCACTATTATGTACATCGAACCTGTTGGAGCCATTATTTTTGCATGCCAATTCTTTTATATCAATCCTTGTGCTTATCCCCTATTCCTTTTGTTAGTGCCATTTCATGAGTACTTAGAAAACTTGTGAAATCATGTTATACGTACGATTATGATACAGGGATTGGGCGTAGCTTAATTAAGTTAAATTGGCATAATAAATATGTTGGCATAATCTAAATTGGCTATAATAGTGAATGATTTACATGCATATTAGACTTGGGCATAAATTGATAAATTTTAAGGTATATAATTGGCATGTAAACTAAGTTTTTGACATAAACGGTAAACTAGAATATTGAATCTAGTTTTGACATGAACTAAAAATTGGAATATTAATCTAGATTGGGCATGAACTGGAAAAAGGGGAATATTAAATCTAAATTGGTATAAACTGCAAGTTGGGCTAATTGATAGGTAAATCAAGTGTTGGGCATAGAATATAAGTATGTTAATTGGCATGACAAATGAATATGATCTAGGCTAAATTGATTTATGGAAAATTTACATAAATAGTACATATGTAAATTAGAGAAGAGGAAAATGCCTAACCCGAGGTTAGATTGAGTTGTGGTGTAAAACTTCCCGGCACATCCAGTAACCACGACAATACCTGTCTAATGTGAGAGGTTTGTGCATCAAGCCCAGAAAGACCCGAGGTTAGACAGAGTTGTGGTGTAAAACTGCCCGAAACCGACCGGCATATCCAGTAACCACAACAATACCTATCTAATGTGAGTGGTTGGTACTTTAATTAATTAATTAAAGCTCATGAACAATCAAGCTAGAAACGGTGAGGTTAAGTAATTAAGGAAACACTTAACCAACTTAACATGTTAACAAGACAAGAAGGGTGAGGTTAAGTAATTGAGAAAACACTTAGCCAATTCAACATGTTAACTAGACAAGATTGATAGGGGTTAAGTTAATTTGGACACTTAACCAACTTAACATGTTAACAAGGCAAGATTTGTGGGGGTTAAGTAACTAAGGAAACACATAACCATTATATATAACATGTAAACTAGACAAGTGGGTAAGGTTAAGTAAATGTTTAACCGTTATAACATGCTAACTAGAATAGATGGTGGGGTTAAGTAAACTTAGAACGCTTAGCCATTATAGCATGATAAATAAACAGGGTTAAGTTAATGAGAGATACTTAACCAGTATAACCTGACAAACGAGTAAGGTTAAGGAACACTTAACCAATTTTATATGATGTAGGGGTGGGTTAAGTCAACATGAACCACTAGATAACACTTAACCAACTTGACATGATATATGGGTAAGTTAAGTCAACGTAAACTGCTGGATAACACTTAACCAATCCAACATGACGAGGAAGAGAACTAATTAGTAAACCTTAGTTAAGAGGACTAAGTTGTAAACCTTACTTAAGAAAACGAACGATTCAGGAAACTAAGTAGTATACCTTAGTTAATAGAACTAAGTAGTAAACCTTACTCAAGAAAACCAAGTAGAATACGAGGAGGAGCGAATGTCCATCTGATCATGAAGAAGGCTCCAATGAACTGGGTTACGAAGCACGCGGCTTCGAGGGGACGTGAGGGTACTCTTGGTATCCCTCTGTGAGGCTGCAGATGATCCTTCTGGGCTCACAGAGGTTAAGGTCTGCGTTAGAAGAGCCAAGGGTATGCCTTGGTTGCAATAATAAGGCAACCTTAAGACTAGGATGGACCAGCGTGATTCGGTGAGACCAGTTTTTGCCCTGTGATAGCAACTCGTCGTCTACCTACCATCTTGAGTCATCCGAGATACGTAAAGCGGAAAGGCGGAGAACTCCAAAAGACAATATACTTGCTATCTAGTTATGGGTGAGATTGGCCAATAGGTTTGTGGGGGGCATAAAGGGCCTGTGTACAGTTCTCATTCTTGATTTTCTTGGGTGCCTTTCATTTGTTAGTCGAGGGACGGGTCTAGTGGGACCATAGCCACTGTGAAAGCAAACCTTAGCATATGCAATCGGCAGATATCTGAAAGCTCCCGACCGAGTTCCGTGTTTCTTGATTAGCCCTGCTACGGGACTCGGGTCGCACATATAGAGGACATGTGCATCTAGACTTCAATAACGGTTCACGACACATACGTGGGGAAAGTCTAGGAACATATACCGCTTCGGGTAGTGTGTCCTAGACTATGGGGCATCGTTCGATAGGTAGCATATTTTTATTATTCAAATATTCTATTCCATACATGAATATTTTATTAAGTCCATATATACAATAAAAATGATATTTTTATCATTTAAATATTTTATTCCATACCATATAATCAATAATCACAATACAATCCATTCAATTCAAACAAATAATTGTGGTTTGTACAATCAATGGTGTCGGGTGCTGCTAAGCACCGTCTGCATCCCAGTATATATTTTACTGGAAATAAATTGAGTGAGAAAGAGTTCTCACCATCGATTTCCACTTTGCCAGTATTTATTTCTGAATTTCTGTTTGATTTGGATTTGAAATTGCTCAAAATTCCAACGTGCTCCAAATTGGACCCAGTCAGTCCTGTTATAAAGCTCTCGTCCCCATGATCGCAATGGTTCTAGTTTCGTGCGATTTGGCCTCGTATGAAGGAGATATGATAATTAACACATTTGATTACTTAATTGAATTAATTAAAGTTAATTAAACAAATTAATTCCGTTTTTAACCCTATCTCCTTCGTTGATACACTGAAACCCGTCGAATTTGCTTCCACCCAAGCACCCCCGTCGCTGCACCAATCGCCTACGTCGGAGGTCAATCGGAGGGCGCTTTACGCACCGTCCTTCCCTCCCCCGCCTCCAGTGGCAGCGCCACCTACGATAGCCCCAGTGCCTCGGAAAATGAACCCAAACCACGCCCTTTTTCATGCAAAAATCGAGATGAAAACTCCACTAAATCCAATCTTAGCCGTTGGATCTGTAGAGCGCATGGAGTAGATCGATCTTGCCTTTGAGGATTTCGAATTTCATAGATTGGATATGGAGATTTTTCTGGCGAAAAAACTGAGCGATTTTAATCACTGAAACCAAAACTGGCAGCTAGAAGGAGTGCCCTAGGGTTAGGGTTTTAAAACTATTTATAATATATATTTTTATTAATTTAATTTCAAAAATACCAGTGTATTGTTACGAACTCCAAATCCAACCCAATGACTGTCGCCCCTAGCCAAATACTCCCATTCCGGACACAATGGGATATGTTTCGTAAGCCGATTCTAATCTTTTGATCCGTTTTTCCTTAAATTAAAATATAAATCAATATATATT
This sequence comes from Allium sativum, assembly GCA_030737875.1. NCBI lineage: Eukaryota > Viridiplantae > Streptophyta > Magnoliopsida > Asparagales > Amaryllidaceae > Allium > Allium sativum. The sequence goes on from CM060925.1 coordinate 351,758,828, forward strand.
GAATTTAAACGTACACCTATGTCTGGGTCCTGAGGCTCGGGCTTGGCAGTCTCGAATTCGGTAAGGACTATCTTTTGCCTTGGTTCATGACGGAAATCCAATTTCCAATTACGTGACTGTGCGGTTTTGATTGTATATATATATATATATATATATATATATATATATATATATATATGGCGACATGATATATGGTACCCATGCCGTCAATGATTGATAGTTATGATTGAAATTGTTTTTGAAACAAATAAACACTAGTAATAATATCAAATGCTTTTGTTTTATTCATATCAATCATATTTTGGCCATTATAATGTAACGACCCGCCATTTTGACCGTGCCGAATCGACAAAACATACCAACTCGAAACGTCAAAAACAACAGATTGTTATTAGCTTCGGGGTAAACAGAATAAATCACAGAATCACAGATCACAGATACATATACAGAGTAATATAATATCTCACAGCGGAAATAAAAAAATACAATAGTAGTTCATGACGCTACTAAATAAATTTTTACATCAGAGTTTACATAAATAATACAGTGGAAATATAATATAATAAATAATTGATAACTGTTTGAAACAGAATGACAGGAATAACTGAACGACTAAAACAACTGACCAACAGGTAGATATAGGTTGGCCAAAAATCCAATATAAGCTCCAACTCCAAAGATGATTCTCGAAACTGGAATACTCGATCTGACCCGAGCAATAATGCAAAACAAACAACTCGGATCAGGACTGACATTTTCATGGAAGTAAATCAACTCAAATGAAATGTTCGATGAAATGCAATCAGTAACTTAAAGGATGTTTGGGATCACCTTCCTTTAAGGATCCGTCAAACTAATATTGTATAGTATGATACGCTATATACAATAGTGTCTATCAGTAAAGTAAAATATCAAAATAGCGTAAGCGGGATTACCATGATTACCCTTACACCGTTTATATATTCCCATAGTATATACAGTACCGTAATTCCTCCGTAAACTGGAGGTTGATCAGAGGGCACTCCATATAAAACGGTACAAAACAAAGTCGTAGTGGGATCGTATAAGGCATGTGACAAGGCACGCAAGTAATGCCAGGGTGGATTCACCGTTTGCAGAGCCGGACTGGTGGTAACGCATAGTAGCAACTACCGCCCACCTAGATACACACTTCCATAATCAAAAGGGCCCAAATCGAATCTCAACAGTAATAGAATGTGATAACCCCAAACTTCCACGGAATGAAAGCAGGAGTAATCATTTGGAATACAACATATATACAATAATACAAATCACAAATACAACATAGCATAGGAAATTCATGGAGTAACAACATCATAGCAGCGGAAATACAATGTCATCAGCCACAGAAAATCTACAGTCACAGAATTCTAAGTTATTACATCAAGTTTGCAAAAGTGAAATAAGCTCCAACTCCAAAATAACAACATGAAATGAAACAAGTCTGATGTATGAAATAAAAAGAAAAGATGCAATAGAAATAAAAGATAGATGTCTTCAAAGCTCCAAGTCATCATCTCTCCACAAAAGCAAATCCAAGGAATAGAAAATACGCAGCTTCAAAGAAAAGCTCCAAGCAAGGAATGAACCTGTCTACTTGGCTGCCCGTGTGGAAAAGAGGGCACCCAAGTTTGCAAAAAGGTGAAACAAACTACGGGTCAGTCGTGGGACTGGTGTGAGAATTCTTAACTAAATTAACTACTAGTGATAAGGAAAATCCAAAGACCACGCCGCAAACGCGGAACGAGTTTACTCTAATGGATTGCCGTGCATCATTTAAAGTGTCATAACAAATAAATAAATCGTACATAACGTAATGCTTTTAGAAAAATGGAATCACCATAAGACCCAAGTCCCATCACACAATGCAACGCACACCAGAGGATAGGGTTTTACCTTATGATGATTAAACATGCTAAATACGGCAAATACGAATCTAATATTATCATTAGTGTATATGAAAACATTTCAAAATAAATGTATTAATCCTAGGAAGCATAGGTACCATATACTATGCCTCCGTACTAGTAATACAATCAAATCCGTAGGGTCGTATTTGGAATTTGGATTTCCATCTGAGTCAAGGCTAGGGAGGAGATCCTTATGATTCGAGACACTCTAGCTAATGTCTCAGGATTCCCCGCAGTGAACCCTTGGAAAGCTGCAGGGCCGGTCCACACATACAGCTTCGTGGATTGGCAATTCCTGAACACACGTTTCCCGATCCTATAGGACCTATCCGAGGCGCCTCATTCTATCGTCCACATAAGTAAAATGTCAGGGCTGGTAGGTCACTGACACCACTCTAGCTAGAAAGAAACGTGCTGCTCTACCTGCGTTCCCTTCTCCCGTTTTAGACTCCGCCGGTGTGTGAGGCTCGCGAAGTCACGTTGTACACAAAGCTATGCCTAAACAGACTATGCTTTGATCGTCCCACAAGGCCTGCTTTTCAACAAAACCTTGATCATATGCACCTTAGCGTGCCACATCATCACCCCATACCATACTACCAACCCTTTGCTGAAATATATGAACGGGTGTTAAGCAAGAGAATAAATTCCCCGCCACCAAACATCCATACCTTCGACAAAAGATCAATAACGTGATATTTAATAGAGTATGATGTCAGACACACAATCCATTTAATAGCTTATGCTCTGGGTCTGAGCGAAAGCCTAATCTGTTCAATCAACATGTTCATTCGGGAAATGACCTTGACCTTGACTTGGGAGCAAATCAATTCAAAGCCTAAATCGCTGTCCTCCTGACGGGAAGATTGACGGTCTTCATTCGTCGCCCTCTACTTCAAACCTTAACGTCGCTTGATTATTCGGAATGAGATTAACTCGGCCTTTCCAAATAACCTTCGCATTTTTATATATATATTCATAAATAATGAAATTTTTGTCATGTAGTGTAAATTCACATTCTTAATTACAAAGAAAAATGTAATTTTTATCATGCGACGTATTTTCTCTCTTTCTTATACATTAAATAAAATGCAAATTAATCTTATGGTGTAAATCCTTTTTAATTACTTTACAAGTGATGTAACTTTCCCTAAGGCATACACTTCTTTTTAATTAACATAAAAAAATAATGTTAACTTAACAAACGATGAAATCTCTTTTTATTAACATTAAAAATGATGTTAACTTAACATACGATGAAATCTTTTTTTTTTATTCATGAAAAATAATAATAATGTTAAATCATCCTACGGTCAAATTTTTTTATTTTAACATTAAAAATAATGTTAAATCATCCTACGGTCAAATTCTTTTATTTTAACATTAAAAATAATGTTAAATCATCCTACGGTCAAATTCTTTTATTTTAACATTAAAAATAATGTTATATCATCCTACGGTCAAATTCTTTTATTTTAACATTAAAAATAATGTTGAATCATCCTACGGTCAAATTCTTTTATTTTAACATTAAAAATAATGTTAAATCATCCTACGGTGGAATTCTTCTTTTAATTTACATTATAAAATAATGTAACATTCCTACGGTCCATTCTCTTTAATATTATTAACCTTAAAAATAATGTTAATTGTCATACGGTGAAATTACTATTATTAACATTAAAAATGATGTTTATGTCATACGGTGTAGTTTATTGAATATTAACATTAAAATTATGTTAACTCATCCTACGATTGAATTCCTTTTTAATATACATTCTTCATCTTAATTATTCCTAAAAGGTTATTTTACGATGTAAATTTTCATTCCAATTACATAGAAAAATGTAATTTTCTTTTTACATGTAAATCATCCTTCTTAATTACAATGTAAACTATGTAATTTCCTACAGTGGAAATTCTTATTTTTTTTTCACATTATAAAAATGTAAACTTTCATTCCTGTCACATCCTTATTTAATTTACATTAAATAAAATGTAAACTTCCATTCTTTAATTACAATATAAAATCCATTCTTTAATTACAATATAAAATCCATTCTTTATTTACAACGTAAGATTCATTCTTTAATTACAAACGTAAAATCCATTCTTTTTATTCCATTAAAAATAGTGTGAATCTTCCTACGGTGAATATTTCTATATTATTTACATTAACGAAAATGCATAATTTTCCTACGGTGAAAATTCCTATTTAATTACATTAATAAAATGTAAATTATACATATGGTGAAAATTACTATAATATCTACATTGAATAAAATGTACATTTCCTTATGATGAAGATTACTATACTATTTACATCAAATAAAATGTAAATTTTACTACGGTCAAAATTACTATAATATTACACTAAATAAAATGTAACAACCTGTATTTTCAATAACCTGTTATAACATAAATGGAGGCAGAATTAAACTGTAAAATCTGAATCAAGGGAAACGGGCTATGCCATTGCGTTCGTCTCGGAAAAATACGCGAAATAGAGTCTGAGTTTTCGAAAATCGGAGTCCGTATGACCAAGATATGGCCTCGCGAAGTTTCATAAAAAAATTCCCAAATTAAAGTATACTTAATTAAGTGAAATGGGTTGCGCAGAGAAATATATATATATATTGATATATATATATATATATATATATATAATTGAAAATTTAATAAATAAATATGCAAAAATGTTCAAAACAGCGAATTGGGAGAGGGGAATAACCGAACCGGCCGATTTTTGAGGTCGACCCAAGCCCGCTAGGTCGACTAGGGGTTAATCCAGGGTGTTTGGCTGTCAACCCGTGGGCCGATTCGCTCAAATGCAGATTTTGCATTTGGATGGTTCTCATGGTTCATCTTTAATCTAAAGGCCCTAGATGGTTCCTACACTTGACTTCTTCCCCAAGACATGCTTTGATGGCTTGGATTGAATCTAGGTTTAATCCTATGGCCTAAAACACTTGCCTAATCTATAAATAAGACCCTAACCTATCCTAAACCCTCATTATTCATTCATGCAACTAAACTATGGCAAAATTGCTACTCTCATGGCCTCCACTCAACTATCCTAGCCTCCACTTCATTTCTATGAGAGGTTTCATGATCATGAGAGTATTAGAGAGTCCCTATTTTAGTATGAGAGCTTCTCAAGTTGATCTCAAGGCTAAAGCTTTGATCTTTGTTCATAAAGATGGGGTTTTTATTGATTTGGAGTGTTCATCTTTGGGTTTTTGGGTGATGGCATGCATAGGCTTCATCAGAATCTTTGTTTTGCATTTCGATTTGTGCCTTCATAACAATGTAAGCCCTTTCCCTACTCTTAGATATTAACTATAAAGTTAAATGTTCATGTTGCAAGTTTGGGTTTGATCATTGAGAATGATACATGCTATCATGTTATGCAAGCTTATGAAATCATTATCTTGATCTTATGAGCTAAAAGCCACAACCTTTATGTTGAAATGTTGCATTATGCAACATGAGAACCTTCATAACCTTTTATGTCAACTTGCATATGAAGTCATAACCCTTATATGATGGTATATGCGAGTTTCTAGTCATCATTCCATGTCTTTTGTCACCATGATTCGCTTATGTGCCCAGTTTGGGTTTATGCATGTTTTGAGGCTTAAGAATGTAACATGCAAGCTAATGAACACATTTGTGCCTCATTTGCCACCATGATTAACTTGTGGCTTAATATCCATTTTTTTTTTGTCATGCCTTTGTCAAGTCTCTTCTTTTAATCCATTACGTTGTTGCGAACGTATATGCAAGCTTAAAAGCGTTGGGGTCACATTATGGGAAAACATAATGACATGAACATGATGTGGGTAAATGGGTATAAACATGACAACGTGTAACGTTAAATATGACATGGGTTTATACTTGAAAACATGACTTGAAATATAACATGGAAGTTGACATGTAAGTATGCATAAAAACATAAGCTTGGGAATTTACCTATTAAGTTAGGTCTACCCATTGGGAATTTACCTATTAAGTTAGGTCTACCCAATTGCTTGAAACTTGAATATGAACATGACACTAGACTAAACATGAAAGTGGCCAACTCGAGGTTGGGTTGAGTTTGCAACGTAAAACTACCCGGAACCGACCGGCCTAACTAGTAGTTGCAAAAAATAGGACCCAATGTGAGAAGTTGGTCATGTTGTGCTTGAACCCGAGGTTAGACCAAGTTGTGGTGTAAAGCTACCCGGAACCGACCGGCTTAACTAGTAACCACAACAAAGTCTAATGTGAGAGGTTGGGGTGCATTAAGTAATTAATGCCACATGATAGGGTTAAGTTAATTTGATTAATGACTCTTAACCAAATATGACATGGGTAAATGGGTTAAGTAAATTGGTTAGGCTAATGATACTTAACAAAACATGACAAGGTTGGGTAGGTTAAGTGATTTGATTTGCCTAATGACGCTTAACCATTTTTATACGACTAGTGGACGGGGATTAAGTTAACCAACACTTAATCAATCCAACATGATAATTTGGCAAGGTTAAGTAAGTTTTCTTAATGACACTTAACCATACAAGATGATTAGGGGATGGGGTTAAGTAATTTGCACCTAACTAATCCGACACGGTAATTAGATGGGGTTAAGTAATCCACACTTAACTAATCTAAACACGGTAATTCGATGGGGTTAAGTTAAACACTTAACCAATTTAAACTCGGTAATTCAATGAGGTTAAGTAACCAATACTTAACCAACTTAACGTGATAATTTAATGGGGTTAAGCAACTTATACTTAACCAATTATACATGATGATTTGATGGGGTTAAGTAACTTACACTTAACCAATCTAATACGCGGACCTGATAAGGTTAAGTCACAAGACCTTTTTAGAATATACTTAACCATTGTAGTACGATTAGAGGATGGGGTTAAGCCAACCTATACTTAACCAATCCGACTCGATAATTTGATGGGATTAAGATAATCTATGCTTAATCGATCTAGCAAGATAATCCGATAGGATTAAGGTAAGCTAGTACTTGACCAATTTGACTTGATAGGGTTAAGTCATGACCCTCTGGGTACACTTAACCAACTTGTGGGACTAAGTCTTGAACTTAAATACTTAGCCAATCTTTGACGTGATTCGTGGGCGGGTTAAGTCATGGACTTGAATGATAACACTTAACTCAATAGACAAACCCTAGCTAGAAGAACTAGGTAGAAAACCGTGGTTAATCAAGGATGACGGGAACGGAAGCTAAATGGTAAACCTTAGTTAAGGGTAACTAAGTAATAGTTCTTAGCTAAGGACATAGGACTAATTCTCAAAACGATGAGTAACCTGATACGGTAGGTCATCGCTTAGTATACGAGGGGGAGCAAGTTATCTGACTTGGATAAAAGCTCCAGCGCACTGGGTGCCGAAGTGGAAGCTTCGGGGGACGTGAGGATATTCTTGGGATCCCTCTGTGGGCTGCCAGGTAATTATACTAGGCCCATGAGAGGTTAAGGTCTGCGTTAGAAGGACCAAGAGTATGCCTTGGTTGCTATGCGAGCAACCTAAAGACTGGGATGGATTAGCGTGGAGTCGACGATTCTTGTTTTTGCCCTGGATAGCACATCGCCGACTACCTACCATCTTTAGTCAATCGTGTACGTGCGGAAAGGCAGGGAACCCCCAACAGACCATGTGCTTTCTATCGAGTCATGGGTGAGGTTGGCCCGTAGGAAAGTGGGCTATAGTGGGGCCGTGGAGTGGTTCTTATACATGATTTTTCTTGGATTGCCTTTCAGTAGTTGAGGGAGGGGTCACGTGGGACCATAGCCACGGGTACAAAAACAGACCTTGATATCTGCATCGGCAGATGATTTAAAGCTCCCGACCGAGTTCCGTATTTCTTGATTTGCCCTGGCACGGAACTCGGATGGCACATTGGGGAACATGTGCATCTAGACATAGAAAACGATTCACGATACATACGTGGGATCAAGGGCGCGGTTGACGGGTGGCGTAATCCCTAGTGGTCCTAGGTGGCCAAAACCCAAACCGAGACACGGAAACGTTCATTAGGTAGCATAATCCCTAGCGGTCCTAGGTGGCATAAATCCTAAGTGGACGTGCGATAGTTCATGGTAAGGAAACACAACTAGATCAAGGGTTGCAGTCCAAAACAACTTCAAGGATAAACCGTTTACATGGGAAAGCCCGTACAGCCTACGGCAAAGAACTGAACTTATACATGGAAAGAAACATATGAGTTGAGTAACCTATATATGCGGCATATTAGGTTGACAGGGACCATTACACGACTTCTGAGTAAGGGTCATTCACGGATAACACGTAATACAGTTGGGATACTAGTACGGTAGGTGCAGAGCAGATATACAGGATAGATACCATGGGACGTTATACGTGATAGATATCTTGGAATATTATACTTGATAGGAACCTGACGATGTGATACCTCGTTTTGTCTTGACATCGTAATTTATCATGACACCTTAGTTTATCTGAGCTCAGTAGTTCATCCTGTTATTTTGATTTAGCTTATCTATCTTGTTGTCATGCTTATGTTCATCTCAGTTTCTCATGTCAGTTAACTTTACTAGTTTTTATGCTAATAGTAGATAGGGCTTACTCAGTCTTTTTGACTGACCCGTTTTGTTTCGCCTCTTTTCTTCGTTTCCCCCCCAGGTTACAGGGAGGAAATACTGTTGTTTAGTTCGGACTTCTTCTGCTTGAAGGTCATCATGGATGGCTTGGACTTTTCTTGGCTAATGGCTACTTTACTGTTTTTACTTGGGGAATAATTTATGAAAATGTCTTTATGCTTCTTTACTATTGCAAGACAGGTTTTGATGTACTCTGATGTAAAAGGCTTTAGACCTTATTTATTCATGTTATGAAAGTTTGATTTTACTTCCGGTATTTTATATGTTCTGTCTTGTGATATTTCTGTGCATATTTACCAATAATGCCCCTCTAAAGTTAGTGCATTCCTTTGCGAGTGACCCTAGCGGAGGCGGGGTGTTACACGTGGTATCAGAGCAGAAGGTTACCAGATTGGGCAAAAGTTTTTAAAGACCTTCTGAAAACTATTTGAAAATCGTTTATAAAGAAGCATTTTTCAAGAAAGTTTTCTTTTAAAAAGAAAAGGCTATTCCCCAAAGGCCATTAGCATTATCCTTGTTTCCTTAATTAAATCTCTTTTCCTTTCTTTCCTCCATCTGTAGTCATAGTGGTTTTAACTGCGACTAGTCTTTTCTATCTACGAAAGTGCTTTCCATGCGATGGAGGTGGTTTTCAAGAGACCAGTGGCCGCGTTATAAGAAAGGATAGTGAGAAAGAGTATAAAGGATATGCGCTTAAGGATGAGCAACTTGTTGGTATGGCTTAGTCCTCAAAGGAGGGAGAAAGATGAACAATGAAACCCATGACGAGAGAGTACCTTTGGCATGGTAAAACGGGGCGGATAGTTAAGTATTATGGGACAAGGACAAGATCATCGGGAGGGCAGTAGTATGCTCTCATTTCTAGAGTACCTCGGAAGGAGGGTAACGATTTGTTAAAGGTTTAGCTTTTCTTCTCTATCATCCCGTTAGGACTTCGTTGTTCGTATCATTTAAGTCTGCTTCGATAGTTGAGTCTCTGCACCTTGAGTACTAGTGTAATAGAGAATCCCATTTTTGTCTCAAAGTCCTATTGGAGAATCAGTCCATTTATACATGACTTGTTTGGATTTTGGGAATGTCTATGCCAAGTGTTGAGTTTGGAAATAATGCTTATGTTTATAAGCTATGGATGGATTCTAGGGATGAAGTGGTTATCCAGTAGGGGGTGCCACTCTCGGTTTTGATAGGAGGGTAGTTAGACCTTTTGACTAGCCTTGGTAATGCCCTCGAAGTACCGGGTAACCTTTTTGAGGTTCTGTCATGACTAGTTACTTAGAATCCCTTGATGCCTTTATTGGAAATTTGAAGCCCGATCGAGTGGTGTTCGCCGATAAGACGGATGGTTTACTTCACTTATGCGTGGGTTATAGAAATCACCCTAGTAAGTGCGCTTGATAACCTGGTTGCCATCTGTTTACTTTCAAAAGAAAGTTCTGCTACGTGGAATACCTTGTGGTACGAGGTCCGAGATTCACTAGTGAATTTTGGAAAGCTTGCATGAGATCATGAGTACGCAGTCATGTTTGCGCCAAGTGTGCAAGTGGAACGAGAGGCGACGAAGAAATGAGTTCCAGCTCATGTTATGGAAACAGGGAATAGGAAGCTACGAAATCGCGAAGTTAAAAGACGGTCAAGGCACAATGGAATTAAGCTCGAGAAAATACGACTCTGATGGTCAAAGACTATATACGCGCATGATATCTCTTTTGGGAGTATATCCTTGATCCCTGTTTTCTGTAGAGCTTACTTGTAGGCTATCTTTTGTGGACATCCTCTCGGTCCTATTTTCTGTTACAAACCCCGTAAGGAGTTTGTCTTGTTTTTCTTCTCGACCCTGTTCCAGGGAATCCTAGGTAGAACCCTATGGATGTAAACATGTATTTGAAACATGTTATGATTGATATGGTTGCAAGTGGTTGCAAGTGGTTGCTCGTGGATGCGCGAATACACATTAGATACTAGCTCGACTCGGTCACATTTCATATTGCATATGCATGAGTATTTATACTTGTTTATGGATGAAATCGAATGTATTATCATGCGGTTGTTGCATATGAATGAATGATTATGCACGCATATAGTACATATATGGCTAGGACTATTTGCATACATGTTGGATTCATGGCACTATACATATTTTGCATTAGAAAGATTATTCTGGCCTAATCATTAGCATTAGCTAAGGAACATGTACACACACGTTTTGCATATATTCATACAGCATTAGAAATCATCTAAGGACAATGGTTGCTTGTGGATGATGTTTTGAGTAGATGGATGATGGATGGTAGGATATGTTCTTCCTAACTTGGAGATTTCGGGGACGAAATCCTAAAAGGTGGGGAGAATGTAACAACCCGTATTTTCAATAACCTGTTATAACATAAATGGAGGCAGAATTAAACTGTAAAATCTGAATCAAGGGAAACGGGCTATGCCATTGCGTTCGTCTAGGAAAAATACGCGAAATAGAGTCTGAGTTTTCGAAAATCGGAGTCCGTATGACCAAGATATGGCCTCGCGAAGTTTCACAAAAAAATTCCCAAATTAAAGTATACTTAATTAAGTGAAATGGGTTGCGCAGAGAAATATATATATATATTGATATATGTATATATATATATATAATTGAAAATTTAATAAATAAATATGCAAAAATGTTCAAAACAGCGAATTGGGAGAGGGGAATAACCGAACCGGCCGATTTTTGAGGTCGACCCAAGCCCGCTGGGTCGACTAGGGGTTAATCCAGGGTGTTTGGCTGTCAACCCGTGGGCCGATTCGCTCAAATGCAGATTTTGCATTTGGATGGTTCTCATGGTTCATCTTTAATCTAAAGGCCCTAGATGGTTCCTACACTTGACTTCTTCCCCAAGACATGCTTTGATGGCTTGGATTGAATCTAGGTTTAATCCTATGGCCTAAAACACTTGCCTAATCTATAAATAAGACCCTAACCTATCCTAAACCCTCATTATTCATTCATGCAACTAAACTATGGCAAAATTGTTACTCTCATGGCCTCCACTCAACTATCCTAGCCTCCACTTCATTTCTATGAGAGGTTTCATGATCATGAGAGTATTAGAGAGTCCCTATGTTAGTATGAGAGCTTCTCAAGTTGATCTCAAGGCTAAAGCTTTGATCTTTGTTCATAAAGATGGGTTTTTTATTGATTTGGAGTGTTCATCTTTGGGTTTTTGGGTGATGGCATGCATAGGCTTCATCACAATCTTTGTTTTGCATTTCGATTTGTGCCTTCATATCAATGTAAGCCATTTCCCTACTCTTAGATATTAACTATAAAGTTAAATGTTCATGTTGCAAGTTTGGGTTTGATCATTGAGAATGATACATGCTATCATGTTATGCAAGCTTATGAAATCATTATCTTGATCTTATGAGCTAAAAGCCACAACTTTTATGTTGAAATGTTGCATTATGCAACATGAGAATCTTCATAACCTTTTATGTCAACTTGCATATGAAGTCATAACCCTTATATGATGGTATATGCGAGTTTCCAGTCATCATTCCATGTCTTTTGTCACCATGATTCGCTTATGTGCCAAGTTTGGGTTTATGCATGTTTTGAGGCTTAAGAATGTAACATGCAAGCTAATGAACACATTTGTGCCTCATTTGCCACCATGATTAACTTGTGGCTTAATATCCATTTTTTTTTTGTCATGCCTTTGTCAAGTCTCTTCTTTTAATCCATTACGTTGTTGCGAACGTATATGCAAGCTTAAAAGCGTTGGGGTCACATTATGGGAAAACACAATGACATGAACATGATGTAGGTAAATGGGTATAAACATGACAACGTGTAACGTTAAATATGACATGGGTTTATACTTGAAAACATGACTTGAAATATAACAAGGAAGTTGACATGTAAGTATGCATAAAAACATAAGCTTGGGAATTTACCTATTAAGTTAGGTCTACCCATTGGGAATTTACCTATTAAGTTAGGTCTACCCAATTGCTTGAAACTTGAATATGAACATGACACTAGACTAAACATGAAAGTGGCCAACTCGAGGTTGGGTTGAGTTTGCAACGTAAAACTACCCGGAACCGACCGGCCTAACTAGTAGTTGCAAACAATAGGACCCAATGTGAGAAGTTGGTCATGTTGTGCTTGAACCCGAGGTTAGACCAAGTTGTGGTGTAAAGCTACCCGGAACCGACCGGCTTAACTAGTAACCACAACAAAGTCTAATGTGAGAGGTTGGGGTGCATTAAGTAATTAATGCCACATGATAGGGTTAAGTTAATTTGATTAATGACTCTTAACCAAATATGACATGGGTAAATGGGTTAAGTAAATTGGTTAGGCTAATGATACTTAACAAAACATGACAAGGTTAGGTAGGTTAAGTGATTTGATTTGCCTAATGACGCTTAACCATTTTTATACGACTAGTGGACGGGGATTAAGTTAACCAACACTTAATCAATCCAACATGATAATTTGGCAAGGTTAAGTAAGTTTTCTTAATGACACTTAACCATACAAGATGATTAGGGGATGGGGTTAAGTAATTTGCACCTAACTAATCCGACACGGTAATTAGATGGGGTTAAGTAATCCACACTTAACTAATCTAAACACGGTAATTCGATGGGGTTAAGTTAAACACTTAACCAATTTAAACTCGGTAATTCAATGAGGTTAAGTAACCAATACTTAACCAACTTAACGTGATAATTTAATGGGGTTAAGCAACTTATACTTAACCAATTATACATGATGATATGATGGGGTTAAGTAACTTACACTTAACCAATCTAATACGCGGACCTGATAAGGTTAAGTCACAAGACCTTTTTAGAATATACTTAACCAATGTAGTACGATTAGAGGATGGGGTTAAGCCAACCTATACTTAACCAATCCGACTCGATAATTTGATGGGATTAAGATAATCTATGCTTAATCGATCTAGCAAGATAATCCGATAGGATTAAGGTAAGCTAGTACTTGACCAATTTGACTTAATAGGGTTAAGTCATGAGCCTCTGGGTACACTTAACCAACTTGTGGGACTAAGTCTTGAACTTAAATACTTAGCCAATCTTTGACGTGATTCGTGGGCGGGTTAAGTCATGGACTTGAATGATAACACTTAACCCAATAGACAAACCCTAGCTAGAAGAACTAGGTAGAAAACCGTGGTTAATCAAGGATGACGGGAAAGGAAGCTAAGTGGTAAACCTTAGTTAAGGGTAACTAAGTAATAGTTCTTAGCTAAGGACATAGGACTAATTCTCAAAACAATGAGTAACCTGATACGGTAGGTCATCGCTTAGTATACGAGGGGGAGCAAGTTATCTGACTTGGATAAAAGCTCCAGCGCACGGGGTGCCGAAGTGGAAGCTTCGGGGGACGTGAGGATATTCTTGGGATCCCTCTGTGGGCTGCCAGGTAATTATACTAGGCCCATGAGAGGTTAAGGTCTGCGTTAGAAGGACCAAGAGTATGCCTTGGTTGCTATGCGGGCAACCTAAAGACTGGGATGGATTAGCGTGGAGTCGACGATTCTTGTTTTTGCCCTGGATAGCACATCGCCGACTACCTACCATCTTTAGTCAATCGTGTACGTGCGGAAAGGCAGGGAACCCCCAACAGACCATGTGCTTGCTATCGAGTCATGGGTGAGGTTGGCCCGTAGGAAAGTGGGCTATAGTGGGGGCCGTGGAGTGGTTCTTATACATGATTTTTCTTGGATTGCCTTTCAGTAGTTGAGGGAGGGGTCACGTGGGACCATAGCCACGGGTACAAAAACAGACCTTGATATCTGCATCGGCAGACGATTTAAAGCTCCCGACCGAGTTCCGTATTTCTTGATTTGCCCTGGCACGGAACTCGGATGGCACATTGGGGAACATGTGCATCTAGACATAGAAAACGATTCACGATACATACGTGGGATCAAGGGCGCGGTTGACGGGTGGCGTAATCCCTAGTGGTCCTAGGTGGCCAAAACCCAAACCGAGACACGGAAACGTTCATTAGGTAGCATAATCCCTAGCGGTCCTAGGTGGCATAAATCCTAAGTGGACGCGCGATAGTTCATGGTAAGGAAACACAACTAGATCAAGGGTTGCAGTCCAAAACAACTTCAAGGATAAACCGTTTACATGGGAAAGCCCGTACAGCCTACGGCAAAGAACTGAACTTATACATGGAAAGAAACATATGAGTTGAGTAACCTATATATGCGGCATATTAGGTTGACAGGGACCATTACACGACTTCTGAGTAAGGGTCATTCACGGATAACACGTAATACAGTTGGGATACTAGTACGGTAGGTGCAGAGCAGATATACAGGATAGATACCATGGGACGTTATACGTGATAGATATCTTGGAATATTATACTTGATAGGAACCTGACGATGTGATACCTCGTTTTGTCTTGACATCGTAATTTATCATGACACCTTAGTTTATCTGAGCTCAGTAGTTCATCCTGTTATTTTGATTTAGCTTATCTATCTTGTTATCATGCTTATGTTCATCTCAGTTTCTCATGTCAGTTAACTTTACTAGTTTTTATGCTAATAGTAGATAGGGCTTACTCAGTCTTTTTGACTGACCCGTTTTGTTTCGCCCCTTTTCTTCCGTTTCCCCCCCAGGTTACAGGGAGGAAATACTGTTGTTTAGTTCGGACTTCTTCTGCTTGAAGGTCATCATGGATGGCTTGGACTTTTCTTGGCTAATGGCTACTTTACTGTTTTTACTTGGGGAATAATTTATGAAAATGTCTTTATGCTTCTTTACTATTGCAAGACAGGTTTTGATGTACTCTGATGTAAAAGGCTTTAGACCTTATTTATTCATGTTATGAAAGTTTGATTTTACTTCCGCTATTTTATATGTTCTGTCTTGTGATATTTCTGTGCATGTTTACCAATAATGCCCCTCTAAAGTTAGTGCATTCCTTTGCGAGTGACCCTAGCGGAGGCGGGGTGTTACATAAAATGTACATTTCCCTATGATGAAAATTCCTTTTGTATTTACATTAAAAAAAATAAGGTAAACTTACCATGGTGAAAATTTCTATTATGTTTACATTAAAAATAATGTAGAACTTTTCCTACTTTTACATTACATATGAAAAAATGTACAATTTTAATACACCGTAAATTCCTACTTTTTATTTAAAAATAAAAAATGTAAATCTTGTCATGCATTGAATTCCTACTTTATATTTACAAATAAAAATGTAAATCTTGTCATACATTGAATTCCTACTTTTTATTTACAAATAAAAATGTAAGTCTTGTCATACATTGTACATACGGTGAAATTCATATATATTTACATTTAGAAAAATGAATATTTTTTAATTACAATGTAAACACTACTTCTAATTCACATAGTGAAAATATAATTTTTTTTACCACAATGTTATCCTACTTCTAATTCACATAGTGAAAATATAATTTTTAATAACAATGTTATCCTACGGTGTAATTCCCTATATAATTTACATAAAAAAAATGTAAATCTTGACATATGATGAAATTTACCTTTTAATTACAAAGAAAGATGTAATTTTTCTTATACGGTGTAAATTCTTTAATATTAACATTAGAAATAATGTAAATTAATCCTACGTTGTAAATACTATATTTTATTTACATTAAAAATAATGTAGACTTCCCACTGTTAAATTCACTATTTTATTTACGTTAAAAATAGTATAAACTCATCCTACGGTTAAATTTTCTTTAATATTAACATTAAAAAAATATGTTAATGCATCCTACGGTTAAATTCTCTTTTAATATTAACATTAAAAATGTTAATGACATCCTACGGTTGAATTTCTTTTAATATTAACATTAAAAATGTTAATTTATACATGCGATGAAATTACTTATTATTACACTAAGAATAATGTTAAGTTTTCTTGCATTGTAAATTACTTATTATTAACATCAAAAATAATGTTAATTTCTCATACAATGTAAATTTCTTATTTTAATTTACATAATAAAATGTAAATTCCACCACACATCGCATTCTTATTTTATTTGCATCAAACAAAATGTAAATTTTCATCACATCGCATAACAACAACATCCAAACATAACAACAAGTCCAAATCCAACAACTAGCATCAAGGTACTGACAAACAGAGGTTTAACTTGGCATGAGACAAAACAACAATTCAGGATTTAATAAACTAATACATAATTAATTTTAATTAATCACTAGTTTAGATTTAAACATTAAAATTTCAGATCTAACATCATGTCGTTATAGGCAATTCAGATTCTATATCATATGGTGTGAACAATTCAGATCCATGTTTAAATATCACGTCATATTAGCTCTACTATGAATAATCATAGAAATAATGATTAAATAAATCAAATTAAATTAAAAATAAATTCTCACCTTGCGAAGCTTAGAAAGAATAATTTGATTTAGAAAGGTAGACGTTGTTGTTGTAGATCCGTTTCAATGCACAATTCTAATTTGGTGTTGATTCCCCAATTCCCTTCTTTAATTAATTTTTTTCTTTTTTAGAAGAGAGTCTTTATTTTGATTTTGATTTGGAGGAAGAAAGGAGTGGAGAGAAGAGGCAGCCATTGTTGAAAGGAGGAAGAAAGAACGTAGATTTTGGTTTAGAACGGGTCTAAGGTTAGGAAATAGGTAGGTAATTTATTAAGGAGAATTATACAAGATTGAATTTCTGTTTCCCGTATGTTATGTTCTATTTCTTCCTTTTTATTACAAATTTACTTACTTTATATATAAACTTTTGACATTTATTGTCCTATTAATTTGCCTATAAAATACATGATTACAATCTTAATTCTTATTTAAGTCAGTTGTAACCTTTACAATTACTGCAATTAATTCCAATACTGCTAACAATTCAAAAATCACAGCCATTTATTCCCCATTTATTAGGGAAAACCTTAACATATACCTATCATTAATAGAGTACATTCAAATCCAAATCTATAATTTGCACTTACCTAATTTATAATAACAGTACCTTATTTACGTATAGAAAATTATAATATAATTATTCATCTGTTAATGGCGTTTTAAAAGTAATAATTAATTCTCTAATTCTCTTTTTTTATATATAAACAAGAGTACATACATGCATATTGTTTGTCTTGGTATTTTTTATACATACACATATATATATATATATATATATATATATATTTCTGTTCGTAAAATCATAAAACTATATTTCTCTCATTAAAACCTTTGAATATATTTATTATCCTAATTGAACCAAAACATATATTTCTCTCTTTTCATTTACTATCCCATTTGAATTAATGCATCCTGTGAATTATTTCTTCCCTTCTTTTCTTTATAACATAATAATGTTGTTTTGTCTTTTATACAGATATTTATGTTAGATATATATACACACATATGGTTCTAGAGAATTTACACAAAATATCTTTTAAAATTTATTATTATTTACTTTTAGAATTAAAACTAAATTCCTCTTTTAACTTCAAATTTACCTTTACTATCTTTCCTTTTTTTCTTCCATAATGCTCTCATGAAAACCAACAAAATATTGTGTTATTCAAACTTCTTATACACAAGACCAATTTTTTTTTATAACTTGAAATCAAACATAAATTCTTCATATTACTATGCACAAATGTTTCATACATCATCATCATTTTTATTCACCTACATATCATTCTGTTGAATTGGAATT
The DNA here is from genome assembly GCA_030737875.1 of Allium sativum. Lineage (NCBI taxonomy): Eukaryota > Viridiplantae > Streptophyta > Magnoliopsida > Asparagales > Amaryllidaceae > Allium > Allium sativum. The sequence continues at coordinate 351,777,148 of CM060925.1, forward strand.
TATTTTCAAATTACCATAAATGCAATAATCAATTAATTGCACTTTTGTTGGGAAAACATTCGTTATATATTTCAAAAACGTTTGCATTATCTCATGCTAATTTAGACTGAAGGTAATATTGCCATCTCTATGTTTAGACTTTTAAGTTCAGAATAGAATTAATATTATAAACTTAATATTTCAGCCATTATTAGTAAAATAATTTATTAAAAATATAATGACTCATTTCCTTAACACAATTTATTAAAATAAAATTTTAAAATTAGACCCAAATTTCCGGGTTGTTACATAGAATAATATCGAAGAAGTGTGCTCGATAAGAGGCATGACCTCACTTGGTCCGTGCATAGCTCCTATTTTAGCCACATCAAGCTGATTCAAGGTAGTCAGGGTCTCGTAATTAATATGAAATAAAATAAAATGGAGTCGTTCGCCAAATTATCCCTTCATTCTGGAACTCCACCGCGTACACAGTTGTTAAAGTGATTTTCGGTATTGGCAGAGAGTATGACAATAGCCGATCCCGGTCTCTTTAACAACCAATCGTTTACATTTTTCACACCGTGGTCATTATTTTATAAATCACTTTATAAAATAGTTTATACAAAATCTCATATTCGAATTTGAAGTCAAACTTAAATATCTAACTTCAATTATATTAAATTTCAAAAACATCTCACGAGAATCGCTCAAATCAAATCGATTTAAAACCATATAAAAAGATTTCAAAATATAGTATAAGCAAATACTATACTATTTAACTTCGATTTTATATAAGTTTTGCCGACAAAAATCGCATAACAACTTTCAAAACCCAAATCGACTTATATTTAAGTTATACCTTAAATATCTCAATTTCCGTTTAAATTGATATCAAAACCTTTAACTTCAATTATAATTTTGGTTCGGCTTATATTCGCAAAAATTCAAGTTTGAAACCATTCAAGTGATTCAAAATTTTCCTTCACAAGGAATCGTTTAAATTCGATTCATTTAAATCTGAAGTTTGGTTCGAATTCGAATATACGATTCAAGTCAAAATTACACTTCAATTTAAACAAATTTTATCCTACTTTATCATTCAAGTCATATAGTTCAAAATTGTTACTTCTACATTTTGAATCAAAATCTTATATTTCCATTCAAACGAATTACTATTAAAAACCATTCTTATGCATCAATTTAACAAAATTCTTAATTCAAACCAAACAATATAAAAACCAATTCCGCATATAACATCTATATATATATATATTCCAATTCATGTTTAATCAATTAAAAACTTGAATTCAATTCATATCGATTATAAATTAAAATAAACCAGTTTACCCAATTCACATTCATTTCTTATCAAGGTTCATTATTTAAACCAAATCAAATTCAATTTCTTAATTTTATCAATTCAAGTTCATCTCTACTAAAATTCGTATCGGTTCCAATTCATAACATAATATGAGTTCATTCGTTATTCAAACATCATTATATAAATTTACATCTTTAAACTTCGAATTTAAATCGCGAAATCTAACCTATCCATCTTGACTTCATTAAAGTTTATGAAATATATATATATAAGAAAATTAATTTTGAAAATAGATATATGTATATATATAAGTTTATAAAATTCTAAAATAAATTAGAAATAGATTATAAACATATATAAGTTTAAAATAATATAAAAATAGATTTAAAGAAATATTTACAATAATATAAAAAGGTCAAAATACTTATAGGAATAAATTATATGGTTTAAAATAAATAAATTTATAAGTAAAATCTTAAATAAACATTTAAATCCCTATTTACAAATAAATCATTTTAAAACACATAATTTAAAATATACAAAATAATTTATATTTAAATAAAATATAAATATATAAAGTCTTAAGCAAATATTTTAAAATAAAACTCATTTTACTTCGAAAACATGACCGACGGTGCCCGTATATAGTTTTCTACCCTATGGTCAAGTGATACGGATATTTATCATTTCAACCCGCAATTTATAAAATTTCGACGGGTCTATCATTTCAACCCGCAATCCCAAATTCAATAAAAATCGTTCAGATCTATCATTTCAACCTATAACGATTTTTCCCTATTCTAATGTTCGTTCGGGTATGTATCATTTAAACCCTTAGTGATTTTCCTAAAACATGGGTATCAACAATCACAACAACAATCACATAGTATCAATCACAACATTTATCATCAGTGCAACTACGTGTCATATGAATATATCGTGTTGCATATGAAATGTGCATACATATCAAATCAAACAATTTCTACTAGCAACCTATACATTTCATATAACAGTTCATTATTGATCTAACATCCATGAAAAATGTAAGTCAGGTGTGAGATAAACTCACCTTTCGTGGCATAGAACGGTGACGACAAACGGATTGAAACCGAATTGAAACAGCGACTTCCAGGCACGATTCAGCATGGATCCGACTCGATGATCACTTAATATTTAATTAATTTTTGAGAGGAGGCTAGGGAATTTCTCGACAGATTGGTATGGTTATCGGGTTTTGGGAACGGTTTCGAACTTAACATCAAATTCAATTCAAAAATAAATATGATAAATTTTACAAAACAAATTTATATTTATATACGGGACACACACAATAAAATATAATATAAAATTTAAGGCACACTCAAAATATATCAAAACCATCTATATATATGTAAATTATATAAACACTTCAAACCATTATATATATTTAGAAATGATATTTTTTTTTACAACTCAATTTGAAAACACACACAAATAACTCAACACAAATATATATACACACAGCATCCACTCACGCACACACAAAACTCTACACATAACACAAACTGACTATATATACTAACTTACCCATTGATACAAACACTCACGCCACTCATATATATGACACTACTCACACGCATACACATACAGTACACACATATACAAACAGTAGACCAACGCACGCAAGTACACACCACACACATACCCAAACGCACGCATGACCAAGCGAAGCACACAGGGGCGGCTTCAAGAGGGCAGCGGGTGATGTAGCGGTTTTCAAGTGGAGTGTGGCCAGTGAGAGTTCGGGCTGATGGTTGCGGCTACAGCAGGGTCAGGCGGCTTTTGGCTGCTCGAGGGGAAGGCTCAGTTCAGGACTGAGAGGATGGGTGGGTTCAGGGAATGGTAGCTGATGATGCGGAGAAGGTCAGTTTGGGTTGGGTGAAGGTAGAGATGGGTTCGGAGAGGTTGGCTCGAGTGGCTTCAGACAAGGTGGGCGAGCTCGGTGATGGGCGTGGGAAGGAATGGCGATGGAAAGGTGTTGTGCAATGGAAGAAAGGGATGGAAGGGAAATAAAGAAATGAAAATGGGGAGAGTAGTTGACATATTTATTATTGGCGAATAGGTTTAAATTCACCCAGGCATTTCAAAAGTAAGCAAAATTGAATGATTACTTTGAAGTTGAGCGATTCCTTTGGGAATCGAACGAGGCTATCAGACCATTTAAGTTTGAAAAAAAAAGGTTTGATAAACTCAAATAAGCGGAAAAACCAAACAACGCTAAAGCAAAGTGAACAGTTGCTTTTGAGATGGAACAAGTCCACCGCTTTTAAAGTTGAACGTGAATGTAGTTAAAAAATAATAAATAAATAAATAAAACAAACCGAGTTCAGTAATGAAAAGGTAACAAATTTCTTTTTTAACTAACGTGATTTAAACTTTTGAGAAAAAAAAAACGTGGCTTTTGAAAGCAAAAAAGGAAAGTGCGCATGTCTTGTGCATGCATGGTTTGCATAGCATATATGCCCTTACAACCCATGGGAAGAAATAAAATTTTAAATGAATGCTTTAGTAGAATGAAAGGATGGGTTTTGCAGATTCAAAATGGCTAGAAAAGTATGTAAGAACGGAAAAGGGACACATCGAACTGAGATGATTATGTTTCAAAAATGAACTGCTTAAGCATTTACACAATTTCAGCACGAACCGAACACCGGAACTTACAAATGAATATATTACGGAAATCGGCGCGATGAGACGGACACAATGGTACATAGTTTGAAGTGTCAGGATGCTCCGTTCAAAAACGCGTTACGGACCCCATTAAACGTAAAATTTGGATAGAAAAACAGTTAAACAGAGTTCAAAATGTTCGATTTTCGCGAAACGAATTTCGCCGTTGGATTAGCAAATAGAATATTTTTCATGTTTGTCCGAGCTGGATTCAGAGAGATTTTAAAATCGTTAAAATTTGAACTATTATGCGTAGCTATGCACCGAAAATTGCACGATCGATAAACATTCAAATTTTCCGATGAAATTTTCACTACTGCTTTATCTCACTGTACGTAATTCAAATTCTAAATTCCCGTTACGAGAAACCATAGAATATTTTCAAAATAAAAATATCGATTTAAATCAGAATTTTTAAATCGTTAAAAATAATGGTTTGTTACATATAAGGTAAAACTCTATCCTCCGGTTTGCGTTGCATTGTGTGATGGGAACTGAGTCTTATAATGGCTTCATTTTTATAAAAAGCATAGTGATGTTTAAAAGAATGATTTGTTTTAAAGCACTGGCAATCCAATGGAGTACACCCGTTCCACGAAAGTGGCATGGTCCTGTGATTAGCCATATTATAAATGTGTTGAGTAGATTTCTCATACCAGTCCCATGACTGACTCGTAGTTTGTTTCACTTTCAAACTCAGATGTCCCTTTTTCTACATGGGCAGCCTTGTATTCAGGTTTAGCTGGTTCTTTCTGGATAGCTGGAGCTGAAGACGGATTCTATCATTTATCTCTTTTTATGCTGTTCAGCTCCTTATCGGGGCCACATACTGACTCCAAAAATTCCAGAAAAATAAATCTAGCTATGTTTTGATGATACGGTCCTAACATAACTTATTTCGTCAAATTTGGAGACCATTTGAAAAACGGTCATTTTCCAGTCGATTAAATTCGAACTGAAATTACCAAACACGTTTAAATTCACCATGCTCACATTTTGATTCCAAAAATTATGAAAATTTGAATCTAGCAATAATTTGACATTCCGGATACAACAAAAGTGGTCTCATCAAAAACGGAGGTCGTTTGCAAAATCGCTATTTTTAAGGGCTATATATTATATAAAATCCATAGTGACTACTCTGAATTTTCAACTGGATATAACTTTTTACTCCTGTTATGAAATCTGGATTTTTCTCATTCTTTGAAAAGATATTTTCAAACAGATTCAAATATTTCCAGTTTCACTAAAATCTGATTTATTTTGAATTATGTACATTCAGTTGAAATTTGAAATCGAATTTTCAAACTACCGCGCCATTTCAGGCTCGTTATATAATTAAAATAAATTTATTCGTTCTAACTTCGATTTAAAGGAATTTTTAGTCATTATTATTTAAAATAAATTATTTTAAGTATTCAAAATCCATTAAAATTACCAAAATAAAAATTTTAAATTGGTTTTGATTTTCCGGGTTGTTACAAATTTGATAGAGCGACGATAAGGTAAGAAGTTGGAAAAAAGAAAAGGCAGTTTGAAGAAGACCCAATGATGCTTTTGATCATTGAGATACTACTCATATTCTTCTTCCCCAACAACCAACAGAAGCGATAATGCGGATTCGTACTGTTCTTTTTGGACGAATACAAAATGAATTCTGTTTCTTGGCTAAAAACAATCCAAGCAAATTTTAACAAATTTATTTAAAAAAACATCCACAAGCCGAGGAACATGTCTGGATGCTCAATGTTTCCTTTAGTAAGAAAAGTTTTTTACAATATTCTTATTTTTAATCCAAAAAAATCAATATGATTTCATGTTTATATATATTTTATTTATTATATTCAGTATGTCCTATGCGAGAAGCAAAGAAGAAATTTCGACAATAAACTCCCATGTTTTTCAAGGTGGGATCTAAATAATCTGAAGAACATTGTCAACAAAAAATTCTTGGATGAATTAAAGCGTGGAGAGGTATGAAATTTTGATATAACTTACTATTTCATCCCTAGTTAATATATAAAGCATTTTTTTGGAAATGATACCTTATACAACTCAAAACTAATACCTTAGTCCCCTATCATGCTTATATTTTTAAAAAATGATACCTGAAAACCACTAAAACTGTTACCTAAAATCTGACACCTTAATAGTGATTAGTGAATACTGCTAAAACTGACACCTAGAAAATGCTAAAACTGATAAGTTTAAAGTTACATTAAAAAACTAATACCTGAAAAATCATAAAACTTCTACATTGAAACTGTCACCTTAAATCTGATACCTAAATTATACTGAAATTACTACTTGAAAACTGAGACATTAAAAACGATACCTAAATATTTACAAATCTGACACCATACTTAATACCTTTCTAATGTTTCAAAATATGCAAGTTAAGGAAATAAAAAATATAAAGTCACACGAGGCTAAGCATTTGGAGACATTGGAAGCTCTAACAAGAAGAATAACAAAAGGAAAAGCTGTGGAAAAAAGAACGTGGTGAACAGCAAGAACAAATGAATATTTTGAACATGATGTCTCAATCAGAATATTAAACTTCCACGTTAACGTGAATGAATACAAAAATAAGGAGTTAAAAGAGGAGGAGCTAAAGAAAGAAAAAAAGTTGAGAAAAAAGCAGAAGATGAACTTTTTAAACTGGGACAACAGCTGAAACAACAAAAACCGGACTCTGGACATGAAAGAATAGAGGAAAAAGTAGATTCAGAAGCAACATTGGATGATTTACATATGAAAGGCACAGTGGGAACTCATGAAACAACACAAACTAATTTTAATGCTAAAGTACAAGAGGGAGAAAAAGTAGCAGAAGGTATTTCTGAAACGACCCGCAAATCCGTGCTATCTGAGTTGACTAAATACAACACACGTCCAACCCAAATAACACAGAAATACGACTCATCATTAGAAAGAAGTTAGAGGATGAGAAATAGAAAGAAAGAAATATTAGAATAGAAGAAAACAAAGATCACAAACTCACAGCGGAACGAATAAAATATATTATATAACATAACTTTTGAAATACAAATCAGTAACTTTATATACATACGATGATTTATTTTAATTTAACGATTTAACACTTTTTATTTAAATTACTATTTAGACGAATAAATAAATTTGCTATATATTTAATCTAATGGAAATTTTAAACCTAATGAACATAAATAAACTAGGTAAAAATATATACCTTGTTACTTTTCGAATACACGATTAAATCCATGAAGTAACTTCCGAGCATTTCCAAATTTACATCAGCCCAAAACTGCGATTCCCATTTCGGCATTTAACCAAACAACTTGCAGTCAACTACTTTCAGATCTGAACCCATACTCCACAATGCCATCATCAACACTACACCATTCGCATCATTAACAGAACTACCGACGCAATCCCTGCCTTGGACAACACTCAATGCTCCTTTATCATGTTCGCGCTCCATCATTCAGATATTCAAACTCCTACTTCACACTCCTAAACACATCGTCGTCATCAATAATCCAACATCGCACCATCTACAAAGCTCTGCAGACCCGAACCCTACCATTTTAGACCAGTTCGATTCTCGTATATTCCCAGTCACCACCAAATTGAACTCGCGAACCTCCCTAACTTCCTTATCCTAAAATCGAACAACCGGAAATCGCGACTCTGAACTCCCACTCCATCGCGAGTCTCCCACGAAACCGTCAGCGTTGCCAACATTGAATCGAGCTTCAAGGGTTGCGGTTGTTCGAATTTGTGGAGAACGAAGTGATGATTTGGGTCTGCAGCAAGAAAGAAAGGTATCGGCTTTCGAAATGAAATGGATTGGTTTTTGAGAGAAAAAAAAAGGGTGCGGTTTTGATTTCAATGAAAAGGGAACTTCGGTTTTTCTTTTGTGCTGAAGGACGAAGTCACTGCGATATTTATAAGTGAAAAATGGGTACTGGAGCCATTAATTCATCCCTCCTTAGATATTGAAGGAGAGGGACAGCTTTGTCAGCTCGAGGGGATAAGCCTGCGTGATTTCCTTTCTTAGGTCTGCGATGTAGAAATTTGAGGTCGGCCTAAAGAACGTATGCGGGGTTAAGTACAGACAGTAATTAAATTTGATTTGAATTTTTTAATTAGTTTTCTATTCCAAGATATTTTACGGTTCCCAACCTCAACCACAAACCCCTATTTTAACTTAACGAATGGCATCTTCAAGTCATACTGCTATTCTGAATTTAATGGATCGGGTTTTGAAATTTTATTTCAACTGTATAGAAGAGAGAACTATTTTAAATTAACGAATTATATTAAATACGTTTTAAAATATAACTTGATTTTAAACATTAAATTCATCGATAAAAATCTATTATTATCGTTCTATTCGATATTAAATCATATAATGATTTTTAAACTGATAAATTCCATAATAAAAATCCATTTATTTTTGAATCAATATTTAAAACTATATTAAATATTTAAAATTAATCGACGAAAAATCTGGGTCGTTACATTCTTCCCCCCTTAAAATAATTTCGTCCTCGAAATTGCTAAGATAGGAAAAATGGTACAAATCTATTATCTTTCAAAAATTCACTTATGTTAAAACTCAATTCCTCATATTTCTATGACTTTAATTTCAACCAAAACTTTTGGTTTCCATTCATATACATTCTAATTCATATTCATTTCAATTTATTTCAAATTGATTCTAGTCAATTTATTCACCTCGAACCATTTAACTTGCTTTAGTTAAATTTTAATTCCAGAATCCAAATCACAGGGTTTTTATTTCAAATTCTTTTGAAATCACATATTCAAATTCAAAACATTTGAATATTCAAACCAATTTGTTTTCTTTTAAACAAATTTCCATCAAAAACATTTCTAAGGTAGCAATTCATCACTTAGAAACTCGAAAATGAACCCTGATGAGGCTGCAGTTATCATCAGAATTATTTCCCAGCGACTGAAGTGAGTTCAGTGCTTTATCATTTTTAAAAATCAATTCAAAATGATTTTCATTCAAAACCTTTTCAAAGTAAAACTATATTATTTTAATTACTTTGAAAAATATTATTCAACTTCCCAGGATTTTGAATTCTTAATTCTGGTTTGAATTTAATTCTAATTCATCTCATTTGTATATTTAATTCCTATACAATTTCTATTTGGTTATAAATAACCATTCTAAGTTTATAATCTCATTTGATTATAATCCTAACAATCAACACATCCATATAATATAATAATTTCAGAAAATTATTCTTTTTATATCAAAATAGAAATTTGGGTAAAATTATTTCATTTACCCACTTAAAACAATACCATGTCGTATTTTCTGTTCAAGTGTTTAGAAATCCTTATCGACTTCGTGGCGTCCCACGATTCGACCAGAATTCATAAACCACTCAACAGACTAGCCAACACAATATAAAACAACTTTTATATCAATTTACAAATACGCGCCCTCGTATATATATATACCCTCAACTCATCCTAGGGTACTACTGACCCTATCTCTAATGAGCACATGCCACACAAGCCTAGGTATTCGCTCAACCTAAGCTCTGATACCAACTGAAACGACCCGCAAATCCGTGCTATCTGAGTTGACTAAATACAACACACGTCCAACCCAAATAACACATAAATACGACTCATCATTAGAAAGAAGTTAGAGGATGAGAAATAGAAAGAAATATTAGAATAGAAGAAAACAAAGATCACAAACTCACAGCGGAACGAATAAAATATATTATATAACATAACTTTTGAAATACAAATCAGTAACTTTATATACATACGATGATTTATTTTAATTTAACGATTTAACACTTTTTATTTAAATTACTATTTAGACGAATAAATAAATTTGCTATATATTTAATCTAATGGAAATTTTAAACCTAATGAACATAAATAAACTAGGTAAAAATATATACCTTGTTACTTTTCGAATACACGATTAAATCCATGAAGTAACTTCCGAGCATTTCCAAATTTACATCAGCCCAAAACTGCGATTCCCATTTCGGCATTTAACCAAACAACTTGCAGTCAACTACTTTCAGATCTGAACCCATACTCCACAATGCCATCATCAACACTACACCATTCGCATCATTAACAGAACTACCGACGCAATCCCTGCCTTGGACAACACTCAATGCTCCTTTATCATGTTCGCGCTCCATCATTCAGATATTCAAACTCCTACTTCACACTCCTAAACACATCGTCGTCATCAAAAATCCAACATCGCACCATCTACAAAGCTCTGCAGACCCGAACCCTACCATTTTAGACCAGTTCGATTCTCGTATATTCCCAGTCACCACCAAATTGAACTCGCGAACCTCCCTAACTTCCTTATCCTAAAATCGAACAACCGGAAATCGCGACTCTGAACTCCCACTCCATCGCGAGTCTCCCACGAAACCGTCAGCGTTGCCAACATTGAATCGAGCTTCAAGGGTTGCGGTTGTTCGAATTTGTGGAGAACGAAGTGATGATTTGGGTCTGCAGCAAGAAAGAAAGGTATCGGCTTTCGAAATGAAATGGATTGGTTTTTGAGAGAAAAAAAAAGGGTGCGGTTTTGATTTCAATGAAAAGGGAACTTCGGTTTTTCTTTTGTGCTGAAGGACGAAGTCACTGCGATATTTATAAGTGAAAAATGGGTACTGGAGCCATTAATTCATCCCTCCTTAGATATTGAAGGAGAGGGACAGCTTTGTCAGCTCGAGGGGATAAGCCTGCGTGATTTCCTTTCTTAGGTCTGCGATGTAGAAATTTGAGGTCGGCCTGAAGAACGTATGCAGGGTTAAGTACAGACAGTAATTAAATTTGATTTGAATTTTTTAATTAGTTTTCTATTCCAAGATATTTTACGGTTCCCAACCTCAACCACAAACCCCTATTTTAACTTAACGAATGGCATCTTCAAGTCATACTGCTATTCTGAATTTAATGGATCGGGTTTTGAAATTTTATTTCAACTGTATAGAAGAGAGAACTATTTTAAATTAACGAATTATATTAAATACGTTTTAAAATATAACTTGATTTTAAACATTAAATTCATCGATAAAAATCTATTATTATCGTTCTATTCGATATTAAATCATATAATGATTTTTAAACTGATAAATTCCATAATAAAAATCCATTTATTTTTGAATCAATATTTAAAACTATATTAAATATTTAAAATTAATCGACGAAAAATCTGGGTCGTTACATTCTTCCCCCCTTAAAATAATTTCGTCCTCGAAATTGCTAAGATAGGAAAAATGGTACAAATCTATTATCTTTCAAAAATTCACTTATGTTAAAACTCAATTCCTCATATTTCTATGACTTTAATTTCAACCAAAACTTTTGGTTTCCATTCATATACATTCTAATTCATATTCATTTCAATTTATTTCAAATTGATTCTAGTCAATTTATTCACCTCGAACCATTTAACTTGCTTTAGTTAAATTTTAATTCCAGAATCCAAATCACAGGGTTTTTATTTCAAATTCTTTTGAAATCACATATTCAAATTCAAAACATTTGAATATTCAAACCAATTTGTTTTCTTTTAAACAAATTTCCATCAAAAACATTTCTAAGGTAGCAATTCATCACTTAGAAACTCGAAAATGAACCCTGATGAGGCTGCAGTTATCATCAGAATTATTTCCCAGCGACTGAAGTGAGTTCAGTGCTTTATCATTTTTAAAAATCAATTCAAAATGATTTTCATTCAAAACCTTTTCAAAGTAAAACTATATTATTTTAATTACTTTGAAAAATATTATTCAACTTCCCAGGATTTTGAATTCTTAATTCTGGTTTGAATTTAATTCTAATTCATCTCATTTGTATATTTAATTCCTATACAATTTCTATTTGGTTATAAATAACCATTCTAAGTTTATAATCTCATTTGATTATAATCCTAACAATCAACACATCCATATAATATAATAATTTCAGAAAATTATTCTTTTTATATCAAAATAGAAATTTGGGTAAAATTATTTCATTTACCCACTTAAAACAATACCATGTCGTATTTTCTGTTCAAGTGTTTAGAAATCCTTATCGACTTCGTGGCGTCCCACGATTCGACCAGAATTCATAAACCACTCAACAGACTAGCCAACACAATATAAAACAACTTTTATATCAATTTACAAATACGCGCCCTCGTATATATATATACCCTCAACTCATCCTAGGGTACTACTGACCCTATCTCTAATGAGCACATGCCACACAAGCCTAGGTATTCGCTCAACCTAAGCTCTGATACCAACTGAAACGACCCGCAAATCCGTGCTATCTGAGTTGACTAAATACAACACACGTCCAACCCAAATAACACATAAATACGACTCATCATTAGAAAGAAGTTAGAGGATGAGAAATAGAAAGAAAGAAATATTAGAATAGAAGAAAACAAAGATCACAAACTCACAGCGGAACGAATAAAATATATTATATAACATAACTTTTGAAATACAAATCAATAACTTTATATACATACGATGATTTATTTTAATTTAACGATTTAACACTTTTTATTTAAATTACTATTTAGACGAATAAATAAATTTGCTATATATTTAATCTAATGGAAATTTTAAACCTAATGAACATAAATAAACTAGGTAAAAATATATACCTTGTTACTTTTCGAATACACGATTAAATCCATGAAGTAACTTCCGAGCATTTCCAAATTTACATCAGCCCAAAACTGCGATTCCCATTTCGGCATTTAACCAAACAACTTGCAGTCAACTACTTTCAGATCTGAACCCATACTCCACAATGCCATCATCAACACTACACCATTCGCATCATTAACAGAACTACCGACGCAATCCCTGCCTTGGACAACACTCAATGCTCCTTTATCATGTTCGCGCTCCATCATTCAGATATTCAAACTCCTACTTCACACTCCTAAACACATCGTCGTCATCAATAATCCAACATCGCACCATCTACAAAGCTCTGCAGACCCGAACCCTACCATTTTAGACCAGTTCGATTCTCGTATATTCCCAGTCACCACCAAATTGAACTCGCGAACCTCCCTAACTTCCTTATCCTAAAATCGAACAACCGGAAATCGCGACTCTGAACTCCCACTCCATCGCGAGTCTCCCACGAAACCGTCAGCGTTGCCAACATTGAATCGAGCTTCAAGGGTTGCGGTTGTTCGAATTTGTGGAGAACGAAGTGATGATTTGGGTCTGCAGCAAGAAAGAAAGGTATCGGCTTTCGAAATGAAATGGATTGGTTTTTGAGAGAAAAAAAAAGGGTGCGGTTTTGATTTCAATGAAAAGGGAACTTCGGTTTTTCTTTTGTGCTGAAGGACGAAGTCACTGCGATATTTATAAGTGAAAAATGGGTACTGGAGCCATTAATTCATCCCTCCTTAGATATTGAAGGAGAGGGACAGCTTTGTCAGCTCGAGGGGATAAGCCTGCGTGATTTCCTTTCTTAGGTCTGCGATGTAGAAATTTGAGGTCGGCCTGAAGAACGTATGCGGGGTTAAGTACAGACAGTAATTAAATTTGATTTGAATTTTTTAATTAGTTTTCTATTCCAAGATATTTTACGGTTCCCAACCTCAACCACAAACCCCTATTTTAACTTAACGAATGGCATCTTCAAGTCATACTGCTATTCTGAATTTAATGGATCGGGTTTTGAAATTTTATTTCAACTGTATAGAAGAGAGAACTATTTTAAATTAACGAATTATATTAAATACGTTTTAAAATATAACTTGATTTTAAACATTAAATTCATCGATAAAAATCTATTATTATCGTTCTATTCGATATTAAATCATATAATGATTTTTAAACTGATAAATTCCATAATAAAAATCCATTTATTTTTGAATCAATATTTAAAACTATATTAAATATTTAAAATTAATCGACGAAAAATCTGGGTCGTTACATACTTCCCCCCTTAAAATAATTTCGTCCTCGAAATTGCTAAGATAGGAAAAATGGTACAAATCTATTATCTTTCAAAAATTCACTTATGTTAAAACTCAATTCCTCATATTTCTATGACTTTAATTTCAACCAAAACTTTTGGTTTCCATTCATATACATTCTAATTCATATTCATTTCAATTTATTTCATATTGATTCTAGTCAATTTATTCACCTCGAACCATTTAACTTGCTTTAGTTAAATTTTAATTCCAGAATCCAAATCACAGGGTTTTTATTTCAAATTCTTTTGAAATCACATATTCAAATTCAAAACATTTGAATATTCAAACCAATTTGTTTTCTTTTAAACAAATTTCCATCAAAAACATTTCTAAGGTAGCAATTCATCACTTAGAAACTCGAAAATGAACCCTGATGAGGCTGCAGTTATCATCAGAATTATTTCCCAGCGACTGAAGTGAGTTCAGTGCTTTATCATTTTTAAAAATCAATTCAAAATGATTTTCATTCAAAACCTTTTCAAAGTAAAACTATATTATTTTAATTACTTTGAAAAATATTATTCAACTTCCCAGGATTTTGAATTCTTAATTCTGGTTTGAATTTAATTCTAATTCATCTCATTTGTATATTTAATTCCTATACAATTTCTATTTGGTTATAAATAACCATTCTAAGTTTATAATCTCATTTGATTATAATCCTAACAATCAACACATCCATATAATATAATAATTTCAGAAAATTATTCTTTTTATATCAAAATAGAAATTTGGGTAAAATTATTTCATTTACCCACTTAAAACAATACCATGTCGTATTTTCTGTTCAAGTGTTTAGAAATCCTTATCGACTTCGTGGCGTCCCACGATTCGACCAGAATTCATAAACCACTCAACAGACTAGCCAACACAATATAAAACAACTTTTATATCAATTTACAAATACGCGCCCTCGTATATATATATACCCTCAACTCATCCTAGGGTACTACTGACCCTATCTCTAATGAGCACATGCCACACAAGCCTAGGTATTCGCTCAACCTAAGCTCTGATACCAACTGAAACGACCCGCAAATCCGTGCTATCTGAGTTGACTAAATACAACACACGTCCAACCCAAATAACACATAAATACGACTCATTATTAGAAAGAAGTTAGAGGATGAGAAATAGAAAGAAAGAAATATTAGAATAGAAGAAAACAAAGATCACAAACTCACAGCGGAACGAATAAAATATATTATATAACATAACTTTTGAAATACAAATCAGTAACTTTATATACATACGATGATTTATTTTAATTTAACGATTTAACACTTTTTATTTAAATTACTATTTAGACGAATAAATAAATTTGCTATATATTTAATCTAATGGAAATTTTAAACCTAATGAACATAAATAAACTAGGTAAAAATATATACCTTGTTACTTTTCGAATACACGATTAAATCCATGAAGTAACTTCCGAGCATTTCCAAATTTACATCAGCCCAAAACTGCGATTCCCATTTCGGCATTTAACCAAACAACTTGCAGTCAACTACTTTCAGATCTGAACCCATACTCCACAATGCCATCATCAACACTACACCATTCGCATCATTAACAGAACTACCGACGCAATCCCTGCCTTGGACAACACTCAATGCTCCTTTATCATGTTCGCGCTCCATCATTCAGATATTCAAACTCCTACTTCGCACTCCTAAACACATCGTCGTCATCAATAATCCAACATCGCACTATCTACAAAGCTCTGCAGACCCGAACCCTACCATTTTAGACCAGTTCGATTCTCGTATATTCCCAGTCACCACCAAATTGAACTCGCGAACCTCCCTAACTTCCTTATCCTAAAATCGAACAACCGGAAATCGCGACTCTGAACTCCCACTCCATCGCGAGTCTCCCACGAAACCGTCAGCGTTGCCAACATTGAATCGAGCTTCAAGGGTTGCGGTTGTTCGAATTTGTGGAGAACGAAGTGATGATTTGGGTCTGCAGCAAGAAAGAAAGGTATCGGCTTTCGAAATGAAATGGATTGGTTTTTGAGAGAAAAAAAAAGGGTGCGGTTTTGATTTCAATGAAAAGGGAACTTCGGTTTTTCTTTTGTGCTGAAGGACGAAGTCACTGCGATATTTATAAGTGAAAAATGGGTACTGGAGCCATTAATTCATCCCTCCTTAGATATTGAAGGAGAGGGACAGCTTTGTCAGCTCGAGGGGATAAGCCTGCGTGATTTCCTTTCTTAGGTCTGCGATGTAGAAATTTTAGGTCGGCCTGAAGAACGTATGCGGGGTTAAGTACAGACAGCAATTAAATTTGATTTGAATTTTTTAATTAGTTTTCTATTCCAAGATATTTTACGGTTCCCAACCTCAACCACAAACCCCTATTTTAACTTAACGAATGGCATCTTCAAGTCATACTGCTATTCTGAATTTAATGGATCGGGTTTTGAAATTTTATTTCAACTGTATAGAAGAGAGAACTATTTTAAATTAACGAATTATATTAAATACGTTTTAAAATATAACTTGATTTTAAACATTAAATTCATCGATAAAAATCTATTATTATCGTTCTATTCGATATTAAATCATATAATGATTTTTAAACTGATAAATTCCATAATAAAAATCCATTTATTTTTGAATCAATATTTAAAACTATATTAAATATTTAAAATTAATCGACGAAAAATCTGGGTCGTTACAATTTCATTTGATGAAGAATACTTAGCTCAAAAGAAAGACAAATCTGCTAAACAACAATATGAAACCACACCAAAAATTGATACTGATACCATCAAAGACAGTGGCATAGTTGAACAACAAAAACAAATATTTCAAGACATCATTGCTCCCACCATTAATTTGGGTGTCATTCAAGCATGCTCAGAAGTAAAAATCGATGAAGGTAGTTGCGAAAACCATACCAAAAAAGGATAAAAAAAATCAGCCATCAAACCAACAAGTGCCAAACCACCTTCTTACATTGAAAGACTGAAGGCAAAAAGTAAAATTAAAAAAAGGAATGATGAATAATAATATTCAAAAAAGCAAGCAAGAAAGGAATGAAAACAGAAAAAAGATAAAGCATGTAAAGGAAAAAAGGAAGACCTACAGCTTGCGTTGGTTAAAAAGGATGAAGCAAAATCGGAAAACCAACAAACTAAACCAAATGAAAAAGAAGAATTAAAAAGTAGATGAATTAGATCCAATTTAAGCAACAGAACCTACATGGAAAGACCTACACTTGTCACACTGCAAAAGTGTGACAAGTCATCTAAATGATGAAGAACAAAGGATTGTGAGAAACTTATACCCAAATTCTTAATAATGATACCCAAGTTCTTAACATACAAATACCCAAATTTTGTATCTTAAATAGGACAAGTACAGTTCTTAAGAAACAGATACCTACATACATATAAAACTGATACCAGAAACTGGAACTTCTGTGTTCAACCTATATGGTAATAAAACTGATACCTTCAGATATGCAAAACTGCTACCTAGTATTTGTTACAATAAAAACTAATACCATAAAGTATATAAAACTGATACCTATTAATTGTCCATAACAAAAAACTGATACCTTCCAACATAAAAAATGATATCTAACAACTAATAAATATAAAACTGATGGAACAACATATCAAACTGTCGTATAGAAAAAGCTAACATGTCAATTTAATTTGTGTAACATCTTATTTTCATTCATAAACCACATTATCGACTGGTTCAGCCTTAAATGCGACTTAGTACTAAACAATTATGCAATTTCCACAATAATAACAGTAAGTACAATTCAATTATACAATTATTATTATTATACAAGATTGACTTACATATTAAATACTAACATGCACACTGGTCTGAGCAGAAAGGCAATGTTGAAAAAAGGACTGGAATTATAAAACATTTAGCTATTCCATTCTTAAAAGAAGCTGCTCTAAACAAATATTCAGAACAATATACTTTCCAATGCACAGTGAAAGCCATTGGACACTACTTGCATTGCTATATCCGAACACGGAATGGTGGCACGATGATTATATGAGGCCAATACATTCAAATGAAAGAAATAATCTAAATTTGAGAGATGCAATGATATTGGTATGGAAAAAATTCAGTTTATTTTTTATAAAGTGATACTAATGTATACTTACTGCAGAGAGAAGAATTGAAAAAATATTGCACCAACTATGGATAGAGAATAATATTCAAGATAAGATGCTTGAATTGACAGAAATCCATCAACTAGAATGTGCACAACAGCATTCCAGCAGGTAAGCTTATTGATGAGTTCTATTTCTTAAAAAAATTCAATTGTATATAGCAAATTTACAAACTGATACCAACACAAATCCAAACTGATACCAACATTTATTCAAAATGATATCCACTGGCACAAACACTCATTTGTACACTTGCAACAGTGGCATCATCACCACTTGTATTGAGTGTACAGTTAATTAAAACAATCACTTATAATGGTTGTTGACATAATCTAATCATTTGCATCATATACCACAACAATTATTTCTAACCATCAATATATTTCATTCGTGCAGAGTTGATTGTAGTATATTCGTCATGATTTTTGTGGTCTCACACAACAGATCTGAAGTACCATTGAAAGTGACAAAAAAAAAAGATAAAGCAAGAGCAAGAATTTTGTATGAAATACTTGCAAATCATGAAAATTGTTGGAATTTAGTTGAATTCATGATTGGATTGAGAAAAAGTAGAATTAAATGAATGAATTAATGTCTAGAATGAGGAATAATGTTGTATGTAATTATATCATGTTCGAAAACAATGTTTTGCATTTCAGTTTTATATGTAAAGAGTTTTATATGTTTTGCATATCAGTATTGACTGGATTGATGTATTAAACCCAAATGTTGCTTATATACATGTTGATGGATGAAATATATGTAATATTAATGTTTTGCATGACAAATTACTGAAGTGATATGAATTTTATGTAGTATTGATATTCTGACAATCATGCACAACTGAATTTTTCACAAGCTGATTCTGTAAAACTGATACTTATAAAATGCAGACAACAATAAATAGAATACATACCTACCGAGTCATAAAACTAATACCTAAGTACTGTGAAGAAAGAAAATAATAAAAGTTGATACTTACTGCAATATAAAAAACAGTACCTATAGATTGGTCACTAAAAACTAAAAAAACTGATACTTACAATGATAAAAAACTGATACCCAGCCACTGAAGTAAAAAAAAATAAAAACAAGACTAATACCTACAGTATTGCAAAACTGATACCCATAAACTGAAAACAAGAAAAGAAACTAAAATTGATACCTACCGAGACATGAAACTGATACCTAAAAACTGTAAATATGAAAATAACATAAGACTGATACATACAGGGACATATAACTGATACCCAGTAGATGAAACAAAAAATATCACATAGAATTGATGCCTACATCAGAGTAAAACTGATACCCAGCATACAAATCTCATATAGTGATCATAGCAACATGATATCATATCATATCAACAACACATCAGTGTAAAAAATAAAATAAAAACACAATAAGATATGAAGAATTTGTATTACAAATATGTAATATTGAACGAATTTTCAATGTATCAAACAACACTGCTAACATATACAAGTTTATTTGAAAAAAAATCTAAAAATACTTGTATTCCCTAAAACAAATGCAATAAAAATCACATACTATTGGAAGCTTGTCATGGCCATATGCCTTGCACACCCTGCATTTATTTTGCTTGTTTTGGAAATATGCAAATCCTCCTTTTCTTTTTGTAGATGGTCTCCCAGCTTCACGTTTCTCCTTAGGTGACTTAATCACTTCAACACTGCTTGAATCAACAATGGGTTTATCATAGGTAGGCAATAGGATTAACAGTAGTACAATACGAATATCGATAAGCTTCCATAATGAAATAGTGTTCAACGAAATCATTAACACTTAGTTTCACTTTATTAATGCATTATATTGCATTAGCATAAGGAAAACCCATCACTTTCCATTGATTACAGCTTCAAGTCCAATCTTTAAGATCAATACGATGAGATATTTGAGATTTCACTTCAAAAAGGAATTTAGAAGATTTGAGGTCATCCCATCTGAAAACTTCTTCAACCAACTCTTTTAAACGATTTTCCGTAGTCAGACATAAATTCATAGTCCATAAACGACATTTCTCTCTCCTTTAAGCCATTTTATCCATGATTTTAATACGTATTCCATCCAAGAAAGATGCAATCGGTAATGCCCTCTCATCTAAAGTCCAACTATTAAAACTTTCAGCAACATTAAAGTTATACTCCCCATACCATTTACCCCGAAAAAACAAGTCAGCCCACTTATCGAATGGTTTGTCTTTCAAAAAATTCACCACTGCATTACCAACAATTTCCAAAAAAAAATTGAATGAGCTGCATCAAACTCATCCACACTAGATGGTTTAGAACATATCTTAAACAATTCGACAATCATGAACACCAGAAATCAAACCTTGATGATGATCTGACATAAAAAGCAACGTCTGATCTTCTTTAAGCATTACCTTCAAATGAATTTAAAACCAACTCCAATTGTCTACATTCTCTATTAAAACTACAACCACAGCTAGAGGGAAGAAACCTATGGAAAAAATTACAGAATAAAAAATCAAACAAAATTCATGACCATAATAAAACAGCTACTCTGAAATTAAAAAGTGCTACCTACAAGGTGAAACATTTTAATACCTTCAGACATACAAAACTACTACCTAAAAACTATTCAATAAAAATTGATACCTTCAAACATGCAAAACTGCTACATACAAACTGTACGATAAAAACTGATACATTCAAATATACAAAACTGCTACCAATAAACTGTACACTAAAAACTGATACCTTCAGGCATACAAAACTACAACCTACTAACTACAGTGAACAAACTGATACTTTTAGACATACAAAACTGCTACCTACCAATTGCAACATTAAAAAATGATAACATAAATAATAATAAACTGATACCTAAATCTGTAAAAAAAAATGATACCATCCCCTTCAAATGATACCATAAATAATACTACAAGAAAGCAAAATAACACTACATCATACCTTGGTTACCATTCTTTGAGGTAGCACCCATCAATACACTTGGCCTCCCCTTCAAATGAGTCCTATCTCAAAATATCATAGGTCGACAATGCTTGCACCCAAAAATACAAGCATCTAAACCAACAAACACTCTCTCAAGTTGATTTGTAAAAGGGTTAACACCCATCTAAACATAAGAACTGAAATTATGATTCTTTAATGCCTTTAAGTACAAAGTCAAATTATTATAAGAAATTGCATCATTACCATACAATTTTGTTAAAGCAAGTTGCTTCCCATGATAAGAATAAGAGTAAGACAACTGAAGATTAAACTCTCTATGAAAATCAGCCTTGATATCTTTCGGTTTCTTACTTGGATGATCTCTAATTTCATCTATTATCAAAGATTTAACAAATGAGCTAGAAAGGTGAGAATTGTTCAAGTTTCTTAGGCCACCACCGCATGAATTCTCAACAACCGAAGACCGAGTAAAAAACCTACTAAGATGCCAAGAATCACAAGAAGTATGTACTTTAAACAGACATCCAGTGGAAGACGATAAGGAAATTATCGTAATCTTAGTAGAGCTGTCCTTAAGATAAAGTAACTCATGTCCTAATTTAATTTGGTATGTCATTAAGAATTCTCTAAAGTGGTTGGCCCCTCCAAAACAAAAACAAATAAAATTAAATTTTTTTAATGTAGAACCTCTTTTCATCAAATATTTCAAGTAACTTTTCCTATGCACAACAATGCTTGGACCCAACGATCTAGTAAAAGACGAATGCATCGAAACATTATTAGAAAGTGAAGAAGAACCATCATTCATGTTTTCCAATTGGAAATCCTTCAAATTTAGATCAAAACAAAAAAAAGCACTCTTCTTGTGTAGTTGAAAACAAGCAATAATTTAAAGATCGGAATCGGTGTCAATAATTATAGTTTTGTTCTCAAGCACATAGCTAATCTCAATCGACATAGGAATGAGCTGAGACCAATTCCGGCATACTTCATTCCGCAAATCATAAATTGAGCAATATCCAAAAACTAAGTGCTAAGAAAGGTTTCATTGAAGATAACTACAATAAGAAGATTGTTTTCACTACTGGAGGAAAAAAATCCAAAAATTCAATTAGCAAAGCAAAGAAAAGAAAAATGGTACCCATTTAACACAGTTCTAATACCCATTACAATGATAATTCACTCAGTAAATTTGAGATAACTCTGAATGAAAATGATGAAGGTATGATAATGGTGGACTTAGAGCTCTAAATTGCCAAAAGATCCTGAAAAATGCCAGTGCTGGGCTATTTATAGGTGATTTCTACAGGCGGTTCGTGAAGACACGTGGCACAAACCCGAGGATCTCGGACCCGTTCGTGGCTTGATGGAGAAGTAGTCAAAATAGCCATTCTGGACAAGTGGAGATGGATCCTTGAATTACGATTCGTGGATTGGCGGAGTTTGACCAAGTTGTGGCCACTATTTTCTGAGTTCCGGATCGGTTCATAGTACTTGGTCACGAGCGGGTCGTGGGTGGAAATCGCGAATGGGTCATGATTGGAGATTCACGAGCGGGTCGTGGTTATTGACCACGAGTGGGTCGTGGGTGGAAGGCCGCGGGTGGATGGGAGAGCCTGGACCACGACTGATTTTTCCCTAGGGGTGTCACGAGCAGATGTGCTTCTTCTCGAGTTTACACGCATGAGCATCCTTGTCATTCAAATACTAATGCTTATATTCGTGGTGGCTTAGTCAAAAAGCTAACCAACATTTTCCCCCCTTGATGTACGTTTTATCAGAGATGGAACATGCTTCGAAATTAATCAACAGATGAGTGCTGATAGTCGTGTTTGTTTGTATCATCACGCTGTTTCAAAGGATCGCATTCTCTGACGAGTATAAATACATCATCGAGTTTCCATTTATTTCTCAATTCATTAGTCACCTCCTAACTTGAAATTCCAGAGCATATCGTGAACGATTCTTTAGGCGAGCCTTTAAACTTTCGTAAAATAGGCTTAAATAAGTTCATTGCTCCTATAAGTAAAAAGTTCCAGCTTTTCAATTCAGTAATCGTTCCAAAGTCCGGGTCATTAAAATATACTATGATCTCTGTCACTTGGCAGGCGTCACGAACCGACAGTTGAGCGGGTACTTATGCAAGCAATGGTGGGCTCATCTGAGTGCTCGTGGCCCATCATTGTGACGATCCCAAAACCCCGTCCTAGGGTATTAAGGATAATCATTGGAATATAACTAATTAATCATCATTAGCAGAGTACATATAATAGCATAAGCAAGAAATAGAATAATTTACACAAATATGACAATGGAATCATACATATCACAACATTAGAGAGCACAGTGCAGGATACAACTTAGTGCATAAAAGTACATGATCAGTCTACATCGCCATAAGCGGTACATATACATAGAGAGTACATAAGAGAAATATGAGTCTACATCGCCAGAGGCGGAATCATATACATATAGCAACAATGGAAGAAAATCAATAGTCAACACTGTAAAGTCAAGCCTCGCCATGATCCAAAAGATGCACTCCTGCTGCAGTGCAAAGCCAAAATACGTCTAGCTACCTGGTACTAGGCTGTCGTGTGAAAATAAGGACACCCGAGTTTGCAAGGTGCAACAAACTACGAGTCAGTCATGGGACTGGTATGAGAAATCTATTTAACTAATTAAATAACAATAGTAAGGCAAATCAAAGGACCACGCCACTTTCACGGAACGGGTTTACTCCAATGATTGCTAGTGCATGAAATAAAGTAAATTATTAAATCATCACCATGCTTTTTATAAAAATGAAGCCATTATAAGACTCAGGTCCCATCACACAATGCAACGCAAGCCGAAGGATAGAGTTTTACCTTATAATGGCTAAGAAATGCTTGATACGTATAAAACAAAAGTGTTTGATATTATTACTAGTGCATATATGTTTCAAAAGCAACTTCAATCATAAATATCAATCCTAGACGGCATAACTACCATCTACTATGTCGCCATACTAGTAATACAATCACATCCGCAATTTCGTATTGGAAATTGGATTCCATCATGAGTCGAGGCAAGGGGCAAGCTCCTCTCCGTTCGAGACACTCTAGCAAATGTCTCAGGATCACACACAACGATCCCTGGAATCGGCCGGGCCGGTCCTCTCTTACTTTTGAGGATTGACAATTCTTGAACACATGTTTCCCGGTCCTTACAGACCTATAATCGAGGCGCCTCGCATTCCAACAACCACACAGGTGAAAAATAATATCATTGTTAGGGCTGGTAAGTCACTGACAGCACCGTAGCTAGAAAGAAACGTCATGTTCTCCCAGCGGTCCTTATCCCGTTCTTGACTCATACCGAGGTTTGAGGCTCGCGAATCAACGCTATACACAAAGCTACGCCACATAGGCCATGCTTTGATCATCAACCACAAGACTTTGCTTTTCAACAGAAGCCTTGATCATCTGCCACTTAGGCGTGCCACACAGGCAATTCACTCCATGCGACTGATTTCTATCGATATATAACCTATGCGCTCGTACGTCTTAGAGTAGGGCGTTAAGCAAGAGAATAAATTCTCTGCCGCCAAACAGATATATATTTAATAGAGATCAATCAGCACAGAACAAATCCAATGTCAGACACACAGTCCACTTAAAAGTTCGTTCGGGGTTTGAACGAAGCCGGAGGCACCATATTCCTCGCATATCCGTACAATCAACAAATACGTCTGGACGACTACCACTTCAGCTCCAAGGTAGCTACTCCAATCATGAGCATCTGTAGCGCCCATCCATCCAATGTGAGGATCGTTGGTCTTGAACTGTCTTCAACTCTTCGACTTCTAACCGTCGATCGATTATTTGAAATGAGAATTAACTCGGCCTTTTCAAATAATCCACGTATACTTAGATTTTCAAATCAATTCTTCACATGGTTTAATCATTCGACATTCCCATTTCAGTTCTTTATATAATTTTTCATGTCAAACACATTCAACCATCAAATATAAAGCAAACCAAGCAAAATTGGTTTATTTCCATTCTATATCGTCTATAATAATTTATAATGATATATCGCCATTTTTATTTATTTAAAAATGGCCCTATTTATTTAGATGACGTTTCAGGTCGTGCCGAGGCACTGACGTTGTTCTTCCCTAAATTTATTTATCACATATCTGAAAATCTAATCGTTGGATTTCAACAAAGTTTATATCATTGGTAAGATATTCCCAAAGCGAACCCAACGGTTCCCGTTTCGTGAAAATCCGATGGTCGGATCTTTCGGTATAATCGTTTGAAGTTACGATTTCAAAACGCGAACTGCAGGGGCTCGATTCGTTTTATTTAATTTATATATATATATATATATATATATATATATATATATAATTCATTCGACGATTTCAATATCGTTTTCACTTCAAATATTTCACTAACACCATTAAATTTTGAAAAAT
The DNA here is from genome assembly GCA_030737875.1 of Allium sativum. NCBI lineage: Eukaryota > Viridiplantae > Streptophyta > Magnoliopsida > Asparagales > Amaryllidaceae > Allium > Allium sativum. The sequence goes on from CM060925.1 coordinate 351,802,750, forward strand.
TTCGCCATAACCTCCTTTGTACGGGAAGGGGTTTGGAAATTTATTCGGCCGTATTAGGTACCCAATAAATCCTAATAAGCATGCACATATTTACTGTGATATATTCCGGTGTCCACAGGGGAGTGTGTATAGATCATAACTCCAGAGAATAAAATCTCGTCACCCTATAAATGGTTTTTGTGCCTTAATGACCAGAGAGACGTGTTTATTGTCATCTCTAGACCCGTGTGGGTTTTTATTAACCTTGCAATTTACCGTTACAATTTATATAGTCCAGATCAGTCATCAGTTCAACCTGTAATATATAGTCATCGCCGTACAAGCCTCTTGCTCGTATGGTAAATCATCAACCTCGTCATAAATGCTCCAAATGCTTATGTGGTATATGATGAAGTATGCTTATCGTCAAGACATATGCCATGTAGTGTAGTTCAAAATTAATTGTTACTATCCTATGGCGACATTTATTATTACACACAGAACAACCAGCACTCCGCATCCAATGGAATTCACAGGAGTTGATATAATAATAAAATTGCGCATCCAACTCATTAAGGTTTACCTATTTGTCGGGCACGCAAATAAATTCTTTACTCAACAGTTAATCCACTTTCCTGCTCAACACATGTATATATATGTGCAAAACTACGCTAAAAATAATATTTCTAGCGAACAAAGGTTTATTTCCACATATGGTTATTTTTAACACTCTGCGTTTCACATAAAAATGATATTTTTAGCGAACAAAAATATATTTCAACACATGACTATTTTGTTTAGTTCACCTACATGTTAAAAATAATATTCATAGCAAACAAATATTTGTTTCAACACTTGTATATTTTTAGCGAGTCGTTTACATGATAAAAATGATATTTTTATCATCAAAAATATTTATTCAACACATGAACATTTTTAGCACTTCAAATTCACAATAAAATGTAGATTTTATTGTTCAATCTATATATTCAACACATGAATATTTTCCACTTCACACATACGATAAAAATATGCTTTTTATCGTTCTAATCCTTTATTCAACACATGAATAATTTCCATAGTTTGTATATATAATAAAAATGTGATTTTTAATGTTAAAATAATTTATTTGAAACACGAATAGTTTATATAGTTTATATATGTGATAAAATGTTACTTTTATTTTTCAAAGAATTTTATTCATTACATGAATTTCTATTCAACACATGAATATGGTTTCAACACATGAATTTCTATTCAACACATAAATATGGTTTCAACACATGAATTTCTATTCAACACATCAATAAAGTTTCAACACATGAAAATAATTCTAACACATGAATATAATTGAAAATTTCGGCAGCATAACGACATGGTATTTAAAACCAGCATCGTCCCGAGTACGGCTCCTCGCTCTACCTTAAAACCTCGTGGTTTTTGACAATGGGGATTTCATACATCTAATTCGCACGCAGGCAAGTATGTTTTTCTTTTCCACAATTTATTCTAATTTTGTTTCAATCACAAATGGGTATTTTTCAACCACAATGGTATTTTTCAACCACAATCCAAACAATATCAACCACAAACAATCCTATCAACCATTCGCATTATTCACCAAAATTTTCACACCAATTCACAATCAATAAATATCGCCCATGGTTTGTGTACGAGGGGAGTATATATATTCATATATAAATATATTTTGTTTCCATTCCAACACACATATGATTTATACAATGCATGTATAATTCATACATCGCTCATATAACTTATACAACGCATGTACAAGAGGTATACAACATGTATATAGTTTATATTTTGCTTATATAACTTATACAACACATTTCCATTCACATTTCAGTTTAGAAATCTCATGTTGGTTGTTGCTTTGCTAAAAATCGTAGCGTGCTCAGAAAAATCCACGGACACTTCTAGAATGTAGAGAGCGTCGACACGGTCTCGATGTTTCTTGTTTCATCAAATTTCGTTAACACACGATAATGATACGATTTTTCAAAGCTTGCAACACTTAAAAGTGTTATAATCAGTTTAAAATGGCCAAAGCCGATACCTTTCACGAACCTTTGAAACTAGGTTTGCAAATAACCTTCAATCCATCACACGAGGAAGCGATCGGGTTTCACCATGGTGCAGAGCTCCAAGAGAGCTTCCTGGCGGTCCCCACGTTGCTGAACTCAAACGCCTATGGTGGCCGTGGCGGTGGCGGAAAGCTTCGAACTTTGGGGAGACGCTGCGCACGAAACACGAGATGAGGGAGGTCGAGGTTGTGGTTGATTTGAAGAGGGGGTGAGGGCTTCAAAGTTTGGGTGGTGGCGGAGGCTAACGGTTACTGTGGCGGTCGGAAAGTGGGCGGGTAAGTGGGAAACGGGATTCTGTCAATGAGTAGTGGGTGGCGAGGGTTTTGAGAGATTTTTTTTATTTTCAATTTATGAATTGAAAATCCCTATTGGTCGAGGTTTTATTAAATTTTTAAAATCGGGTTTTTCCATACGGATACCAATTCAAACCCAACGATTGTCGCCTCTAGCTAAATACTCCATCCCGAACACAATGGGATATGTTTCGTAGGCCAGTTCGACTGTTACAGCCAGTTATTCTTCAAATTATAATATAAAACATTCAATATTCGATTTGAATGTATATTTCAATTTGCCAGGGCCACAAACTGATTCGAAAAATTCTAGAAAAATAAACCTAGCTATGTTTTGGCGCTACGGTCCCAACAAAACTAGTTTCGCCGAATTCTGAGACCGTTTGAAAAATAGCCATTTTCTAGTCGATCCTATTTAATAGAAATCAACCAAACACGTTTTCTTTTGCCATGCTCACATACTAGCTTTACAAATTATGAAATTTGAAACCTGGCAATGATTTAATATCCTGGATCCAACAAAAGTGGTTTCGTCGAATTCCGAGGTCGTTTGCAAAATGTCTATTTTCAAGGGCTATATATTCTCTATAGCGACCTTTCTGAAAATTCATTTGGCCATAACTTTTGATTCCCGCTATGAAACTTCGATTTTTCAGATTCTTTAGAAAGATATTCATAAACAGATTCAAATATTTTTGGTTTCACCAAAATCCGTTTTATTTTGCACCCGGTACAGTTAGTCAAAGTTTAAATTCAAATTTTCAAACTACCACATCATTTCTAACTCTTAATTTTATTGAAATATTCTATTTCAATTGCACAAATTTCTTTAAAATAACCAATTTAAAAATTTTAAATTGGCTCGAATTTTCCGGGTTGTTACAATTTCCCCCACTTAAAACTTTTCGTCCCCGAAAAGGAAACAGCAGTACAGTAGGAAATAAAAATGGAAATGCAAAAGGTACCTTGCACCGGAGTTAGTCAGAGATGTCCACTCTGCATTTGGGGTAAGCTTGCTTAATGCTTTCCTCAGTCTCCCAAGTACAGTCTCTAGGATCACTACTCTACTACACTTTAACTAAATGAACCTTCTTGATCCTTAGCTCTTTAGTTTCTTTGCCAACAATTTTTAACGGCTCTCTTCTGACTGCTAATTCTGGAGTAATTTCCAAGTCCTGTTGCGCTGCCTCTTCTACAACAAGATATGGATCATGCACGTGTATTCTAAGTTGAGATACGTGAAACACATTATGCACTCCAGGCAATCAATCGGGTAATTGAACCCTATAAGCAAGAGTTCCAATTCGTTCAAGTATAGGAAAGGGACTAATAAATCTGGGTGCCAACTTCCCAGTTTTACCGAACCGGATCACTCCTCTCATCGGAGAAACTTTCAAATAAACATAATCACCAACAGAGAATGCCACATATCTTCTTCTAGAATCCGCATAACTCTTCTGTTGGCTTTGCGCGGTTTTCAATCGTTTCTTAATGAAATCGAATTTATCAGATGCTTCTCTAATCATATCGGGTCCCAACACAATTCTGTTGCCAGTTTCTACCCAACATGCGGGGGATCTGCACGGTCTACCATATAATGCTTCAAATGGCGACATTTTCAAACTTGCTTGATAGCTGTTGTTATATGAGAATTCTGCCAAATGCAGACCTTCCCACAACCCGTCATAATCAATAATACAAACCCGCGGTAAATCTTCTAGAATTATGTTCACCCGCTCAGTTTGGCCATCTGTCTGAGGTGATAAGCGGTGCTCAGATTCAGTTTTGTTCCCAATTCTGTCTGGAATGCCTCCTAGAAGTTGCTAGCAAATATTGGGTCTCTATCACTGACTTTGCTGATGGGAACTCCATGTAGCTTAACAATTTCTTTAAAATAAATCTGTGCTAGACTTTGGGCAGTTCTATTGGATCTAACAGGTATGAAATGGGCTGTCTTCGTGAAGCGATCTACGATCACCCAAATACTGTTATTACCTTTCTTGGTTCGGGGCAAACCATATATGAAATCCATGGAAATCTGTTCCCATTACCAACCTGGGACTTCCAATGGTTGCGACAATCCGGTCAGCTTTTGTTGGTCACTTTTAACTAGTTGGCAAGTAGGGCACCTGCTAACATATAAAGAAATGTACCTCTTCATTTCCCTCCACCAGAATGTGCGCTTGATATCATTATACATTTTGCTCACACTGGGATGGATACTAAGCTTGGACTTATGGCATTCATCCATGACTTTCCTTCAAAGCTCTGGAATATTCGGGATGCAAATTCTTCCTTTTAATCTAAGAACTCCCTTGTCATCAATCCGGAAGCTTGTGGTTTCACCTTCATTGATCCTCTGACTGATTCTATGAATAAATTTATCGTCTTTCTGGAGAACTGAATTCTTTTTTAATCAGTGAAGATGTAACAATTAGACTGATGATGATTTCATTCTTTCTGCTAAGTGCATCAGCTACTACATTAGCCTTTCCCGGCGTGTACAGGATATCTAGACCATACGCTGCGAGAAATTCTAGCCAACGCTGCTGTCTTAAGTTCAGATCTTTCTGGGTGAACAAATACTTCAATGATTGATGATCTGTAAACAATTCAAATTTCTCACACAATAAGTAATGCCTCCAGATTTTCAAAGAAAAAATGATGGCTAGCAACTTAAGATCATGAGTTACATAATTCTTCTCATGCGGTTTCAGTTGGCGGCTAGCATAAGCGACTACTTGGCCTCTTTGCATTAATACAGCACCAAGACCTCTAATAAAAGAATCCGTCCAAACCGTCAAATCCTGATTGTCATCGATAATGGTTAATAGTGGAGCGGTTGTCAATTTTGACTTCAATTCCTGGAAAGCTTCCCCACAGTCGGAAGTCCACTTAAATTTCTCGTGCTTCTTTGTAAGCTTTGTTAATAGGCCGGATATCTTCGAAAAATACTTAACGAATTTTCGATAATAACTAGCCAACCCCATGAAACTTCGGACCCTATGGGTGTAGTAGGCGGTTTCCAGTCTTGAATTGTTGTAATTTTGCTCAGATCTACAGAAATTCCTGCCTTTGACACGACATGGCCAAGGAACTTCACCTCTTCCTTCCAGAAGATACATTTAGAAAATTTGGCTTTGAAGACGTTCTTTCTCAGAATCCCCAATATTTGTTCTGACTGTCTTTCATGCTCGGATTTTGATGGAGTAGATTAAAATATATCGATGAATACCAGGACAAATTTGTTTAGAACTTCTCTGAACACTCTATTCATTAGATCGACGAAGTATGTTGGAGCGTTGCATAAGCCGAACGACATTACTAACCATTCATAAAATATGTCTGGACCTCTGAAAGCTGTCAAAGGAACACACTCTTTGGCAATTCTCAGTTGATGGGAACCAGTAGCTAGGTCCATTCTGGAAAATACTCTCGCCCCATTTAATTGGTCTAATAGATCATCGATGCGGGGTAACGGGTATTTGTTTTTGAGCGTCTGCTTGTTGAGGTCACGGTAATCAACACACAATCGGAGAGTACTATTTGACTTAGGGACAAACACTACAGCTGCACCCCAACTAGAAAATCTATGTCTGATCAGACCCTTAGCAGTTGACGAGTTTGATCGCGTAATTCTTCTTTTTCTTTTGGAGTCATTCTTCGAATTGGATGTACCACTGGTCTGGCATTTGGAATTAGATCGATTCTGAATTCAATTTCTCTTTGCGAAGGTAAGTTTTCAACTTCTTCAGACACATCCGCATAGTTTTTAACAACATGAATCTTTTCTAAGGAAGTAGGGATTACTTCTAGCGCAGACCAAAATTCCTTTCTATCTGGATTTGAACCATGGCATGGTACAGTAATATATCCAAGTTTCGTTTTAATTTTTACTATTCTTTCCGCACAATTTACTTCAGCCTCGTATTTCGTTAACCAATCTAACCTGAGAATGATATCGAACTCAGGAAAATCCATAACGACTAGATCAAAAGGAAACCTGTATCGAGAAAAAGAAGCAGGTACTTTACAATATGAGCTAAGAATAATAGAGCCTCCTATTGGATTATGAACCCTAACCGATTCTTTAAGAACTCTTATCTTTAACTTTAACTTGTGAACAGTGTTACTTGCAATAAAACTACGTAATGCACCCGTGTCAAATAGTACAGAAACAGGAATAATTTTAATTGTAAGGTTACCTCCCAAAACATCGGGTTTACCTGCTCTATCGGAAGCAGCCGGCGGGTTCGCCCCGTCATACACATGAGCAACTTCTACCTTCTTAAGCAATGGACAATCTTTGACTAGGTGTCCTGTTCGGCGGCAGTTGAAGCATGAACGAGAGTTTTGAGAGTTCTGGCTTGAGCCTTGTGAGTTGGTCCTCTGCCGTTTTGGAGCTGTGCACATATTAGAGTAGTGCCCCATCTTGCCACAATTAAAGCAGCTTCCCTTTGGCGGCTTGCTAGTTTGTTGATTTGTGGATGCCGCGTTGCTCTACTCAGCCTGGTTTATAGAGGGCTTGCGTTTGTTCTCCGCTTGACTCTTGGCGCGGTCCAGATCAAGGTTCCTTTGGTCCAGGTCCTCATAATTACAGGCCATCTCCACTAAGTCTGAAAATGCTATTTTGATGTGGCTCATGGCCTTGTCTTGATATTTACGCTTTAGCGCATGGATGAACCTTTTGTTCTTGGACTTGGCAGTCGCGATAAGCTCTGGGGCGTAGCGAGATAACTGCGTAAACTTATTAAGGTAGTCTTGCACAGAGAGGTCTCCTTGTTGGAGGTTTGCAAATTCATCATGCATGCGCTCAATTGCTTGTTCTGGGATGAACTTCTCTTTAAACATTTCCTTGAACTCATCCCATGTTCTCCCTGCGTTTTGGTTCTCAGCGGTGATGGCTTCCCACCATAATTCTGCTTCGTTTTGCAAAAGCCAGGCGCCCATGGATGCCTTGTCCTGATCTCTAAGCCTCGGGCATCTCAAGATCTTTTCGCATGTTTTCAACCATGCTAAGGCCTCAATCACTGTGCCTGTTCCGGAGAAAGTTTTGCCCCCAAGATTCTTATATCTCTTGGCCACTTGGTCTAGCTCGAATGGCTGAGCGGCTGGTGGTTGTATTAATGGTCCTTCTGCAGCGGGGACATCTCCTCGTCCTCTACCGCGGTCTCCTTGGCCTCCACGGCCTCCTCTAGCTATTGCAGCTCTGGTAGCCATTTATCAAGTTCTATATAAGCAAGGAAAGAGTCATCCCGCAAAAACGATAATTTTATTATATGGTACAGGAGAAGAACTTAAGGAAAGACAACGATGTACTGATCAGATTATTTTTGCTATTCTGCTTAGTTCATCCTAGGACATTACTAGTCCTATCTCTAATGAGCTACTCGCCTTAGAATACTACTGATTCTATTCTGACGAGGTGTTTAATGTGTTAAATTCCAGAACTAAGGTTAACCAAAGCTCTGATACCACCTGTGACGATCCCAAAACCCCATGCTACGGTGTTAAGGATAATCATTGGAATATAACACATTAATCATCATTAGCAGAGTATAGATAATAGCATAAGCAGGAAATAGAATAATTTACACAAATATGACAGCGGAATCATACATATCACAACATCAGAGAGCACAGTGCAGGATACAATTTAGTGCATAAAAGTACATGATCAGTCTACGTCGCCATAAGCGGTACATATACATAGAGAGTACATAAGAGAAATATCAGTCTACATCGCCCGAGGCGAAATCATATACATATAATAACAATGGAGGAAAATCAATAGTCAACACTGTGAAGTCAAGCCTTGCCATGATACAAAAGATGCACTCCTGCTGTAGTGCAACGCCAAAATACGTCCAGCTTCCTGGTACTAGGCTGTCCGTGTGAAAAGAAGGGCACCCGAGTTTGCAAGGTGAAAAAAAACTACGAGTCAGTCATGGGACTGGTATGAAAAAACTACTTTAACTAATTGAACAACAATAGTAAGGCAAATCAAAGGACCACACCACTTTCGCGGAACGGGCTTACTCGAATGATTGCTAGTGCATGAAATAAAGTAAATTATTAAATCATCGCAATGTTTTTTATAAAAATGAGGCCATTATAAGACTTAGGTCCCATCACACAATGCAACGCAAGCCGGAGGATAGAGTTTTACCTTATAATGGCCAAGAAATGCTTGATACGTATAAAACAAAAGTGTTTGATAATATTACTAGTGCATATATGTTTCAAAAGCAACTTCAATCATAAATATCAGTCCTAGACGGCATAACTACCATCTACTATGTTGCCATACTAGTAATACAATCACATCCGCAATTTCGTATTGGAAATTGGATTCCATCATGAGTCGAGGCAAGGGGCAAGCTCCTCTCCGTTCGAGACACTCTAGCAAATGTATCAGGATCACACACAGCGATCCCTGGAATCGGCTGGGCCGGTCCTCTCTTACTTTTGAGGATTGGCAATTCCTGAACACACGTTTCCCGGCCCTTACAGACCTATAATCGAGGCGCCTCGCATTCCAACAACCACACAGGTGAAAAAATATCAATGTCAGGGCTGGTAAGTCACTGACACCACCGTAGCTAGAAAGAACCGTCGTGTTCTCCCAGCGGTCCTTATCCCGTTTTTGACTCATATCGAGGTGTGAGGCTCGCGAATCAACGCTATACACAAAGATACGGCACATAGGCCATGCTTTGATCATCAACCATAAGACTTTTCTTTTCAACAGAAGCCTTGATCATCTGCCACTTAGGCGTGCTACACAGGCAATTCACTCCATGCGACTGATTTCTATCGATACATAACCTCTGAGCTCATACGTCTCAGAGAAGGGCGTTAAGCAAGAGAATAAATTCACCCCCGCCAAACAAATATATATTTAATAGAGATCAATCAGCACATGACAAAATCCAATGTCAGACACACAGTCCATTTACAAGTTCGTTCTGGGTTTGAACGAAGCCAGAACCACCATATTTCTCGCATATTCGTACAATCAACAAATACGCCTGGATGGCTACCACTTCAGCTCCTTCAAGGTAGCTACTCCAATCATGAGCATCAATAGCGCCCATCCATCCAATGTGAAGATCGTCGGTCTTGAACCATCTTCAACTCTTCGACTTCTAACCATCGATCGATTATTTGAAATGAGAATTAACTCGGCCTTTTCAAATAATCCACGTATACTTAGATTTTCAAGTCAATTCTTCACATGGTTAAATCATTCGACATTCCCATTTCAGATCTTTAGTATAATTTTTCATGTCAAACACATTCAACTATCAAATATCAATTAAACCAAGCAAAATCAGTTTATTTCCATTCTATATCATCTATAATATTTTATAACGATATATCGCCATTTTTATTTATTTAATAATAGCCCTATTTAATTAAACGACGTTTCAGGTCGTGCCGAGGCACTGGCGCTGTTTTTCCCTATTTTTTTTACATATATCTGAAAATCTATCCGTTGGATTTCAACAAAGTTTATATCATTGGAAATATATTCCCAAAGCGAACACAACGGTTCTAGTTTCGTGAAAATCCGATGGTCGGATGTTTCTGTATAATCATTTGAAGTTACGATTTCAAAACGCGAACTGCAGGGGCTTGATTCGTTTTATTTAATTTATATTTATATATATATAAATATAATTCATTCAACGATTTGAATATCATTTTCACTTCAAATATTTCACTAACAACATTAAATTTCGAAAATTTTCGCCATAACCTCCTTTGTACGAGAAGGGGTTTGGAAATTTATTGGGCCGTATTAGGTACCCAATAAATCCTAATAAGCATGCACATATTTATAGTGATATATTCCGATGTCCACAGGGGAGTGTATATAGATCATAACTCCAGAGAATAAATTCTCATCACCCTATAAATGGTTTTTGTGCCTTAATGACCAGAGAGACATGTTTATTGTCATCTCCAGACTCGTGTGGGGTTCTTATTGACCTTGCAATTTACCGTTACAATTTATATAGTCCAGATCAGTCATCAGTTTAACCTTTAATATATAGTCATCGCCATACAAGCCTCTCGCTCATATGGTAAATCTTCAACCTCGTCACACAAGCTCCAAATGCTTATGTGGTATATGATGAAGTATGCATATCGTCAAGACGTATGCCATGTAGTGTAGTTCAAAATTAATTGTTACTATCCTATGGCGACGTTTATTATTACACACAGAACAACCAGCACTCTGCATCCAATGGCATTCACAGGAGTTGATATAATAATAAAATTGCGCATCCAACTCATTAAGGTTTACCTATTTTTCAGGCACGCAAATAAATTCTTTACTCAACAGCTAATCCACTTTCCTGTTCAACACACACACACACACACACACACATATATATATATATATAATATATGTGTGTGTGTGTGCAAAACTATGCCAAAAATAATATTTCTAGCGAACAAAGGTTTATTTCCACATATGGTTATTTTTAACACTTCACGTTTCGCATAATAATGATAATTTTAGCGAACAAAAATATATTTCAACACATGACTATTTTGTTTAGTTCACCTACATGTTAAAAATAATATTCATAGCAAACAAATATTTGTTTCAACACTTGTATATTTTTAGCGAGTCGTTTACATGATAAAAATGATATTTTTATCATCAAAAATATTTATTCAACACATGAACATTTTTAGCACTTCATATTCACAATAAAATGTAGATTTTATTGTTCAATCTATATATTCAACACATGAATATTTTCCACTTCACACATATGATAAAAATATGATTTTTATCGTTCTAATCCTTTATTCAACACATGAATAATTTCCATAGTTTATATATATAATAAAAATGTGATTTTTAATGTTAAAACAATTTATTTGAAAAACGAATAGTTTATATAGTTTATATATGTGATAAAATGTTACTTTTATTTTTCAAAGAATTTTATTCATCACATGAATTTCTATTCAACACATGAATATGGTTTCAACACATGAAACATGAATATGGTTTCAACATATGAATTTCTATTCAACACATGAATAAAGTTTCAACACATGAAAATAATTCTAACACATGAATATTATTGAAAATTTCGGTAACATAACAGCAGGGTATTTAAAACCGGCACTATCCCGAGTACAGCTCCTCGCTCTACCTTAAAACCTCGCGGTTTTTGACAATGGGGATTTCATACATCTAATTCGCACGCAGGCAAGTATGTTTTTCTTCTCCACAATTTATTCTAATTTTTTTCAATCATAAATGGGTATTTTTCAACCACAATGGTATTTTTCACCCACAATCCAAACAATATCAACCACAAACAATCCTATCAACCATTCGCATTATTCACCAAAATTTTCACACCAATTCACAATCAATAAATATCGCCCATGGTTTGTGTACGAGGGGGTGTGTGTGTGTGTGTGTGTATATATATATATATATATATATATATATATATATATATTTGTATATAAATATATTTTGTTTCCATTCCAACACACGTATGATTTATACAATGCATGTATAATTCATACATCGCTCATATAACTTATACAACGCATGTACATGAGGTATACAACATGTATATAGTTTATATTTTGCTTATATAACTTATACAACACATTTCCGTTCACATTTCAGTTTAGAAATATCACATTGGTTGTTGCTTTGCTAAAAATCGTAGCGTGCTCAGAAAAATCCACGGACACTTCTAGAATGTAGAAAGCGTCGACACGGTCTCGATGTTTCATGTTTCATCGAATTTCGTTAACACGCGATAAAGATACGATTTTTCAAAGTTTGCAACACTTAAAAGTGTTATAATCAGTTTAAAAAGGCCAAAGTCGATAGCTTTCACGAACCTTCAAAACTAGGTTTGCAAATAACCTTCAATCCGTCACACGAGGGAGCGATCCGGTTTCACCACGGTGTAGAGCTCCGAGAGAGCTTCCTGGCGGTCCCCACGTTGCTAAACTCGAACGCCAATGGTGGGCGTGGCGGCGGCAGAAAGCTTCGAACTTTGGGGAGACGCTGCACACGAAACACGAGACGAGGGAGGTCGAGGTTGGGGTTAATTTGAAGAGTTGAGTGAGGGTTTCAAAGTTTGGGTGGTAGCGGAGGCTAACGGTGACTGTGGCGGTCGGAAAGTGGGTAGGAAGGTGGGAAACCGGCTTCCGTCGATGAGTAGAGGGCGGTGAGGGTTTTGAGAGATTTTTTTTATTTTTAATTTATGAATTAAAAATTCATATTGGTCGAGGTTTTATTTAATTTTTAAAATAGGGTTTTTCCATACGGATACCAATTCAAACCCAACAACTGTCGCCCCTAGTTAAATACCCCCATCCCGAACACAATGGAATATATTTCGTAGGCCAGTTCGACTGTTACAGCCAGTTATTCTTCAAATTAAAATATAAAACATTCAATACTCGATTTGAACGTATATTTCAATTTGCTAGGGCCACAAACTGATTCGAAAAATTCCAGAAAAATAAATCTAGCTATGTTTTGATGCTACGGTCCCAACAAAACTAGTTTCGCTGAATTCTGAGACTGTTTGAAAAATGGCCATTTTCTGGTCGATCCAATTTAATAGAAATCAACCAAACACGTTTTCTTTTTCCATGCTCACATACTAGCTTCACAAATTATGAAATATGAAACCTAGCAATAATTTAATGTCCCAGATCCAACAAAAGTGGTTTCGTCGAATTCCGAGGTCGTTTGCAAAATGTCTATTTTCAAGGGCTATATATTCTTTATAGCGACCTTTCTGAAAATTCATTTGGCCATAACTTTTGATTCCCGCTATGAAACTTCGATTTTTCAGATTCTTTAGAAAGATATTCATAAACAGATTTAAATATTTTTGGTTTCACCAAAATTCGTTTTATTTTGCACCCGGTACAGTCAGTCAAAGTTTGAATTCAAATTTTCAAACTACCACACCATTTCTAACTCTTTATTTTATTGAAATATTCTATTTTAATTGCACAAATTTCTTTAAAATAACCAATTTAAAATTTTTAAATTGTCTTGTATTTTCCGGGTTGTTACAATCATACGAGGCCGATCCAATGAGACAAAAAAAGGGAGACCAAGAGCCTTCGTATAGGCTATATAAGCCAATGCCCCTTTGTTTTTTTTTTACCTTGTACTTCTCCCTTTCCAGTTTTTCTGCCGTTGCCCTCTTCATCTCCCAATTGAAACCCTAATTCGCAGTTACCCTAATCCGCACTACTCCGAAATTTGATCTTAATTGGTAATGACATTCAAATGGTCTTTAATTTCGACTGCTATTCTATTTGTCAGAATTTCGCGTCCGCTTGAGTATTATTTCCCCTCTCACTTTTCTTCGATTCTAATGAGTTTGCCATTGGTCTCGAAGTCGTCTCTAGTTTTAACGATGATGGTGGAGGAGCTCGTGGAGTTGGGGTCTAAGAGAGGAGGCATGTTGGGTGATTAGAAGGGAGATGAGCTCCAGTAGCTCAGTTCGTGGGTCATAACATCAAGACGGGTCGTGAAGCATGGTGATAATTCCACTCGTGGAGGAGGAAAAGCAATGATTCATGAAAGGGGTCATTGATGTGGGTTGTGATGGCGGTGAGTGAGCTAGTCAAGCACGAGCCAATGAGCCTTATGCCTTTTCTTTTGATCCAGTCCCAAATTACGACCCGATCTTCTCTTCACGAGCCTGATAAAGCGAACCGACATGGTGTCCATGAGGATACTTAAATATGAATTGCACTATAATCACGAGCCTAGATACTCCCCGCGAGCCGATTTCTTTGCCATGAACCGGGCTCCTGCTCACGAACCGACCTCTCGCCGCGAGCAGTACTTTAGAACTTCATGAATCGACTTGTCTTTGACCCAATTCTTATCATATGACTACACTTGACTTTATAACATCGACTAGCCACCACGTCAACCTATCCTCTAGCTACAAATCAACTATAATTTGAATGAATCGATGGACAGTTAGGTTAGAGCCTTCGAGATAAGCTTCTCACATTGTATTTGAATAGAGACTTGATTTAAAGGCATTTGATGACTGACTATTCCTTCATTTGCTTTACTTCATGCTTTTCTTTTCAGTAATGTACACACTTGCACTATTAACTGGCCTTTTGGTCTGGTTCCCAAAAGTACGCAAGACACGCTTGACTTAACATATCGCGTGGTATTATAACCCAAAGGCGTCGCCAATATCATCCGGGTGTCCAGTACCAGAAGACTTGAGTCTGGCCACTAGCAGGATGTCACATCTCTCGAAGGCGACCTCCATCAGTATTCGTTCGCATCTGAGCCGAAGGCAAGCCGTCGAGCGGGTCTGGGCGCAGCCTCGGTGGGGGTCCGGGGCCCCACAGTCCCGGCGGCCATCGACCAAGCAAAATAGCGGATTCCCTCACTTCTCATTAAGGAGCTTCGACATTTTAAAAACGGTAAGGTTTCAGTACCAAGAAGTTCGACTTCCTCCTCATCAATTTCATACCCCAGGAGGGTTCAAAATTTCATAACCCTTGGAGGGGTATGAAATTTCGAACCCCTCTGGGGGTACGAGAATTCGAACCTCTAGGAGAGGCTCGAAATTTCGAACCCCCCTGGGGGTGCGAAATTTCAAACCTACAGGAGAGGTTCAAAATTTCATACCCCTAGCCAGGGGGTGCGAAATTTTAGTATGTAGGGGTTCAGGGTGCGAATTTTCAGCATGTGGTCCCTATTTCTACCTACTCCCACCTAATCCTACCTACCCCCACTCCTATAAATAGCCCATGTCCTCACACTTCAGGGGGGTTTGATTTTCTTCACTTGAGACCTTCCTAGAGCTTCATGAGTCTCATAAATGGCATCTCTTATTTGAGGAAGAAGGAGAATTAAATATTCTTTTTCCCAAATACCTAGCATATGGCGATTATGAGAGTGAATGTAATGAGTGTGGGTCTATCCTTGTAATTCTTGAGTGATTAATAAAATTCCGACACCTTTCCAAAGTGGACGTAGGCCTAATCCACGGTCGAACCACTATAAATACTTGTATCATTTACCGCTTTCTCTCACTTAGTCTTGCAGCCAAATTAACTATTCCTAGTAATAGGAATCTTTGGTGTTTTCGACATTTTTTTTCGTCAACATTTGGTGCTTTCACTGAGAATTGAAATCAAGATTTGCGTCTTTCTCCCGCATTATCATCTCGACTTTGACAAGCTTAAGGTTTCTTGCTCTACCTGCTGTCGAGTCTGCTTACAATGGTAAAGAAGTCAAAAAATGCAATGGTCGGCTCTTTAGCCGAGGCCGGTACATCCCAACAACCTCAACCGGTAGATATCCCGTCCACTAATGAAACCGTACCTCCTATTGTGGACCCCGAAGCACCCGTTACACAAGCTCAAATCCGCAAGCATAATAAAAAACATGATAACACAACAGTCGAGCTTAACCAAGCATGGAAGAATAACATCGACCTTATGCGACAAGTTCAAGAAAGTCAACGCATCGTCACTCGACTTCAACTAACTCTGAACAACGCTCGACCTCGACAAATTATATCGGGAACTTCATCTTCCAAATCAAGGGGCCCACATCAAAGAAGGAGGTCTAGTCTCACTAATAACGTCGCAGTTCGCAATAACGCTCTCGACAACGGCAATAGCCACGCCAATGGCAATGTGAACGACAACAGCGACCGAGCTACAGTCACATATAGCGAGGGGGTACAGTACCGAGACCGCTCTCGCTTGATCATCAAGTCCTATCAACCAACCTCTTCCTCGACACAACCCAATGGTCTCTAATCGAGATGAGGAGCCTGCTATTCCAGTAGCCCACGCCCCTCCTGAACAGGATTCACATCAGCCCGCTCTTCATCAGGATCCGATTATAGATGTCAAGGACATGGAGGAAGACGATATGGACATCCATCCTAGAAGATGTTCTCGCAATAGAGCTCCAGAACCTTGCCAAAACCCATGGGTCCCCATGGCGGATCCCCATCCAACCTACCTCCCCGACATGGTCCGAAGGATCATGAGGGAAATAAGAGGAAACATGCATGTTTCATGGGAAGTGCACATTAGGTGCAACCCCATCACAAGAAGGGTGAACGACGTAGAATGGCCATGATGCTTCAGCATGCTACAGATGCCGCTCTACGACAGCACTACTGATCCCTGTGCCTTCCTAAATCGATATGAATGGCAAATGGACTCGAGCCGGGGCAATGATCCGGTCAATTTCAAGTACTTCCCAGTCTTCTTATCAGGAACTACTCTGTTATGGTTCTCTCGCCTCCCACTTGATTCCATTGACAACTTCGGCCAGTTAGCGACATAGTTGGTCAAACAATTTAGGATGCATATTCCAACTCCAAAGAATGCCCTCACCTTGTCCAATTTATACCAAGGACCCCCGAGTCTCTTAAAAGCTATCTCTCCTGGTTCAATGTCGCCCTCGCCGAGGTCGAGGATGCAGACCCTCGCACCATACTCTTCTGGTTAACAAAGGGCGTTCTCCCTAATTCCGAATTCGGGGCATGGATTGATCGGAAGTAGCCAAAAAGCCTCGACATTTTCCATGAGAAGGCTAGGCAATACTTATGTCAAAAAGAAGTGAGACGAAACCGACTCTTCAAGGCCGGTCTTCCCAACAATCCACATGTGAATACCGTAAATCACGACGTCAAAGGGAAATAGATAATGAAGCTCTTCGATAAGGACAAGGGGGCAGGACCCTACAAACAAAGGCCGAATAACAGTAGGCAAGTCGGCCGCAAAAACGGCCAGGTTCCTATGAAACCCAAGAAGTCCGGCCCTCACCAGGCGTACAAAATTTACACCCCGTTGAACAAAGACTTGGAAACAATCTACCTGGAAACATGTAACATGCTTCAATACAATAAGCCATACAACAGGGAATCCACTAATCATGAGAAGAATACCGGCAAGTACTGTCGATACCACGACATGTACGGGCATAATACCCGTGATTGCCGCCAACTCAAAGACGCACTCGAAAGGATTATCCGCGAAAAGTGACTTGAGCAGTACGTCGAAAAAACATCAATACTCTCACCACCATTAAGCAGAATTTCGGCAAAACCTAACGCTCACCCTTTGGGCCGCAATTGATGCTGGTACCTCTCACCAGCCCTGAGCGGCAGAGGACCAGCTGGAAACAGATCTCCTTCCACTTGTGGACCCCGAAGCTCCTATGACTCACACATAGATTCGCACGCTTAATAAAAAAATAAGAGAATGCAACTCTCGCGATAGGCGTTAAAGATTAACATCAACCTTATGTGCTAACTTCAAGAAGGTCAGTACATCCTCATTCTACTTCAACTTGCTCAGAACCACGCCTGCTCGCGGCACACCGCATCGAAAATTTCTTCATTCCAAGTTAGGGGCCCACGTCAAGGAAGAAGGTTCGGCCTCATTAAAACATCATAGTCCGCTCTGCCACCCGTACGGCGACAACAACGACGATAGAAATGAGATGATGATTGAACTACCATCACTTACGGCCAAAGAGCACAGTAACAAACTGGGTTCAAGTAACCAATCTTCTACTCGGAAGATCCTAACTATCGCCACTCACAACTAGAGTCCCACTCTTCCAGCGCTCATCGGGCCAGAGTACTTCCGGACCAAGGTGCACACCAGCTCGCCCAACCTCAACAGCCAGACCATCCATGACATGAAAGAGAGCGAGCAGGATGTGTACAACAGAAAATGTCAACAGAATGGAACTCCCGAAAATCGTCAAAACTAATGGGTTCCATTAGAAAATCCCCCCTCTGGCATATCTCTCCGACTTAGTCCAAATAATCATGAAAGATATGCGAAGGAATGCCAACAACTCAAGAGAAACCCACTTGAGGCGTAATCCCCTCACCAGGATCGTACACTAAGCTGAGTGGCCCCGACGCTTCAACACAACATGTAACATTCTATGAAGGCACGAATGAACTTTAATCTCAGCAATGTCAGAATCATCATCAAAAATGGAATGCGTCATCCCGGCCGTCCCCGGCTTTGACGCTCGAGTCTCCGCTAGGGGGACTCAAACTGCTATGAGTCCAAACTTGTCACCTATGCTTCCAACTGGGCCCAAGCTCACTTCAACCAACTTCCGCATAATCATACAATCGAAGCTGGAGACTCATAGACTACCGAATACCTTCCATCAAGAAGTCGTGCTAGGCTCCAAAGTCCCAGGTTAGATCACAACCTCTATAATGCGGCCAGAGCCCAACGTCCAATTATCGCCGACACGATCCATGGAATCGTGAGGGAACCAAGGAGGCATGTCCACGACATCTACAAAACCAGTACGAGGCATTAACCATTCACATCGGCCACCCTTAATACCGAATGGCGCAAGTGCTTTGACATATCGACACTCGCCCCATACTTAAAGAAGTCGTGATTCCCAAATCTCCATTAGCCGCCACAAATGGCACATGGGTTCGTTACACATCGCCCGCGACATAAAGTGCAAGTGCTTACCTATCCTTGTCGGAGACGGCTCTATCTGGGTTCTTTCGACTTCCACCTTGAACTATCCCAACTCTTGATTAACTCGCCAAAAGATTGGTCGCGCAATCCAGGTTGCACATCAAGATGCCCAGAGACATCCTCTCAGTTTCGAACACTTACCAAGGCACCCGTGAAAACTCTCCAAGGCTATCTCACAAGATCCCACACCGCCTTGGCTGAAGGCGAGAAACCTACTCCTCGAATTGCTCTCATCTAGCTCATAAATGGCATACAACCTGATTTCAAACTTAGAGCATGGACCGATTAGAAGCAGTCAAAGATTCAGGAGATGTACTGCATGAATGCCGGCTACTTCCTGTGCCGAAATCTAGCCTAAAGGAATCATGCTGCTACCCTCAACATCATGCCTCGTGACGACACTCAGAGCTCCAACAACTCTAATTTTATCGCTCTGCGCAATCTTGCTCGTGTCGGCAACATCAAAGGTAGTCGTAGTAATGGATGGAATTATCTTCGACTCCCATCCTTTGGCAACTATGTTGCTCTTAGCAACACCCCCGAGAAAATTCATCTCGCAATTTGCAACTTCCAACCATGCAAAAGATCAAGACCTAAAAGTCCGAGCACACCAAGGGACTCTATAGGATATTATCGGTTCTATAACATCCGCGGACACAACGCTAACATGTCTCATCACTGGTAGAATGACCGCGAGGAATTCATCCGCATGGGAACTACGAGCCACTCAACACTCATCAAAGACTCCCACTACACGGAATCTCCGAGCCACTCGACGCTCATTAAAGATTCTCACTACATGGGACCTTCGAGCCACTCGATGATCATCGAGGATTCCTACTGCATGGGATCTCTGAGCTACCCAGCGCTCATCAAAAATTACCACTAAACAGGACCTCGACCGACAATTAATCCCTCAAGATTGCCCCCCCCCACCGCGTCAGGACTACAACTTCTGTGGCACAGCTGACTCTGGGTTGTCATCAGAGACACCAGTTTGCATCTCCTTCCTGCCTATGCCTCCCTCATTGGAAGCAGAATAGAAACTAAAAGTGAACTTTCTCCTACAAAATACACCTCCTTTTCGCTGTGCCATAGCCATTTTTGTCCTCCATATGGTGCTCCCGACCTCCTCCAATCAGCAGGGGGCACTTGGGAAGCATTACCGGGGGAACATACGGAAGCAAGCCTGAGAATTCCAGTTCTCTGCCATCCCTATGACTGTTGTCTACAATACAGCAATCCCCGAGGTTATCGTTGGAAATATCGGCCATCGACTCATTAACATCATCAGCTAGCCCATAAAAAAAGGAGGCAAGAGAAAAGATTCAATAGCATAATGAGGGCATACACATTAATGTTTAAAGGTCAAAAAATAGGACCTCGATAGCAATTACCAATGGAAATGTATATTGGTAAAGTGTTGCAACCTTTCCAATAGTCGTTACCATTGCAATTCAAACAGAATCATCCATTCATGGATAGATGCCTCATTTCGGCCTATGAATATATCGGCCTGCAAAAAAAGAAAAAAATTGTAATGAAAACGCAAAGCAAGGCCACTTCTCTAAGACACACCTCCTCTTTGCTGTATCGTAACCATTCTCCTCCAACTAATGCTCCGACCACTTAAGGCACGACTGGAAGCTCAACCAAGGGCCCGCACGAACGCGCATCGGCGACCTCGTCTTCAAACGGGCCTTTCCTCCACTTATAGGCCTCACTCCTCGTTAGGAATGCCCATACTCATACAACGGAAGCTCAGCGATGGAACTTTCAAACTCTCAACCATGGACGGAGCCGAACTCCCAAGGGCACGGAACAACTAAAATCTTTACCTCTACTCTGCACAACTTAGTGTACAATTAATTCATGCCTTCCAACGATGTCTTACTTTCCTGCAGTTCAAGGCGTTATAAAGGCTACTACTACTAGAGTTGTCCTTAGAAATGATGTTCAGTTTCCTATTGCCGTTCCATGTTAGCTCCGTGCATGACGTTCATAACATGTTTTATTAATCCCAACAAACAACTTGCGTGCAAACATTCGATCACCGCATCGGGACCCCGAGCACGAGAGTCAGTGCCGCATCCGAACCTCAATCCAATATCAAGGCCAAATAACACTGGCTACGTCCGGCACCCCGAGCATGAGAGACAGCAACGCTACTCGAGTCGTCGGCCCATGGCGCGACTGAGTATAAATAACCACTAACTCGAACCCCGGCCCCGTGCCGAGACCGAGGATAAATCGTTCTGCGTCCAAGTCTAAGGGACTTGGCGTCGCCACCCAACTATCGACTAAGAGTAATGAAAGTCTCTCTTCGCCGGTTACGGGTGTTGGTCGAATCCTGGCGCAGCATCAAGACCGACCTTAAATCGTTTCTCCCTGAAGCTCTCAAGGCTTAGGTGCAGCCCATGGCCACGATCGGACCCTACGGGCTGATGATCCGGGATTTTCTCTGGCGAAGCAACGCCGGCGGCTCGCCCCAACCCGATGAACGACAGGAGAGCCACCCACTTAGCGCACCGCATAACGCGATGCCCTACGCCTTCGCTATACTTGGGATTAAGCCTGGGCCACCCAAAACAACAAGTGCACAGCTTGGTTTAGCAAACTACGGGTTTCCTGAGCTGAGGGAAACTTACTGAAACCAGCGCTCTATCTCACCCCTCCAGAATAATTGACCCGGAGCGTGGTACACAATCATACCCCTCTGTAATAATTGACCCAGAGTGCGGTACACAATCGCTTTTTCGTTAGGTGTAACGATAAGTATGCTTATGCAAGTACGGGATGCCTGAAAACATAAGAAGAACATCCAAACACTTAACACAAATTGCGATCTTTACTAATTCATATTTCATTTCTATATACACCCCGAATAGACTATAGGTCTAACATTTCTTCTTTATGATGACAGGGTGTACATGAAAACCACACCATACCTTTCGGGACCAAAAGCAAGCGTCACACTCGCATATACTATCGGTCTACCTAACCCAAAGTGTCTATAATTCCTTTAACAATTACTAATGCTACTCATCCTTCTCTTCATTTCTTTTTTCTGTACAGGTTCGGCACTTGGCAGGTCACCACCAGAGATGGGACCCTTCCTTCCGGAACCGCTTCCTCCTCCTCCTCTACTCTTCACAGGAGTAACATATTCATGAGACATCGATGTGCACCTCCCTCCATCATCCTCGGCCCTTTTTGATGGGCATCATCGATGGCTTTCCGTTTTCCTAGCCTACTCAGAGACCCACTCCTTCTCCGCCTCAATATCGGCCTATTTCTTCGCCATCACAGCGGTAGACTTCTCCTCGACATCCTGCCTAGCTTTTGCCCCTGCATCTTGTATGACAGCCCGTCCAGTCAGTCTTCCCCTCTGGCTGCTCCAACTTTGCCACCAATCGGGCTTCCTAATCCTCTACCGTAGCTAGCATTGTTTGCATACGTACATCAGCTACGCCCGCCGCATGAGCGCTTCGACTAAACACAACTTCTCCCAATCCAAGGAGGCTTATATAAATATGGGATCCTAAAGCCGTAGGTTCTCCTACTTCCACAGAGTGTTCCCGCTGTAAATCCAACCGGGACTCAGACGCTTGAGGAAGCACGGGGTCAAAGCCTGGTGGTGCCTCCGCTCCAAGGGGGGCAGTCCAGCTAAAGAAGAAGCTATTTGACTACTGAGGGTTCATCGTTCGCATCCTCTTTAGTTAGAAATACTCGAATTCTGGGGCAGTCCCCCACGTATCTCTGCACCAACTTACGCATCGCAAGACTTGAGGAGGATCCCCATTAGCTTCCGCACTGGCATTTCCATGACCACAACTTTCGGGGCAACCATTCTAAAGAGGAACACACACCTCGCCATAAGGATGATCCAGACCCAAAAGCTCGGATCTCGGAAACTTCTAACCTCCCGCCAATACTATGTAGACCGGGCGTAGAAGCCCGAACCAAAGGACAAAGGGAGTGATGAAACCACCGTTTCCCCAAGGAACAAGAGAATTTATATAAGTTCTCGGTATGCGGAATAAAAAATTCATATCTCGATGCAAGTTCTCGAGTTTCCATGGCCAGTTCATTGGGTTCCCAAAGTCTCAATGCCTTGCCAGCAAGCGCATACTTAAACGCAATGTGAGGCTGACTCACACACCTCGATGCAACAGCTTCCTGCCTACAAGCACATCGGAACGTGGTGACGACACCTACTTTTAATAACTATGGCAGTGATTACTGGTAACCATCAACACCACTCTCGGGTCGGAAAATGGTTATAACCTAATTGGGTTGGAACTAATGACTCAATCGTATGTTTACGTCTTATGTGCATATCCGAGTAGTCAGTCCAAATCAGTCCATCTCCATAATCATTCGCCAACCAGTTGTGTTACGTTCAAACTTCAATTACAAACCAGACATGAAATACTCAGCAACGATCCAAACTTGCTAGCTCGTCCCTGACGTCGAGCAGAATCTAGCAGATACCCAGGCTTGGTAGCATTCCACTATCGAGTATCGCACCGGCCTGGCAATCTCAAGACCAGATCAGATCCCCTTCAGTCCCTGCGCTAGCGTCATCTTCACAACATCCGTTGGAGTCACCACCTTGAGAGTGCCTTCACCACACAACGAAGGCAATCCAGAGCCAGAGTCCAGTCCCTGGAGGCCTTTCGGCTTTCCATCAGTGCCCGGACTCCACAAAAAGCAAACACTCCAGAACAAGATGGCAACCTTTAGCATCAACAACTAAACGCCATGGCCATCGCCAACCGCCAGCACAACGCTTGAGTCAAGATGCAACAACGTCGTGGTTGGGTCATTGATCGGATCCCGAGACTAACAGCTCAACTATGTGTCGACGTCCTACACACGCATTCAAGCCACCAGTCTAAGCAAGCCTATTCTTTGAGAATCGCATCGCAAGACTGCACCTCATTGATCACTGTTCGCTCGTCAGGCGCCATGCAAATGTTTAAGTTTACTAGCCCAAGCTTGGAGCCAAGACTAAGTCATCAGAGTGCGAAGTTATGCGTCATGCTCCCACGCACTGACTAGATTGTCACGTCTCTCAAACCAGCTTTGACCTCTCGAAAAACCAGAAGGGTTTGTTAAGTGTCCGGGATACGAAGCCCACTCCCGTATTCACACATACTTGCGACCTTTATCCGAATTCCTAATTCCGTTTCCCAAGATCCGTTGCTCCACGTTCTTGAGTTCCATATCCGAAAGCCCTCTTACTTTCCATATCTCTCTTCCCTTCTCCCGAAAACCTAACAACACCTCGAACATCCAAAGTATAAAAAAAGTATTTTGGTGTCCTCCATGCCTCAAGCTGATTTTCTGTCCGGAGAAGAGAAGAAAGGAAGCAACTACCATCAGGGGATCAGCATACCCCGAACGAACGTTACGGGATTGGAATTCGGGATCATACGCCAAGCTATGATCATATTTCGAAGCTCCAGCTACCAAGTCAATTGCGACTCAGTGACAGCTCGTGTACTCACCAAATGCCCAATCATCAAAGTGCACGCGCTTAGCATTTGGGACCGACCTCGCCTTAAAGGAAAATCTACGTGGCAATATGCCACGACATATGCCAAGTACTGTCTTGACAATGACATCTGCATATGCTAGTTGCCAAAACTTTGGTCAAAGGGACCAGCTTGGATCGATGAATAATTTTGGCTTCGCAAATCCAAGTGATACTCCATGTAGTCAAGTTCCATCCCAACAACGTTTCAACAACCACTAAGGGTGATCGCGTGCCTGGGCCATGGTAATGACCATGCATACACACTTTGGAAACCTCAACCGAGCAGACCGACTTGATTCAAATGCATGCCCACAAAACTTAAGGGTTCAAATTTGCACACCAAACAGTCGGCTCACGATCCGAAAAACTCCTCAAAAAGCTAAATTGTGCGATTACTGTCCCATGGCAGAAAATTCACCTTCATATTACTAATTCCAACTCAGACCGCATCGCGCAAAACCACGTGCAAACATATGAATGCATAAGCGATTTAGACCCGACGGTGAACCGTTTGCACTTTGATGCAATCGGGAGCTGGCAACTAACAATCAACCTCCCTAACCTAAAACAATTGGGCGCCTTGGGCAGGTTGACACCTAAGCGGCAAGACTCAAGCGATTCAAAGCACTTAACAACACCGGAGTCCTAAATTCATATCGATAGGTTTCAACGATGCGCCTCAAACACTCGGAAGAAGCGCACTCCAACATACAACTCAAGGAAAAAGGTTACGACTAGTCACTAAGCATGCTACAGAGATCTTTTCGTCCATCGCCATACTTATCTTACTTCAAAGCATGTCTCATTCACACAAGACGTACTTTGAGGAGGCAAATGTTAACCGGCCTTTTGGTCTGGTTCCCAAAAGTACGCAAGACACGCTCGACTAAACATACCGCGAGGTATTATAGCCTAGAGGCGTCGCCAATATCATCCGGGGGTCCATTACCAGAAGACATGAGTCTGGCCACTAGCAGGATGTCACATCCCTCGAACGTGACCTCCATCAATATTTGTCCTCATCCGAGCCAAAAGCGAGCCGTCAAGCGGGTCTGGGCGCACCCCTGGTGGGGGTCCGGGGCCCCACAGTCCCGGCGGCGATCGACCTAACCGGTTAGGTCGAAACTGTGGGCATTGCCCGATTCATCCGATTTTCTCCATGCCGGAAGCTCAGGTTCCTTCATCGGACTAGCAAAATAGCGGATTCCCTTACTTTGCATTAAAAACCTTCGAAACCTTAAAAACGGCAAGGTTTTGGCACCAAGAAGTTCAGCTTCCACATCATCAATTTCGTACCCCCTGGAGGGGTATTCGAACCCCTCTAGGGATACGAAAATTCGAACATCAAGGAGAGGTTCCAAATTTCAAACCTCCAGGAGAGGTTCGAAATTTCGTACCCCTGGCCAAGGTGTGCGAAATTTTCGTACATAGAGGTGCTGGGTGCGAATTTTCTACATGTGGTCCCTATTTCTACCTAGTTTCACTAATCCTACCTACCCCCGCTCCTATAAATAGTCCATGGCCTCACACTTCAAGGGGGTTGGATTTTCTTTACTTGAGACCTTCCTAGAGCTTCATGAGTCCCATTAATGGCATCTCCTATTTGAGAAAGAAGGAGAATTAAATATTCTTTTTCTCAAATACCTAGCATACGGCGATTATGAGTGTAAATGTAATGAGTGTGGCTCTATCCTTGTAATTCTTGAGTGATTAATAAAATTCCGACACCTTTCCAAAGTAGACGTAGGCCTAATCCAAGGCCGAACCACTATAAATACTTGTGTCATTTATCGCTTTCTCTCACTTAGTCTTGCGACCAAATTAACTATTCCTAGTAATAGGAATCTTTGGTGTTTTCGACATTTTTTGCCGTCAACATGCACATACTAGCACTTGCACACACGGGCTTTATGGGTATTTATGCTCTAATTTTCTCCTGCATATGTTTATCAATAAAAATACATGTCAGATAGACGCTCAACAAGAATATCGGAGAAGAGTGCAGATCTAGAGTCGTCAAGCTATTATAATCCTTATGTACTCCCATCGGACATGGACTGGGATAACTCTGGATCTGAGTACAAGACAGACCTTGATACAGAATCAACCTCTTCCGAGAGCACATCACTTGAGGAAGAGGAAGATGATCAAGCTGCTGATGAGATTCGAGGTGTTAAAGAGGTAGACAAGCTGAGTGACTCTATAGCCTCCAAATTGGATGATTTAAAGTTAAAGGAAATCTGCTTAAGACATGGGATCCTTTGGGATGACGTAAAAACTTCGGAGAAAGAGGACAGACCCCATTTGTAACGACCTGTATTTTAGAGATATAATAATTAATTTGTTTAATTATATAAATAGTGATTTAGAGAATATAATGGTCATTTAATTAAATAACTTTGAATATTTAATTAAAATAATAGCTAAATAATATATTCAATTATGAAATAATCAAAATTTGTGGAATTCACAATATAATGTGAACTGGATAATGTATAATATATAATTCAGATTAGAGTTGAAATATATTAACGAATATATTATATAAACGAAGTTTGAACATATAATTATATTACAATTATAATCGTGCTCAAAATGGCGCTGCAGTTCGTTATTTGGCGATTCGAACTTCGACTGAATATACAGAAGCCGTTTTAAGTCGGATTTCTATGAAACAAGAAACATTAGGAGCTGGTGAAGTATATTATTATAGTGGAAGAGGAAAATCGAGATTTCGTCGTGTAGATTTTGATTTATGTCCAAATCAAATTTTAGAAAAGTCGCTGTGGAATTCCTTTATAATTTATAATGATATATAAATGGAATTTCATTATAAATCGAATATCGATTTAATTGAGATTTGAAATATCAAGTTAGAAATTCATATAGGAATATTCTAGAGCTGTATGATATTCTGTTGTGAATATATACAATAATATTTATTTATAATATTAAATTTAATTGTTTTAAAATATACTTATATATTTAAAAGAGTTATTTAGAGCTTTAAAAATAGCCAATTTTGCAAACGACCTTAGAATTCGACGAAACTAAATTTGTTGGATCCGCAATATTAAATTATTGCTAGATTTCAATTTCCGTGAGTTTTGAAGTCAGTATGTGGCCGTGCCAGATTTCAATGTGAAAAACAATCGATAATTTGACCTTTAAAAATACACTGTGTGAGCAAACGGAGTCGGAATTCGACGAAACCAATTTCGTTGGGTTCGTATTGTCGAACTGTAGCTGCATGTCCAGTTTCGTGATTTTTGGGTATCGTATGCGACTACAGGAATTTTTAAATGATAAGTTTAGTTAATTATCAAACATAAATGAATATAAAAATATTAAAGCTTCACTATAAATACCATACCCCATTCCTTAACCTAATTCATGTCCTTCAGAAATCAACAGAAATCGCATCTCCATTTTCTTTTCTTTTTTTCTTCCAAACGTAAATTCTAGACCTTCAAAAATCAAGAACAATTCATACAAAAATCGTAAAATCACAAAGCTCCTTTCTTTGAATTCCTGAGACCCCCATCTTCATGCTGACACTATCCTTGTTGGGTGCAAAAATGATTTCTTGAGTTCGAATTTTACACAGTAAACCTAGGGTTCATTATGGGAGGGCGTAGAGGGCTCAATGTTTGATTTTGAGGTTGCAGTAGAGTTTAAGGGATTGAATGGCTTGTGTGTACCAAATCTTGGGGAGTTCGGTGCAAAGATTGATCGATCCTGTACTGGGTATTTTGCGTCGCAAGCAGAAGTAGAGCATGCAAAAATTAGTGCGAGTTCCTCATTTTGGGGTTGAGATGATTAAGGATTTGATGAGGAGTGTTGTGATAATTTCCATTTGATTTTCCATTTGGTATTGAAGGCGAACGATGGGGTAAAGGCATTCGAAATGGCCATTTGGTTGTCGTTGTGTTCTTCTCGAGAAGAAAAGGGGTGAATGGGGGTTTAAGTGAGGTTAATTGGTGATTAGGTTAATTAAGTATGTAATATATATAGTTAATAGTGGTTAAATATATTGAAGTATGGAGGTAAAGGAGTGGAAGCGACTATCTTTGTTTGAGGAAGAAGGGCACGGTGAAGGGTAGATGGATTCATGTATGGGGTTCGTTGTTACCAGCTTATAAGCTGTTGGGGGATGTAAATGATGAGGATGATCCAAGTTTGATCATACTGGAGGGAGAAAATTTTTGTTTCCGGAACTTAGAGGTGAACAACAAGGCTCACGGGTATGAAATGAAGTCGGAGTACATTTTTGGGTTTGAAGGATTTCTGATGGGCCGAAATGCAAAAGGGGTGAGCCCAATTGTTTTAAAAAAAAAATTGAAATGAAATTCAAGTTAATTTTAAATAGCGTATTAACTTGTATAATACATATCTTTTGCATACGTAATCAGAATTAAGCAAAACAAGATCCGTTGGGATCATATGGACGTACACTAAACGATGGAACTGACTGAAAGTCCATCGGAGCTCGTTACAATTTACAGCAAAATAAATTGTCTATCTGAATCAAGTGATGGTTATCATTATTAACGATGATCGTCCAATGTGACGGCCCGCCCCGCACCAGCCGGCATTTCCTCTGAAACTGCGCTGTACACATGCCCGACTAGCACGGAACGGTCGCCAAAGAAAGGAAAGAAGAGAATGAACTACATCAAGGAACCTGTAGAATGTCTCACAGCGCATAGAATAAATATAATAACAACATACTTGACATAAAACAGGTGAGACAGTGCATAAGCTGAAACAACTAACATCATAGCAGCGGAAATCCAAAATACATCTTATTACAACTTTTAAAATACTGTCTCTAAAGCAAAAGCAAGATAAAGAAGGTACACTACTAATGCCCAAGTAGTGATCACCAACGACACAGGGAGAATATCTATATCTCATACGTGGAAGCCTCCTGCTCGCCTCCGAATCAGCTACTCGCGCATCACCAGCTAACCATAACCTGTCTCTAGTCTGCTCGTGTGAGCACCCATAGTAATAAGAGGAGACATAAAACTCTGGGTCAGACATAAAGCCTGGTATGAGCGATAAGCATCTAAACAAAACAATAACAGGTATAATCCAATCATACCTGAACCTGGACCTGCAACCAAAGAGTTAGCACTACATACTGTACAACACTCTAAGGTGCCCCTTTCAAATGGTGTAAAGATAACGGGGGTGGGGGTGTGCATGTCAAAGTGATGTCAAACAATCAAGCATAGCAATCATCCTCACATCCCTCACTCAGTTCGTAAAGCATACGATATCCACTACTTTGGTCACCTAATACCTTGGGCCATGATGGAATCCAATCCCGTGTAACTATCACTACAAGCCCACCATCCATCTCTCAGTGGTGAACCAAAGTTATGAATGCCGACAACCCCTTTGCACACGTCCCGCAGCAAAGCCCAACCATGAAGTGAACTCATTGGTTCCCAACTGGGTCTGGGATCCTGAGCTCTAACTTCCATTTGGACTACCTTTGCATCTCGGGTTTTAGTCATCATCCTCCGGATCGGTCTTCATTCAGTTCGCTTTGCTTCAGGTCGTGGCCATCAATGTCGGAACGCGATCGGCCTTCAACATTCTTCATCGGATCGGATCGGCCTCATCTGGTTCGAATCGCGGTTCGCTCTCCCCAAGCACGGTTCGTGGCTCCTTCTTCCACTCGTGGTCGATCGGATCGTGGACCCCCCTTCGGATCGTGCTCTATGCTCCTTGGCGTCGGTTCGTGGCTTCATCTCCAGGTCGGATCGTGACCAGCTTCGGATCGCGACTCTTGGATCGTGGGTGCATCGGATCGGGTTCCATCTCCACGCGGATCGGGTCGTAACGCTCATTCGCGATATGGATCGAAGTACTTCAGTTTGGGCACGGCGCTGCATCGATTCGTCTCGTGGGTCTAACCACGATCGGGTCGGGTCGTAGGAGGAATAAGCTATCCGATCCGGGTCCTGCTCATTTTCCTGCAACTTCCAGCGACGGTTTACACGCCTCTAGACGGCGTTTTAGACCATTTTAACTATTGAAATCAATCACAAAACATACCATACAGTCATAGCAACACATACAAGTGACCTCAAACACCAAAACAACAATATGATAGGTTTAAATAGATCAAACATAGCCAAAACCCCATATTTTCCCTCAAACATGTTTAGGTGAAACTAACCATATGATTAACAAAACTTAACCAAATCAACCCAAATTCATATCAGAGGTCTAAAACAATATTTCAGAATTTATGAATATTTTTCCAGATTTTTAACATGCATAAATTCGCTAATTTCCACTAATCACCCCTTAATCCCCCAAATTCCGGGATTTGCAAAATTAGTCGAAATTAACCCAAATTCATATCAGAGGCATAAAATGATGTTTTAGAATTTTAGGAATTTTTCTAGATTTTTCTGATCCATAATTTCGCTAATCTTCGCTAATTACCATAATTAGCCGTAATTAGTGAAAAACAATGCAAATCACTCACCTTTGCCACAAAGTAAACTATAGATCTGAGATGATTCTCTGTTTGGGTCGAATTCCAATGCTTAGGAGCAGCTCCTATCTTGATTTGATGCTAATCCGCCTTGATTTGATGTAGATTAGGCCAAGACTTTATTAGAAAGTGATTAGAAGGTGATTTTGGATGAAATTAGAAGGTGGAGGCCATTACTAGGGTTTCAAGGAGGAAAGTGGCGGCTCAAAACTGAAATGAAAATGATTCTCTAACTCATTTCAGCCTCCCCATAACCCTAATCCCGAAATGGGTTATGGGCCTATCCACTAATCACCCTATTTGGCTCGGTTAAGCAGTTTTTCACCTTCCAAACCTTGTTTCAGCCATATCTCCCAAACGGTAAGTCCGTTTGGCTAATGTAACCACTCTACGGAAAGAGAAACCATCATTCGAATCCAATGGAAGTGGTTTCAGGTCAAAACTCCTTTCCAGTCCAATGTGAGTAAAACTCACCAACTCTGAACAGTTATATTTTTATAACGTATTCTTAAAACTGATAATTATCTGTTGTTTGATGTGTGTTAACTGTTTGGTTGAATTGCTTATGTATTGGTTGAAAGTATAGATAATGATATATATATATATATATATATATATAAATCGTTAATCGAATATTGATTCTGTTTATCAGAATATTTTATAATTGTGTTGGTTAACAACTGTGATGCAGGAAAACAGGTTGGAGGGATCCAACAGGATTCCTCAATATTTATAATACTATTTGTTTTCATATATTGTGTTATATGATGTGATGTATAATCCGTTATTGATTATAATGACACTGGTCCTGTTATTTGGTACTGTTGAATACCAAAAGAATTATTGGAATAGAAAAGGGAAATTTCAAACTGTTATTGAAATAGAATATTTATAAAATCAAGGGATTTTATAAAAAGGAATTTAATAAAGAAAATATTTATAAAATCAAAGAATTTTATAAAAAGGATTATTTACTTAGAAAGTAAATAAAGGAAAAAAAGGATTATTTACTTAGAAAGTAAATAGAATTATAAAAGAAATATCTATTTAGAAGATAAATAGAATAATTATAAAAGGAAATTTTCAATGATATATTGAAAAGGAAATATTTATAAAATCAAAGGATTTTATAAAAATAAATATTTATTTGTTAAATAAATAGAATTGGAAAAGAAATATTTATTTGTTAAATAAATAGAAAGATGAAAAGGAAATATTTGTAAATATTTACAAATAAAATAGAAAGGGAAATATTTGTAAAACATTTACAAATAGAATTAAAAAAGAATTATTTATCTGGAAAATAAATAAAAGGAATTTATTTGGGAAAATAAATAAAAGGAAATATTTATTTATGAAATAGATAGAGTTATAAAAAGGAAAATCGGCAGGATATAATGGAAAGGGAAAAGATTTATTTAAAGTGAGATTAAATAGAAATATGTTTTAGCGGATGAACTGGGAAGATTAATTTATAAACAATACTTTATAAATTAAGTAAAATATTTATCATTGGATAAATGGAATATATAAGTCAGGACTTATATAGAGAAGTAAGAATCGATTTCAACATCGATATTTGAAATTGAATATGGACGTAGAGTTAACCAAAGGAGTTAATCAAAATGAGTTAGAGGATTTAATCGATTTGAGTTAGAGTTAACCAGTTAGAGTTAACTAGTTAGAGTTAACCAGTTAGAGTTAATCACTTAGAGTTAACCAGTTAGAGTTAACCAGTTAGAGTTAATCACTTAGAGTTAAACAGTTAGAGATAATCAGTTAAGATAATCAAATTAAGATTATCAAGTTAAGTAATCAAGTTAAGATTATCAAGTCACCAAGTTAAGGTAATCGAGTTATAGTTTATTCCAGGTAGAGTTATCAAATACCACTTATTTGAAGTAGAGTTATCAAATATTAGTTA
Organism: Allium sativum; assembly: GCA_030737875.1. Lineage (NCBI taxonomy): Eukaryota > Viridiplantae > Streptophyta > Magnoliopsida > Asparagales > Amaryllidaceae > Allium > Allium sativum. Next base: position 351,835,658 of record CM060925.1, read on the forward strand.
TTCGAAAGGAGTTAATTGAATATAGTTTATTTGAATAGAATTAAAGGAGTTAATCTAATATATTTTATTCGAATAGAATTAAAGGAGTTAATCGAATATAGTTTATTCGAATAGAATTAAAGGAGTTAGTCATATAGTTCATTCGAATAGAATTAAAGGAGTTAGTCGAATATAGTTCATTCAAATAGAATTAAAGGAGTTAATAGAATATAGTTTATTCGAATAGAATTAAAGGAGTTATCGAATATAGTTTATTCGAAAGGAGTTAAGTGAAAAGAGTTAATTGATTTGAGTTAAATCGAAAAGAGTTCATCGAAAAGAGTTAATCCAATAGAGTTAATTAAATAGAGTTAATCGAATAATGTTTATTCGAATAAAGGTTTTCGAATCTAGTTATTCGTAAGAGAGATTATCGAATATAGTTATTCGAAGGGAGGAGTTATCGAATAGGGATTTATTCAAAAGAGAGTTATGTAAGGAAGTTTGTTAAAGATTTAAAAGATAAACTTTGACTATTTCGACGTTATAACGTTGTTCAGTTAAGATCTTAGAGGTAATTATACCCCAACTTGATTGACTTCCTCCTTAACTAAGGAATGGTAAGGTTTGATAGTGAATGATGGTTAAGTGAATTTAGTAAATGGTTTGAGCTGGCATAGCGATGTTTTATTTAAACATCTGTTTAAATCCAATGAAGGAGCTTTGGAAATGTTTTCCAAATAAGAAATCAGAAATGTTTTCTAATATAGAAAACAGGCAATGGAAATGTTTTCCATTGTTAATAACGTATATTTTCTAAAATTAGAAAATAAGAAATGTTGAATATATGGAAACAGGAGATAAGAAATTTATGAACTAAAGAGATAAATGTTAAATGATGATTGATCGATATAATTTCCATTTGAAAATAATATTGTTGTTTGCACACGTGTTTTTCTTTGATAGTTAACTCACTGACTATTGAAATTTACAACCATTTTAATGTTGTTAATGTGGAGAGACCGGTTGGATTATTATCCGAAGAGCCACTACTTATTGGCATAAGCGTTGCGAATCATATATGCCAAAGATAATTGAAGACGGAGCAAAGTGCAAGGGCTGTTGTACAAATCTTAGGTAAAGATTGTCTAAGATTGTTGTACTGAATAGTGCCTTCGGTTTGTCCAGTCCCAGGATGATCTGTATGGCAGAATGTCTGACAGAGTATATTTAATAGATCGCGTAAATTGATCTCTTCAAACGTATTTACGTTTGGTGGCGTTGGAATTTGTTTCTCTTAGCTGTATACCCATTGTATTTTTTGGGAAATCAATTTGTGATTTGGCGGGTATGACGATGTGACATTCAAAGTGAATAATTGTGTGATCTGTTAGAGATAAGCGTGGCCTCTAGCCTCACAACTGGGAAATGACAAAAACTGGGCAGGCAGCATGGCTATGTAGGTCGCACCTATTAGGGTGTATAATCACCTGATCTAGAGTTTCATTTACTTCTAAAAATCTATTGTCGATGTTGTCCCATTCGGGAAACGGTTGCTGATCCCAACCGTTGGTGATATACATTCGACACACTCGAGCGAAATGAGTGGTCGGTCATGTGTGGCCGGGTTGCAAGATGTTCTTGTTGAACCCAGTGTATTCCTCTCTAGAGGTACACTAGCGAAAGGTGGTTCCATACCTTGTCATAGTTGGAAATCCATTACCCAATACGTGCTTGCGGTTTTGATTGTATACTATATGTGTAAAACGTGAGATGAAATTGTTTCTGCTAGATGATTATTATATTGTGGTTGATAAATAATATCAAATAGTTTGGATATAAAGATTAATTTGGATCCTCTAAGGGAAAACCCGTTCCGTTATACGTCGTGGTCTTATGAGATATCGTTCATGTTCTTAAACTGTTTTACTCATACCAGTCCCATGACTGACTTGGAGTTTATTTTGTTTTGTTTTCCCTAAACTCTTGGGTGCCCAATTTTGTATAGGCAGTCAAGTATCCGAGATTTACAGGTATACTTGAAGAGTTGGAGCAGGGGCTTCAGAATTATATAGCTATGGTTATTTCCATTGTGTTGTAAGTGCTGTACTTTGGAAATGATATGTATATTCATGTACATATTTATATTTCAAAGTTATGTTATATGTTATTCGTTCCGCTGTGAGGTTCGTGTTACTCTGATGTTGTGTTGTTCTTCTTCTTCTATTCTAAGTTTCTATCTTATCTATCCTTACCCTCTAACTTCTTTCATTAACTACCGGTATTTTCAATCCTTGGATGTTCGATATGTGTTGTTTATCGGATAACCAAGATTGACTTTTTACGGGATGTTACAGTTGGTATCAGAGCATAAGGTTAAGTAATTACCTTGGCTCTGTGGCGTGACTCAGTAGAGATGGGGTTAGTAGCACCCTTGATTGAGTTGAGTGTATATATATGAGTGAACGTATTTGTTATTTGATATAAAAATGGTTTTATATTGTGATGATTTATTGTTTGAGTGGCTTATGAATTCTGGTCGATGGTGGGGCACCACAATAACGGTAGGGGTTTATAAACACTCGAATACGATGAACCGACATGGTATGTTTTGAAAAGAGGGTAAAAGAAATAATTTTACCCAAATTATATTTTTGATATAAAGGAATTATATTGAAATGATTATAATATATTGGATATATTGGTTGTTATTATAATCGAGTAAGATTATAAAAAGTGAAATGGTTACGTATATAACCAAATAATATTCGTATAAGTGTTACGAAATGAATTAAATCTAAATTTGACTCAGAATTGAAATTAAAACCCTGGGAACTTGGAACAGAGTTTGTAAATAGACTTGGACTAAATATACGTAAATTTTAAGATCTCAGGAGATTTAAATTGTATTCCAAGCATTTGTGAATGATATTTTGAATTGATTTCAAAATAAAAGTGTTTAAGAGTGATTTCGAAAGTGATATAGTATTGAACTCACTTCGATAGCTGGGAAATAACCCTGATGATGAATCATGGCATCATTAGTGTTCATTTTCGAGTATGTAAGTGACGGATTACTACCAAAGATTTTGTTTTTGAGTTGTTTTGTTAAAAACAAGTTGTTCGAAATCCTAAAAAGGAAAGTTTGATTTTGAGAAAAGAAAAGCTGTTTAAAACTCCCAGGAATAGACTGTGAATTAAAAACAAATTTAAATAAAAAAATGTGGAAATAAATTGGATTTGAATTGAAAGCCAATTGAGTGGAATTTTAAATTGAATTAGAATGATATCGAGATGATTGGATTTATAAGATAAGGAGTTGAAATAGAATTGGTTAGGTGAAATCAAGATTTGGAATCAAGAATAAAACTCGGGTTTGAAATGTTATTTGGCTCGGATATAAGCGAATGGTTGTGTTGGAGATAAAAGTGATTGAAGATTGATTAGGAAGACATTGGTATATGCTGAATTAACAACAAATGTAAAGGATATAGTGATATGCCCGACAAAAAGGTACAAGTTTATTTTATATGAGTTTGGTGATTTATGAGCCTGCTTGGCAAGCCGCTTGGTTGTTTGGATTTCTTTTGGGTTGGAGAATGCCCAGAGAGGCGAGTTGTAGTTGTACCCGACTGAGCCGTACAAAGGAGGTGCTGGCGGAATTTTTTCGAAAAGTTAAGGCATTATAAAATTTTCAGGATTTTTGAAAATTTTCGTTGATAAGAATTAATTAATAATTTAATTGAAATTAAATTGGTTAAGTTGAAACTGAAGTTAAGAAGTGAACAAATAAGTTCTAACCAGTCAATAGAGTTTGTTTTCCACCTTAGCAATTTTGTTTTAAGGGGGGAAGAATGTAACGACCTGTATTTTAGAGATATAATAATTAATTAATTTAATTATATAAATAGTGATTTAGATAATATAATGGTCGTTTAATTAAATAACTTTGAGTATTTAATTAAAATAATAATTAAATAATATATTTAATTCTGAAATAATCAGAATTTGTGGAATTCACAATATAATGTGAACTGGACAATGTATAATATATAATTTAGTTTAGAGTTGAAATACATTAACGAATATATTATATAAACGAAGTTTGAACGTATAATTACATTATAATTATAATCGAGCTCGAAATGGCGCCGCAGTTCATTATTTGGCGATTTGAACTTCAGTTGAATATACAGAAGCCGTTTTAACTTGGATTTCTGTGAAAAAAGAAACGTTAGGAGCTAGTGAAGTATATTTTCCTAGTGGAAGAGAAAAATCGAGATTTCGTCGTGTAGATTTTGATTTATGCCCAAATAAAATTTTAGAAAAGTCGATGTGGAATTCCTTTATAATTTATAACGATATATAAAAGGAATTTCATTATAAATCGAATATCGATTTAATTGGGATTTGAAATATCAAGTTAGAAATTCATATAGGAATATTCCAGAGCTTTATGAAATTCTGTTATGAATATATACGATAATATTTATTTATAAATATTAAATTTAATTGTTTTTAAATATATTTATATATTTAAAAGGGTTGTTTAGAGCTTTAAAAATAGCCAGTTTTGCAAATGACCTCAGAATTCGACGAAACTAATTTTGTTGGATCCGCAATATTAAATTATTGCTAGATTTCAATTTTCGTGATTTTTTAGGTCAGTATGTGGCCGTGCCGGATTTTAATGTGAAAAACAGTCGATAATTTGACCTATAAAAATACGTTGTGTGAGCAAACGGAGTCAGAGTTCGACGAAACCAGTTTCGTTGGGTTCGTAATGTCGAACTGTAGCTGCATGTCCAGTGTCATGATTTTTGGGTATCATATGTGACTACAGGAATTTTTAAATGATAAGTTTAGTTAATTATCAAATATAAATGAATATAAAAATATTAAAGCTTCACTATAATTACCATACCCCATTCCTTAACCTAATTCATTTCCTTCAGAAGTCAACAGAAATCGCGCCTCCGTTTTCTTTTCTTTTTTCTCCCAAACGTAAATTCTGGAACATCAAAAATCAAGAACAATTCATAAAAAAATCCTAAAATCACAAAGCTACTTTCTTTGAATTTCTAAGACCCCCATCTTCATGCTGACACTATCCTTGTTGAGTGCGAAAGTGGTTTCTCGAGTTCGAATTTTACACAGTAAACCTAGGGTTCATTGTGGGAGGGCGTAGAGGGCTCAATGTTTGATTTTGAGGTTGCAGTAGAGTTTAAGGGATTGAATGGCTTGTGTGTGCCAAATCTTGGGGAGTTCGGTGCAAAGATTGATCGATCCTGTACTGGGCATTTTGCGTCGCGAGCAGAAGTGGAGCGTGCAAAAATTGGTGCGAGTTCCTCATTTTGGGGTTGGGATGATTAAGGACTTAATGAGGAGTGTTGTGATAATTTCCGTTTGATTTTCCATTTGGTATTGAAGGCGAACAATGGGTACAAGCATTCGAAATGGCCATTTAGATGTCGTTGTGTTCTTCTCAAGAAGAAAAGGGGTGAGCAGGGGTTTAAGTGAGGTTAATTGGTGATTAGGTTAATTATGTATGTAATATAAATAGTTAATAGTGTTAAAATATATTGAAGTATGGAGGTAAAGGAGTGGATGGAAAGTGTAGTAATGGTGTTTCAGGAAGCACTGACTATCTTTGTTTGAGGAAGAAGGGCACGGTGAAGGGTAGATGGATTTATGTATGGGGTTCGTTGTTTCCAGCTTATAAGTTGTTGGGGGATGTAAATGATGAGGATGATCCAAGTTTGATCATACTGGAGGGAGAAAATTTTTGTTTCCGGAACTTAGAGGTGAACAACAAGGCTCACGGGTATGAAATGAAGTCGGAGTTCATTTTTGGGTTTGAAGGATTTCTGATGGGCCGAAATGCAAAAGGGGTGAGCCCAATTGTTTTTAAAAAAATTGAAATTCAAGTTAATTTTAAATAGTGTATTAACTTGTATAATAAATATCTTTTGCATACGTAATCAGAATTGAGCAAAACAAGATCCATTGGGATCGTATGGACGGCCACTACATGATGGAACTGACTAGAAGTCCCTCGGAGCTCATTACAATTTATAGCAAAATAAATTGTCCATCTGAATCAAGCGATGGTTATCGTTATTAACGATGATCGTCCAACGTGAGTAAAACTCACCAACTCTGAACAGTTTGTTTTAATAACGTATTCTTAGAACTGATAATTATCTGTTGTTTGATGTGTGTTAACTATTTGGTTGAACTGCTTATGTATTGGTTGAAAGTATAGATAATGATATATATATATATATATATATATATATATAAATCATTAATCGAATATTGATTCTGTTCATCAGAATATTTTATATTCGTGTTGTTTAACATCTGTGATGCAGGAAAACAAGTCGGAGGGATCCAACAGGATTCCTCAATATTTATAATACTATTTGTTTTCATATATTGTGTTATATGATGTGATGTATAATCTGTGATTGATTATAATGACACTGGTCCTGTTATTTGGTACTGTTGAATGCCAAAAGAAATATTGGAATAGAAAAGGGAAATTTCAAACTATGTATTGAAATAGAATATTTATAAAATCAAGGGATTTTATAAAAAGGAATTTAATAAAGTAAATATTTATAAAATCAAAGAATTTTATAAAAAGGATTATTTACTTAGAAAGTAAATAAAGGAATAAAAAGGATTATTTACTTAGAAAGTAAATATAATTATAAAAGAAATATCTACTTAGAAGATAAATAGAATAATTATAAAAGGAAATTTTCAATGATATATTGAAAAGGAAATATTTATAAAATCAAAGGATTTTATAAAAAGAAATATTTATTTGTTAAATAAATAGAATTGGAAAAGAAATATTTATTTGTTAAATAAATAGAAAGATGAAAAGGAAATATTTGTAAATATTTACAAATAAAATAGAAAGGGAAATATTTGTAAAACATTTACAAATGGAATTGAAAAAGAATTATTTATTTGGAAAATAAATAAAAGGAATTCATTTGGGAAAATAAATAAAAGGAAATATTTATTTATGAAATAAATAGAGTTATAAAAAGGAAATTTGGCCGGATATAAAGGAAAGGGAAAAGATTTATTTAAAGTGAGATTAAATGGAAATTTGTTTTAACAGATGAACTAGGAAGATTAATTTATAAACAATACTTTATAAATTAAGTAAAATATTTATCATTGGATAAATGGAATATATAAGTCAAGACTTATATAGAGAAGTAAGAATCGATTTCATCATCGATATTTGAAACTGAATATGGACGTAGAGTTAACCAAAGGAGTTAATCAAAATGTGTTAATCAAAATGAGTTAGAGGAGTTAATCGATTTGAGTTAGAGTTAACCAGTTAGAGTCAAATAGTTAGAGTTAATCACTTAGAGTTAACCAGTTAAAGTTAACCAGTTAGAGCTAATCACTTAGAGTTAACCAGTTATAGATAATCAGTTAAGATAATCAAGTTAAGATTATCGAGTTAAGTAATCGAGTTAAGGTTATCAAGTTACCAAGTTAAGGTAATCGAGTTATAGTTTATTCAAAGTAGAGTTATCAAATACTACTTGTTCAAAGTAGAGTTATCAAATATTAGTTATTCGAAAGGAGTTAATTGAATATAGTTTATCCGAATAGAATTAAAGGAGTTAATCGAATATAGTTTATTTGAATAGAATTAAAGGAGTTAATCGAATATATTTTATTCGAATAGAATTAAAGGAGTTAATTGAATATAGTTTATTTGAATAGAGTTAAAGGAGTTAATCGAATATAGTTTATTCGAATAGAGTTAAAGGAGTTATCGAATATAGTTTATTCGAAAGGAGTTAAGTGAAAAGTGTTAATCAAATAGAGTTAATTGATTAGAGTTAAATCGAAAAGAGTTAATCGAAAAGAGTTAATCCAATAGAGTTAATCGAATATAGTTTATTCAAATAAAAAATTTCGAATCTAGTTATTCGTAAGAGAGATTATCGAATATAGTTATTCGAAGGGAGGAGTTATCGAATAGAGATTTATTCGAAAGAGAGTTACGTAAGGAAGTTTGTTAAATATTTAAAAGATAAAATTTGACTATTTCGAAGTTAAAACGTTGTTCAGTTAAGGTCTGAGAGGTAATTATACCCCCAACTTGATTGAATTCCTTCTTAACTGAGGAATGGTCGGGTTTGATAGTGAATGATGGTTAAGTGAATTTAGTAAATGGTTTGAGTTGTCATAGTGATGTTTTATTTAAACATCTGTTTAAATCCAATGAAAGAGTTTTGGAAATGTTTTCCAAATAAGAAATCAAAAATGTTTTCTAATATAAAAAATAGGCAATGGAAATGTTTTCCATTGTTAATAATGTTTATTTTCTAAAATTAGAAAATAAGAAATGTTGAATATATGGAAACAGGAGATAAGAAATTTATGAACTAAAGAGATAAATGTTAAATGATGATTGATCGATATAATTTCCATTTGGAAATAATATCGTTGTTTGCACACGTGTTTTTCTTTGATTGTTAACTCACCGACCATCGAAGTTTTCGACCATTTTAACGTTGTTAATATGGAGAGACCGGTTGGATTATTATCCGAAGAACACCTCCGTATTGGCATAAGCGTTGCGAATCATATATGCCAAAGATAATTGAAGACGGAGTAAACTGCAAGGGCTGTTGTATAAATCTTAGGTAAAGATTGCCTAAGATGGTTGTACTGAATAGTGCCTTCGGTTTGTCCAGTCCGAGGACGATCTGTATGGAAGAATGTCTGACAGAGTATATATAATAGATCACGTAAGTTGATCTCTTCAAACGTATTTACGTTTGGTGGTGGAGGAATTCGTTTCTCTTAGCTGTATCCCATTGTATTTTTGGGGAAATCAATTTGTGATTTGGCGGGTATGACGATGTGACATTCAAAGTGAATAATTGTGTGATCTGTCAGAGATAAGCGTGGCTTCTAGCCTCACGACTAGGAAATGACAAAAATCGGGCAGGAAGCATGGCTATGTAGGTTGCACCTATTAGGATGTATAATCACCTGATCTAGAGTTTCATTTACTTCTAAAAATCTATTGTCGTTGCTGTCCTATTCGGGAAATGGTTGCTGATCCCAACCGTTGGTGATATACATTTGATACACTCAAGCGAAATGAGTGGTCGGTCATGTGTGGCCGAATTGCAAGATGTTCTTGTTGAACCCATTGTATTCCTCTCTAGAGGTACACTAGCGAAAGGTGGTCCCATCCCTTGACATAGTTGGAAATCCATTACCCAATACATGCTTGCGGTTTTGATTGTATACTATATATGTAGAACGTGAGATGAAAGCGTTTCTGCTAGATGATTATTATATTCTGGTTGATAGACACTATTATAATATCAAAAAGTTTTGATAATAATATTAATTTGGATCCTCATAAGAGAAAACCCGTTCCGTTATACGGCGTGGTCTTATCAGATATCGTACATGTTCTCAAACTGTTTTACTCATACCAGTCCCATGATTGACCCGGAGTTTATTTTGTTTTGTTTTCCCTAATCTCTTGGGTGCCCAATTTTGTACGGGCAGTCAAGTAGCCGGGATTTACAGATATACTTGAAGAGCTGGAGCAGGAGGCTTCAGAATTATATAGCTATGGTTATTTCTGTTGTGTTGTAAGTGTTGTACTTTGGAAACGATATGTATATTCAAGTACAGATTTATATTTCAAAGTTATGTTATATATTATATGTTATTCGTTCCGTTGTGAGGTTCGTGTTACTCTGATGTTGTGTTGTTCTTCTTCTTCTATTCTAGGTTTCTATCTTATCTAGCCTCACCCTCTAACTTCTTTCATTAACTACCAGTATTTTCGATCCTTGGATGTTCGATATGTGTTGTATATCATATAACCAAGATCGACTTGTTTCGGGACGTTATACCATTCTGCTCCGGAAGGGTACGTGGCTATCAGTAAGGTCATGTGCTTGGTAGGTGCTATTCCTCCGTTTCCTCCAATTGTCATTGATCTTCTGAGACGACAACGTATTGCTACCATAAAACTCCATACCAATGCTTACGCTACTCTATACACCCTGTATATTGCATATGCAGAGATTCTAATGACTGACCTTGTTTTCAAAGACCTTAATTTCTATTATATTTCAAGCATAGCTCCACAGGGACCCCAAACTTCATTTTCTATGAATCGATCCCCTCCCAGAAGGTATTGTCGGACGGATACAGTAATTTAAGGGATGCTAATTCTGAATGGTTCTACATAAAATATCAAGTTGAATGTGCGAGGAGGTGGCTATAATCAAGTAGGTTGTGGATCCTTCAGTGTATGTTGTGATTGCATTATTAAAGTGCTAATGTTTTCTTTTTCCGTATAGCTCATGATTTCCAAAAGACAGAGGGTCTGGTATACGAAGATCGATTGTCTTGCCTTTTAAAAAGCAAGTCAAACTTCTGCAGAATCAAGAAGTGTATAACTGACGAGAACCTTCATAAACACCATATTCTGGACGTAAGATTCGGGCTTGGTCCGAGTGGGAAGCCCCACAAATACGTCCCCCCTACTCAGACGATTGAGGAATCTAACAGCATGCCCCCAGTCGAGGGGCAAGTGACCATGGAAATTACAAAGACGACCGAGTTTCCAAAAAGTCCTTCGCCTATGGCCGTTCAGGATGACGAAGAGTTGAACATCTACAAAGGGGGATAAATTCGAGTTAATGAATCAAAGGATGCCTCAGTTTCCAAGGAGTAGTCTCCTCTGAAGACTCCACCACCAGTGGAGCCCACAGCTCACGATTTGTTAACAGAGGAGAAAATATTTGGGGATTTGGACAAGATCCCCCTGTACATAAAATCTATACCTCCGAGGATTTTGGAGTGGAACCGTTCTTCCCTATCTCCGAGGAAGAAACCACTCCCATCAAAGAGAAGGATACTACACAAACGAACCTATCTCCGGGCCCTGATCTGTTAGGGGGCATTACACGGGATACACAAATCACATGCACCACTTGTCACAACACCCATATACTGTTTGTATTCACGACCCTTGTACTTGCTTGTTATTCTTTACAGGAAAACTACCTCGTCGCCACTCATATTCTCATCGTAAACTTCATGACTGCACACCCAGACTCAATCCTGTGATTGAGCACGACTGCAGTGATAGTCGGGGAAGGGATAGTCAAGGACACCATGATTCCTATCAGTCGCATTCTACGCGCTCTCGCTCTCCTTCGAGGCAAGATCTCGGGAAGTACCCTAGTCGTCAAATGCCACATGGGGGAGGCAAACAACTTCCCAAGGCTCTGACTCCCGAAGGGTATAGCTCCCCAGGGCAAATCGTCCAAGAAGCATCATGAATCCAAGGACAAGCACAAAGACCCAAGCAAAGGTTTAGAACAAGAGAAAGTAGCTCTTGTCCCTTCTGATCAGCACCACTTGGACACTTCTACCGCACAGGAGGTAGCCTTGACTTCTAATAATAAAGAAAAGCTAGAGCATTTGCGAAAGCAGTTCCCCGACATCTATTTTGAAAGGTTGTTTTTCATTCCAGATTTCGAACCGATTCCTAATTAATGGGATATAGAAGTCATAGATCGAGTCAGCCATATGGCTAAACAATACAGGGCAATGAAAAAGCATGCCAAGAATCTTTCAGAAGTTATCCGTCATTTGGAGTAGATGCGGCCAGGTCTAGAGTGAAGATTGAACATGGCATTAAGGCCAGAAACAAGGCTGAGAAAGAACTTGATGATACTTATGCTTTTCTTGCCTTAGCTCGTAGAGATGCCGAAAACTATAAGACAGAGTTAGAGAGTGCAAAGAAACTCTTTCACCTTGAACTTGATTCAAACAGCCAAGAGCGGTTGGCTCTGAAAAAGGAGATAGAGGATCTCAAGTCAATCAATACCGAGCTGAAAACATCACAGGATCGCTTCGCCGTGGAAAAGGTGCTTGGGAGAAAGAAATGGCTGGCTTAAAGATACTTGCTCATGCTAAGGAAAGAGCAGCTCTCGCTGAAAGTAATGTTAATGAATCTCTTGAGTCTGCCTCCATATCTACCACTAAGCTTGCCACAACTGAACAGGAGATAAAGGGGTTTGATGAATTATTAATGGACTTTTTGGCTCATGTCATCCAAACCCGAGATATTTCTTGGATCGGCAACTATCCCACTACCTTAGTTGATGTATAGGAACATATTGTCGAGAGTGAAAGGCAATGCTTAAAGGTCCAGGATATCGATGAGAACCAGCTTATGCAGAGCTTTCTCAGGGGTGGAGAGCATGAGGCTTTAGTAGAGGGAAGGCGTCAAATTAAGGAATCCATGGAGGCAGAGAGGCTTAAGCTCAAAGGCAAGAACAAGATTGATGAAGGTTCTAGCTCAGAAACGGAGCCCAAGACTTCTGAGGTTGAGGAGTATAATCCAGATGATCCATTGATCTCCGAAGTCCTAGTTCCTCCAGTTGTTGGGGTTTCTACTACATCCCCAGGCAAGGAGTCAGTGAAAGGTATCTCCATTTTCTCTCCATAATTTCTCAAAGCTATTGTAACTTTCCGTCGCTTTGTGGAGCAAACAATCGAGAAGACCACATTTTCTCCCAAATTAATAACAGTTACTTCTCAGATATATGTGCCAAGCCGGCCGAATTAATTGTAGAAAAGCAAGTAGAGAACGAGAAGGTCAACGTACCATCAAGTACTGAGATCCCTGAAGTTCCAAAGAAAACTAAGGTCGAAGTAACCGAGAAGGCCATTGTGGCCTCAAGTACTGATGTTCCTAATGATGCTGAAATCATCGGAGCCTTAAAAGATACCGACGGTGACAACGAGGATGAAGAGGAGGAGATCGCCATCACGGGAGAGACAAAGGCTGATGACAGCATGACCTTAGCAAACATGATGGCCAAACAGGATGAACAACTGAAATTAAAAATAGAGGAATAGCCTTTAACTGTACCACCTTTCTCTACAGCTGATCCCAGATCCAGATTAATTATAAAGCTCTTCAACAAGTTGATAACTACACATCTTGCGTCCCAGTCCTCTGACATTCCACAAGATCCTCCTTCGGATAAGAAGAAGAGGAAGAAGCATGACAAATCTGACGCCGACAAGGAGGAGCCAGAGAAGCAAAAGAAAAGTCAAAGTCATCCCCAAATCCCAAATAAAGCTCATTTTTTATATTTTTTAGATCTTTCATTGGCCTTATGATGTAGTCATGAGAATGGCCCTCACTTTTTTTTCTAGCTTTATTTTGTAAACCTGCAATAGTAAATGAAGTTATGTTTCCTTTGCATTGTTGTGTACCTGCAAGTTTATCATACTTAGTCATACATAAATATTTGTATCGTAACTAAGTCAGAATCATGTGCAATGAAAATTTAAAATTCCTGCACTACGCGTATATGTGTATGAGTATGCCCCCAATCAATCATTAACATGATGTATGGCCAGGTTTTGTTGAGGATTGATTAGAATCGAACATATGTTGCCCCCCATGTTTGGAAATGAGGGGTTCAATCAAAATGCCTTTATACTCTCCTGTTGTAACACCCCGTATTTTCTGTGAATATAAGAATGACAAACTAGAGAATAATTAAATTGTAATAGAATAACTAAGGGAAACGGTTAAGCCATTGCGTTCGTCTCAAAATTTTGCTTGGAATAGAGTCCAAGTTTGCGTAAATTGGACTCCGTATGAAGAAGATATGGCCTTCGGAAGTTTCAATAAAAACCAGCCCAAAATTCAAAATTCAGATTCGAAATTCAAACCAGACACCCGGGCTGGGCAGGAAAAATTCCGGCCCAGGACCCAGGTCAACACTGGAGTCAACCTGGAGGTCGGCCTGGGTACACAGGTCAACCTTAGGGTCGACCTCCCCCCTTTTCCAGATCTGGAGATAGATCAATTTTTCTGCACCTGGACGCCTTTCTGACGGGATTCGTGAGCTCTAACATATTTAAACACTCCCAAACCTAGCTCTCTCTCCACACAATTTCATTCTTCCTATACTCTGCCTCTATTCTAATAAAAATAAAATAATGGCGTCACTACTCTGCTAGAATCAAAACTAGAACTAGTGCATCTTCTTCAATCTAAATAGAATTAAAAGAACGTCTAATCTACATCAAAGGAAAGCTATTCAGCATCAGAAAACAGATTTCAGAAAAACTAGACTTGCCTATATTTTGTAAGTACAGTTATATTTCTGATTTAAACATTAATTGGAAGTCATGGCTTGTAAGAAACTGATATTAGAACGGTGCCTATTAGTTTATCTATGCGGATTCATGTTTATTCATGCGATTTTCCTATGTTATATTCTTGTGATGAAACTATTGCCTATGACTATGACTATGATTATGAGACCTTTGCCTAAGACTATGACCATGAAACTGTTGCCTATGAAATTATTGCCTATGACTATGATTCATGAATATGAGACTGCTGCCTACGACTATGATTCATAACTATGAGACTATTGCCTATGACATTGATTAAGAAATTATTGTGATTAGTCGCCCATGACTATTGCGGTTAATTGCTTATAACTATTGTAGTTAGTTGCTTATGCCTATTCCCATTGTTACAATTAACCAATCATGTTGTACCTTGAACTGGCATTATGTTGGAACAAATCACATATGCCTATTCCCTTGATTAGTTGGATCTCATATTTAGTGTGTAACTTGGCTAGTTTATTCCTATTCACTATTATGTACATCGAACCTGTTGGAGCCATTATTTTTGCATGCCAATTCTTTTATATCAATCCTTGTGCTTATCCCCTATTCCTTTTGTTAGTGCCATTTCATGAGTACTTAGAAAACTTGTGAAATCATGTTATACGTACGATTATGATGCAGGGATTAGGCGTAGCTTAATTAAGTTAAATTGGCATAATAAATATGTTGGCATAACCTAAATTGGCTATAATAGTGAATGATTTACATGCATATTAGACTTGGGCATAAATTGATAAATTTTAAGGTATATAATTGGCATGTAAACTAAGTTTTGGACATAAACGGTAAACTAGAATATTGAATCTAGTTTTGACATGAACTGAAAATTGGAATATTAATCTAGATTGGGCATGAACTGAAAAAGGGGAATATTAAATCTAAATTGGTATAAACTGCAAGTTGGGCTAATTGATAGGTAAATCAAGTGTTGGGCATAGAATATAAGTATGTTAATTGGCATGACAAATGAATATGATCTAGGCTAAATTGATTTATGGAAAATTTACATAAATAGTAAATATGTAAATTAGAGAAGAGGAAAATGCCTAACCCGAGGTTAGATTGAGTTGTGGTGTAAAATTGCCCGGCACATCCAGTAACCCCGACAATACATGTCTAATGTGAGAGGTTTGTGCATGTAAACTAGACAAGTAAACTAGACAAGAGGGTAAGGTTAAGTAAGTTTTAACCGTTACAACATGCTAACTAGAATAGATGGTGGGGTTTAGTAAACTTAGAACACTTAGCAGTTATAGCATGATAAATAAATAGGGTTAAGTTAATGAGAGACACTTAACCAGTATAACCTGACAAATGAGTAAGGTTAAGGAACACTTAACCAATTTTATATGATGTAGGGGTGGGTTAAGTCAACATGAACCGCTAGATAACACTTAACCAACTTGACATGATATATGGGTAGGTTAAGCCAATGTAAACTGCTGGATAACACTTAACCAATCCAACATGACGAGGAAGAGAACTAAGTAGTAAACCTTAGTTAAGAGGACTAAGTTGTAAACCTTAGTTAAGAAAACGAACGATTCAGGAAACTAAGTAGTAAACCTTAATTAATAGAACTAAGTAGTAAACCTTAGTCAAGAAAACTAAGTAGAATACGAGGAGGAGCGAACGTCCATCTGATCATGAAGAAGGCTCCAATGAACCGGGTTACGAATCACGCGACTTTGAGGGGACGTGAGGGTACTCTTGGTATCCCTCTGTGAGGCTGCAGATGATCCTCCTGGGCTCACAGAGGTAAAGGTCTGCGTTAGAAGAGCCAAGGGTATGCCTTGGTTGCAATAATAAGGCAACCTTAAGACTAGGATGGACCAGCGTGATTCGGCGAGACCAGTTTTTGCCCTGTGATAGCAACTCGTCGTCTACCTACCATCTTGAGTCAGTCGAGATACGTAAAGTGGAAAGGCGGAGAACTCCAAAAGACAATATACTTGCTATCTAGTTATGGGTGAGATTGGCCAATAGGTTTGTGGGGGCATAAAGGGCCTGCGTACAGTTCTCATTCTCGATTATCTTGGGTGCCTTTCATTTGTTAGTCGAGGGACGGGTCTAGTGGGACCATAGCCACTGTAAAAGCAAACCTTAGCATCAGCAATCGGCAGATATCTGAAAGCTCCCGACCGAGTTCGTGTTTCTTGATTAGCCCTTCCACGGGACTCAGGTCGCACATATAGAGGACATGTGCATCTAGACTTCGATAACGGTTCACGACACATATGTGGGGAAAGTCTAGGAACATATACCGCTTTGGGTAGTGTGTCCTAGACTAGGGGCATCTTTCGATAGGTAGCATATTCCCTAGTTGGACCTAGGTCGCGTAAACCCTGAATCCAAGAAGCGTTCAATAGGTAGCATAAACCCAGTGGCCCTGGGTAGCGTAAACCCTGGTTGAATCTAGGAAGCATTCGATAGGTAAGCCCTAGTTGGATCTAGGTAACACTCGATGGATAAGGGACTGCATACACAATAAAAGGGGGATCATTTTATCATGAACACACGATGCTAGTGAAACATTCCTTAGTGGGTGCAGAGAAATAGAAGTGGATGCGATAGCCATTTCCGTTAATCTTAGCTTGTCTTATTTTAGGATTATCTCATCACTATGGTATGGTTCTAAGTTCAGTTTGTTACTGTCATAGTACTTTTCTTGTTTGCATGCTGAAGTATAACTGGACTTACCAGACTTATGTCTGACCTAGTTTTTTTACGCCTCTTTTCTTCCGTTCCCCCCCCCCCCAGGTAGCCAGGGAGGGAATAGCTCAGCTCATTTTGGACTGTTACTCTTCCCGAGCTTGAAGATTCTTTGACGCATTGCTTTGAACTCCATTTTCTACTGCTATGGTTGGCTCATGCTTTCTTGGGGATATCATTGTCAGTTAATGCTTCTTTATTTTAAACAAGACAGATGCTTTGTTGTAATAAGTATTGGTGTTGTAAAACAATCTTTGTACAAGTTGTGTTTTAATCAATAAAGGTTATTTATTTTCCACTACTTTATTTGTCTGTCTTGTAATTTTTCTGCAACTTGTACCAAAAATGCTCCACCGAAGTTAAGGCATTCCCTTTGCGAGTGACCTTAACGGAGGTGGGGTGTTACACTTGGTATCAAAGCTGAAGGTTACCGGATCAGATAAAAAGATTTGAAAAATTATTTTCAACGGTTTTATAAAAAGCATTTTCAAAAGAAAAGTTTTGTTTTAAAGGCATATTCCCCATAGCCATATGCACTATCTTTTGATCCTCTGTTTGAATCCTTGTTTCCTTCTTTCCTTTGTCTCTGGGGCTTCTGGCTTTCTGGGAGGTAACCTCATCGTGACATGGTTCCATAGGCTTGATAAGACTACGACACTTGTCAATGGGAAAAAAGCGCCTAACTCCCATCCGTAGCCATAATTTTCTTTCTAGCTTTGTAGGATTCTCCATGCGATAGAGGCAGCTTTCGAGAGACATGTCAACAAGTTACACAAGGATGAAGAACCCATGGATATGGACTTGGAGGGGAGGAAAGAATAGTAAAACCTAAAACAGGAGGAAGTATCTTTATTTTGGTCGCATAATTAAGGGCAAGGGCAAGAACAAAAGATAGGATTTTTTGGAAGACAAGCGCATGCTCTCACTGCCAGCATACCTGAGAGAGAGGTAGTAAAGTTTCTGTTGAAGAAGACTAGTTTTTTCTTTTTGATCATCATGTTTGTACACTATATTATTCTAGTGCGTCGCACACATTTGTATATGTTGCTTTAGTTGAGTTTCTGCTCCCTAGATAATGTATAGTGGAGGATCCCATTATAGTCTCAAATCCAATTGCTGGTTCGAATCGTTTATCTTTGACTTATGAGGATTTGATAATAGCTATATTAATGCTTATGTTTTTGGTTTCGTCGGCTATGGGTTGTTTCTAGGCATGGATTAGTTAGCTAGTAATTGTGAAAGGAGGGTATTTAGACTTTCGACTTGCCTCGGAAATACCCTCGAGATTTCGTGTGATCCTAAGGGATCAGTTTGTCTTAGCTACCTAGAATCACTTTATGTATTTATCGACAATTTTTGATCCGTTGGAGTAGCCCATGAGTACGCAAGATGTTTTGATTAGGGTAGGAGTATTCCCCCTAAAACTCGAGACAGACTTCCGCGTATATCTAGATGACACTGCAAATCCAGTTATGCGATCAACGATAGTTTTGGAGCAAGATTGGCGAGGATAGCCAGAGTCGGTTAAGTGCTTAATTGTTTGGTTGTTCTGCTAGTATCATCTCACATAGATCGTCCAAATTCGGAGGAGGTATCCCTTGGGTGCTTTTCTGATATTGGTTTAGGCCTTTGGGGCTTGTATTTGAGGGATGTCGAGTTCGACTAGGATGGTTTTCATGAGAAATAAATGGTTGGGTCTGGCACCCTACGTAAGACTGACCCTGAGAGGGATAAAAAGCACATAGCAACCATTAGCTATAGACCCTCAGATTTGTAACATGATGGATAAGCTAAGTAGAGGAGAGACCTCTAATCATCTTAGGATATACACTTGTTATCATGCTTAACATCTGTTTATCTTGGAAGGGTGGTTCGACTACATTGGATAACCTCTAGCACAGTAAGTGACCAAGGTCCTATCTTTACTAGTGATTTGTGGAAATGGATGTCTAGAAGCTCGCAACCGTGAAGTTAAGGTATAGTGGAGAGAAGCTCACGAAGGTGCAACTTAAAAGACTAAAGACTAGATACGCGCATCATACCCTTTTTGAGGATATATCCTTGATCTCTCTTTTTCTATAGAGTTTATTTGCCTGACTAGTCTCTATCTTTTAAGTATATCCTCTCGGTCTTATCCTTAATTCTTAAGTAGAAGACAATGGATGTAAACATGTGTTTGAAACTTGTTATGTTTGATGGTTGCAAGTAGTTACTAGTGGTTGCTCGTGAGTGCATATACACACATTAGGCACTAGATTGGCTCAATCATTTCCTTATTACATATACATATATGTATTTATGAAACTTGATGTGTTATCATCTGGATGATGCATTTGTATGAATGATTGTGCACTCATGAAGAAGTTATAAAATACGATTAGGAGTAGTTGCATACACGATGGACTCATGGCACTGAAATGATTTGCATTAAGGAGGTCAACTGAATCAGTAGACCGCCTGATTTTGCATTAGATAAGGACATATACACACACACTATGCATATGATCATGAAAAGCATTAGAAACCTTCTAAGGAAAATGGATGCCTGTGATTGGATGGTTGAGTAGATGGGTGATTGGATGGTAGGACACATTTTGCCTAACTTGAAGATTTCGGGGACGAAATCCTTTAAGGATGGAAGAATGTAACACTCCGTATTTTCTGTAAACATAAGAATGACAAACTAGAGAATAATTAAATTGTAACAGAATAATTAAGGGAAACGGGTTATGCCATTGCGTTCGTCTCAAAATTCTGCTTGGAATAGAGTCCAAGTTTGCGTAAATCAGACTCCGTATGAAGAAGATATGGCCTTCGGAAGTTTCAATAACAACCAGCCCAAAATTCAAAATTTAGATTCGAAATTCAAACCAGACACCCGGGCTGGGCGGGAAAAATTCCCGCCTAGGACCCAGGTCGACACTAGGGTCGACCTGGGGGTCTACCTGGGTACACAAGTCGACATAAGGGTCGACCTCCCCTCCCCCCCCCCCCCCCTTTTCCCAGATCTGGAGAGAGATCCATTTTTCTGCACCTGGATGCCTTTCTGATCGGATTCATGAGCTCTAACCTATTTAAACACCCCTAAACCTAGCTTTCTCTCCACACAATTTCATTTTGCCTATAATCTGCCTCTATTCTAATTAAAATAAAATAATGGCGTCGCTACTCTGCTAGAATCAAAACTAGAACTAGTGCATCTTCTTCCAATCTAAATAGAATTAAAAGAACGTCTAATCTACATCAAAGGAAAGGTATTCAGCTTCAGAAAAACATATTTCAGAAAAACAAGACTTGCCTATATTTTGTAAGTACAGTTATATTTCCGATTTAAACATTAATTGGAAGTCATGGCTTGTAAGAAACTGATATTAGAACGGTGCCTATTAGTTTATCTATGTGGATTCATGTTTATTCATGCGATTTTCCTATGTTATATTCTTGTGATGAAACTATTATCTATGACTATGACTATGAGACCTTTGCCTAAGACTATGGCCATGAAACTGTTGTCTATGAAATTATTGCTTATGACTATGATTCGTGACTATAAGACTGGTGCCCACAACTATGATTCATAACTATGAGACTATTGCCCATGACATTGATTAAGAAATTATTGTGATTAGTCGCCCATGACTACTGTGCTTAATTGCCTATAACTATTGTAGTTAGTTGCTTATGCCTATACCCATTGTTACAATTAACCAATCATGTTGTACCCTGAACTGGCATTATGTTGGACCAAATCACCTATGCCTATTCCCTTGATTATTTTGGATTTCATATTTAGTGTGTAAGTGGGCTAGTTTATTCCTATTCACTATTATGTACATCGAACCTGTTGGAGCCATTATTTTTGCATGCCTATTCTCTTATATCAATTCTTGTGCTTATCCCCTATTCCTTTTGTTAGTGCCATTTCATGAGTACTTAGAAAACTTGTGAAATCATGTTATAAGTACGATTATGATGCGGGGATTGGGCGTAGCTTAATTAAGTTAATTTGGCATAATAAATATGTTGTCATAATCTAAATTGGCTATAATAGTGAATGATTTACATGTATATTAGACTTGGGCATAAATTGATAAATTATAATTGGCCGCAAAGTATGTAATTGGCATGTAAACCAAGTTTTGGACATAAACGGTGAACTAGAATATTGAATTTAGTTTTGACATGAACTGAAAATTGGAATATTAATCTAGATTAGGCATGAACCGGAAAAAGGGGAATATTAAATCTAAATTGGTATAAACTGCAAGTTGGGCTAATTGATAGGTAAATCAAATTTTGGGCATAGAATATAAGTATGTTTATTGGCATGAATGACAAATGAATATGATCTAAGCTAAATTGATTTACGGAAAATTTACATAAATAGTAAATATGTAAATTAGTGGAGAGGAAAATGCCTAACTCGAGATTAGATTGAGTTGTGGTGTAAAACTGCCCGGAACCGCCCGACACATCCAGTAACCACAACAATACATGTCTAATGTGAGAGGTTTGTGCATCAAGCCCAGAAAGACCTGAGGTTAGACTGAGTTGTGGTGTAAAACTGCCCAGAACCGACCGGCATATCCAGTAACCACAACAATATCTACCTAATGTGAGTGGTTGGTACTGTAATTAATTAATTAAAGCTCATGAACAATCAAGCTAGAAATGGTGAGGTTAAGTAATTAAGGAAACACTTAACCAACTTAACATGTTAACAAGACAAGAAGTGTAGGATTATGTAATTGAGAAAACACTTAGCCAATTCAACATGTTAACTAGACAAGATTGATAGGGGTTAAGTTAATTTGGACACTTAACCAACTTAACATGTTAACAAAGCAAGATTTGTGGGGGTTAAGTAACTAAGGAAACACTTAACCATTATATATAACATGTAAACTAGACAAGTGGATAAGGTTAAGTAAATGTTTAACCGTTATAACATGCTAACTAGACTAGATGGTGGGGTTAAGTAAACTTAGAACACTTAGCCATTATAGCATGATAAATAAACAGGGTTAAGTTAATGAGAGACACTTAACCAGTATAACCTGATAAACGAGTAGGGTTGAGGAACACTTAACCAATTTGGTATGATGTAGGGGTGGGTTAAGTCAACATGAACCGCTAGATAACACTTAACCAACTTGATATGATGTATAGGTAGGTTTAGTTAACGTAAACTGCTGGATAACACTTAACCAATCCAACATGTCGAGGAAGAGAACTAAGTAGTAAACCTTAGTTAAGGGGACTAAGTTGTAAACCTTAGTTAAGAAAACAAACGATTCAGGAAACTAAGTAGTAAACCTTAGTTAAGGGAACTAAGTAGTAAACCTTAGTCAAGAAAACCAAGTAGAATACGAGGAGGAGTGAACGTCCATCTGATCATGAAGAAGGCTCCAATGAACCGGGTTACGAAGCTCGCGACTTCGAGGGGACGTGAGGGTACTCTTGGTATCCCTCTGTGAGGCTACAGATGATCCTCTAGGGCTCACATAGGTCAAGGTATGCGTTAGAAGAGCAAAGGGTATGCCTTGGTTGCAATAATAAGGCAACCTAAAGACTAGGATGGACCATCGTGGTTCGGCGAGACCAGTTTTTGCCCTGTGACAGCAACTCGTCGTCTACCTACCATCTTGAGTCAATCGAGATACGTAAAGAGGAAAGACAGAGAACTCCAAAAGACCATATACTTGCTATCTAGTTATGGGTGAGATTGACCAATAGGTTTGTGGGGCATACAGGGCCTGCGTACAGTTCTCATTCTCTATTTTCTTAGGTGCCTTTCATTTGTTAGTTGAGGGAGGGGTATAGTGGGACCATAGCCACTGTAAAAGCAGACCTTAGCATCTGCAATTGGCAGATATCTGAAAGCTCCCGAAAGAGTTCCTTGTTTCTTGATTAGCCCTGCCACGGGACTTGGGTCACACATATAGAGGACATGTGCATCTAGACTTCAATAACGATTCACAACACATATGTGCGGAAAGTCTAGGAACATATACCGCTCTGGGTAGTGTATCCTAGACTAGGGGCATCGTTCGATAGGTAGCATAATTCCTAGTTGGACCTAGGTCGCGTAAACCTTGAATCCAAGAAGCATTCAATAGGTAGCATAAATCCCAATGGCCTTGGGTAGCGAAAACCCTGGTTGAATCTAGGAAGCATTCGATAGGTAAGCCCTAATTGGATATAGGTAACACTCGATGGATAAGAGACTGCATACATAACAAAAAGGGGATCATTTTATCATGAACACACGATGCTAGTGAAACAGTCCTTAGTGGGTGCAGAGAAATAGAAGTGGATGCGATAGCCGTTTCCGTTAATCTTACCTTTTCTTGTTTTAGGATTATCTTATCACTGTGGTATGGTTCTAAGTTCAGTTTATTCATGTCATAGTCCTTTTCTTGTTTGCATGCTGAAGTATAACTGGACTTACTAGAATTATGTCTGACCTAGTTTGTTTTCGCCTCTTTTCTTCCGTTCCCCCTCCCCCCAGGTAGACAGGGACGGAATAGCTCAGCTCATTTTGCACCATTACTCTTCCCGAGCTTGAAGATTCTTTGACGCATTGCTTTGAACTCCATTTTCTACTGCTATGGCTTGCTCATGCTTTATTAGGGAATATCATTGTCAGTTTATGCTTCTTTATTTTAAACAAGACAGATGCTTTGTTGTAATAAGTATTGGTGTTGTAAAACAATCTTTGTACAAGCTGTGTTTTAATCAATAAAGGTTATTTATTTTCCGCTGCTTTATTTGTCTGTCTTGTAATTTTTCTGCAACTTGTACCAAAAATGCTCCACCGAAGTTAAGGCATTCCCTTTGCGAGTGACCTTAACGAAGGTAGGGTGTTACACCTGTCGTATGCCCTGGATAGAGTTCGAACTCAGTTTCAGTTTGCCCCTAATCCTTCAATGGGGGTAGGAGTTCATTTGCAGCGCTCAATCCCTGGCGCCTTTATACTCACCCGTCAGATGCCAAGGGCAGAGTTTAGTAGAGACGGTCTTTTTAATCATGGTGCACCTTCACGCCTCATGGACAATTCATTTCCTTGTCCTTTATACTCTTTCTCAGGTTACGAGAACTAGAGTGTCGATAGTTGTGTCGTTTACTTTGTTGCACCCTCGATGCTCTGCATACTGTTGACCTCCTGATCTGATAGAAGGCACTTTGAATTACGTGCTTTGAGATTGCCATGAGGTTTTATAGCAAATTTCATAATTATAACAGCTCATGTAAATAAAGAATAAAAGAGTAACTAAAAAATGGTGCGATAAAAGTAAACCACACATGGTATTTTATAGTGGTTCGGTCGAATCATGACCTACGTCCACTTTAATATCTTTTGCTTATGTAACCAGACTGTTCTAGGCAAGTCGTGCCTTTTTACATGGTCCTAAAAAAAAGAATAAAGATGAAAATTTTATGTCAAGTAGTGCCGTAGATGCTGGGCGTTCCACACTATGGGGATTTCATTTCTGTCCACGGTCGCTAGCGTGAAGGATCTGTTATCAAGCCTCTGTATAATGGTGTATGGTCCTTCCCATTTTAGACCCAAATGGACTGGGGGTGGAAAGACACGCTTTAGAACCAAGTCTTCGGGTTCAAAGCGTCAAGCTCGGACCTTTTTATTGTAATACTGAGCAACTTGCTGCTTGTGCCTCAAGGCACGTAGGTTCGCTTCGTCCCTTTTTCCCCTAACCATATCCAGGGATTCGAGGAGCAACTTATTGTTAGTTATTGGGTCGTAATAAGTTGCTCTGTGAGATGGTACTTCTAATTCAACCGGGATGACCACCTCAGATCCAAAAGTATGGGAGAAGGGAGTGTGCCCAGTAGTCGATTTATAGGTTGTTCTGTGGGCCCATAGTGCCAAAGGCAACTAGTCGACCCACATGGCACTGGCCCGCTTTAATTGCTTCTTCAGAATGGACTTGATTACTTTGTTCACCGCTTTTACTTGTCCATTCGATTGTGGATGCGCGATGGCAGTGTATCTTTTCTCGATATGATATTTCTGGCAAAAAATCCTGGAATTCAATGCTATCAAATTGGGTCCCGTTATTTGTTATGATGACTTTCGGGATTCCAAATCGACATATGATGTTTCTGACTACAAAGTTTATCACTCGTTTTGTTGTGATCGTAGTTTGCGGTTCAGCTTCGACCCACTTTGTGAAGTAACCCACGGCCACAATAGCGAACTTTGCTCTGCCCTTTGCAATGGGGAGGCTTCCAATAATGTCAATTCCCCAGATAGCAAAGGTCCACTGGATCATCATTGTCTTCAATTAGCTGGGAGGTACTCTGAGAATCTTAGAAAATTTCTAGCATATGTCACAACACCGTGCATATTTAGCCGCATCTTTGTTTACGGTAGGCATGAAAAAACCATATCGTAATATCTTCCTTGCCAATGTTTGGCCCCCAATGTGGTCACCACATTCAACTTTATGTACTTCTCTCAATACTCGTTCAATGTCGTCATGGGATACGCACCGGAGGAGTGGCATCGAGAACCCTTGTCGATATAGGACTTCGTCTTGCATGACATATCTGGAGGCTTTATGAATGACGACATGCCTTTCTCTCTTTTTGGTGGGAAGCATCCCATTTATCAGGAAGTTGTTTAAGGGTGTCATCCATGACTCCCTTTCTGGCTCAGTCTCAGCACAAGATCAATTTCCATCTGATCGACGCTTGGAAACTGTAATATCTCAATCTGAGCCATTTTGTGTCCTCAGGACTGTCGGAACTAGCCAACTTGGCCACATTTGCCTTCTGATTCTCCGATCGAGGAATATGGGTTATGCTGTAGTGTTCAAATTCATCCAGCAATTTCCTCACTTCCTTCAAATATGATACAAGCCTGGGCCCCTTGGCTTGGAACTCCCTATTGGTCTGGTTCACAACTATCTTGGAATCGCAAAAGATATCCTGCTTTGCTATCCCCGACTCCTTTGCAAGTTTTAACTGACAATCAGGGCTTCGTACTCCGAGTCATTGTTCGTGGCATGGAACTCCATTATCAAATCATAGTATATTGATCGATTCTCAGGAGTAACCAGTACAACTCTGACACCAGACAGCCTATCATTCTTGGCACCGTCTGCATACAGCTTCCAGGTATTAGGGTCGAATAGTTCCTTTGAGGGACCGGCTTCTTCAATCATTACATATTCCTCAGGGACAGTGAACTCTGCAATGAAATCATTCAACACTTTCCCCTTATCAATCTTCGGGGCTAAAAGTTCAGACCAAACTGACTTAACTCTATATTCCATTTGAGTAGCCTCTCGGATGCCTCTGGTCTCTGCAAGACTTGCCAGAGTGGATGGTCCACGTATATGGTGATGACATGAGCATGAAAATAGTGGCAGAGCTTTCTAGATGCGATCAGCATGTTATACGCAAGCTTTTCTATCTTTGGGTAGTTCCGTTCTACTGTCGCTAACTTCTTGCTCACATAATACACGGGCCTCTGGACTTTATCTTCTTCTCTTACCAAGGATGAACTAATTGCGTGGGACGATACTGCCAAGTATACGAACAAATCCTCACGGTATACTGGCTTGGACAGTATCGGGGGTCTTTCTAAATGATTCAGTAAATTCTGAAAAGCTTCCACACAATCGGGAGTCCATTTGAAATTGTGTTTTCCTCACTTTATCAAGTCGAAGAATGGGATGCACTTATCTGTAGCTTTAGAAATGAATCTACTTAATGCGGCTACCTTTCCGATGAGGCTTTGCACATCCTTGATCTGCCTTGGTGTTTGGATATTCCTGATTGCTACGATTTCATCTGGATTGATTTCAATTCCATGTGAGCTAACAATAAACCCCAGGAATTTTCCGGAGGCAACTCCAAATGAACACTTCAGAGGGTTGAGCCTCATCCCGTATCATCGGAGGATGACAAACATTTCTGGTACGTTATCAATATGGTCGGAAGATTGTCTGGATTTTTCTAACATGTCGCCAACATACACTTCCATCGTCTTCCCAATCTGATTGTAGAACATTCTATTTACTAGACGTTGGTATGTAGCTCCAACGTTCTTTAAACCGAAAGGCATCACTACATAGAAGTACAGTCCCAAATATGTGATGAAGCTAGTATGTTCCTGATCTGGAACATGCATGGTAATCTGGTCATATCCAGAGTACGCATCCATAAAGGATAGGAGTTCATTACCTGCTGTTGAATCCGCTAGCTGGTCGATCCTAGGATAAGGAAAACTGTCCTTCGGGCAAGCTTTATTCAAGTCTGAAAAATCAGTGCATGTATGCCACTTTCCATTGGCCTTCTTTACTAAAACGGGATTTGAGTTCCATTCTGGATAAACCGAATGTCTAATGAATCCGTTGCCTCTCAACTTCTCAACTTCTTCCGTCAAAGCAACTGACCCCTCTGGGCCGAGCATTCGCCTCTTCTGCTTAACGGGCAGATGTTTTGGGTTGATACTCAATGAGTGTCTCACAATTGAGGGTGATATCCCGCACATATCGGCGTAGGTCCAAGCAAACACATCCAAATTTTCCTTTAAAAAAATCTGACAATTCCTTTACTCGAAGACGGTTTAACTGGGATCCGATTTTCAAAACCTTCGTTGGGTCATCATTGTCAATTGGGACATCCACAGTTGTTTCATTAGACGTCGCCATTCTCCCCCCAGGCTCTTCGTCCTCTTTGGGATCTATGTCCTCGAGCAATTCTCCGGGTGACTCCCTCGCGGTCGTCTCCCTTAGTTGCTATGTTGACCCCTCCTTCACGGGAGGGGAAGCACCTTTGGTTTCTATATTCAGTCCTTTCGTCAACATCTTCATTCCGCCATATAGCAGGCCCGTCCAGTGGGCTGGTCACCTCTAATCACTCCCACTCCCGCATTTGTCGGGAATTTCAGCAATAAGCACCAGGGCGCGACGCAGGCCCTGAACTCTGCATGGGTCGGTCGGCCCAAAAAGGCAGTATAGGGCGAGTCAATGTCCACAACCACAAATGGGAGAATCCTCACTCTCCGGCGATCTCCTTCACGCAGTGTCACTGATAATTCTGCATATCCCATCGGAGCTGTCGAGGCCCCATTAAAGCCACGTATCCATCCGTCGCATGGCTTCAAATTCCCGACTTTGAGCTTCATCTGATCAAATGCTTTCTTAAACATAATATTAACTGAGCTTCCATTTTCCACTAAGACCACGTGGACTAAAGCAGGACCAATGGTCGATGTGATCACTAAGGGGTCCTCGGTAGGGGAATGAACTCCAATACTTTCTCTATCACAGAATATGACATCGTCAGACATTGTTTTTTATTGTTTTATTAGATCTGTATCTTCGGGATTACTGCACTCTCCTATTCCAATGCGCTTGGATGCATTCACATATTGGTCCATTGCCCTGAAGCTGTGTCCAGCCGGGTGAGGCCCTTCTACTATAGTGTTAATAAAAATATTCTTTCCCTTCTGTTGAGCAATGGGCCTTGAAGTAGGTTGGTTTTGATTCGGGGCCTGTCTACTGGAGCGACCTTGTATTTGTCCAACTTCCCTTCTCTAAGGAGTTTTTCAATGACGTCTCTCAAGTGTTGGCATTCGTTAGTGGAGTAACCATGAGTTTGATGGAAAAGCCAGAATTTTCTTGTCTCACACTCTTTCTCTGTTGAATCTCTTGGTGGAGGCCTCTTATATCGAAGAACATTATAAGTTTCCAGGAAAAAATATTTTCTAATGTATCATTCAGTGGTGTAAATTTCTCAAATGCTTTGAACCGAGGTCTATTTTTGTGAATCATTTCCCCGATTCTTCTTCCGACTGTCGTTCGCATTCTGGCGGTCGCTACCTTGATTTTTATTTCCAACATTCACCTCTACCTTTCCAGAGCTATCTCTGGACTGTTTGATGGCCACATTTCTCTGTATATCTTCCTTATCAGCGGCTTTCCTCTTTCGTTAGCATACAACTCCTCTTGGCGCAGACGGATATTGGCTTTCTCATAGAATATTTCCTTGGTAAGTGGCGGTTTCCCAGCTAAGTATTTGCCGAATTTCGTATCTTTATCTACTCCGTCAATTAAGGCCATCAGGATCGATTGTTCGTGAGGGTCTCTAACCTCCACAACCGCTAAGTTTAAGCGGTCTGGGTGTAATCTCAGAGTTTCATCTGGGCGTTGCTTGATAAGTGATGGTTCAATAACATTTTTGGACCTTTGAGTACGAAGTCGAAATTGATTTATGAATCTTTCGCTCAATTTCTTGAAGCTAGAAATCGATTGAGCAGGCAAGCGAGTAAACCACATTAATGCCATATCCTCTATAAAGGTCGGGAAGGCTTTGTACTTCACTGTGTCGGGAGCGGCTGCAGCATTCATATACAATGAATATCTCATTAAACGCTGGATTAGGTCCGTCCTGCCTGAGTAACGGTTCATCGTTGGCATGTCGAATCGTCTTGGAAATCGAACATCTAATATATCATCAGTAAATGGCGTATGACTGCGGTCTATACCCCAATCTTCATTCCTTTGTCCATGACTATCTGCCATAATCTGCCTCACCATTGCTTCAACATCGGCATTGGTTAATGTGAATTCAGGATCAGTACTCCTTACCCTGCGGGGCCCTCCAATGTCTCTTCGATGTATTGCTCCAAAGTTTGGGGCGTGAGAAGAACTTCCTTGCCCCCTGTGGCCATGGTCAATCACGTGGCGAGGGGGTTGCAATGGTTGATTCTCAATAGGGTTATCGATAACCTCATCCCTAGGCAGTGTTGTGGTCCCTTCTACAGGTAACGAGGCAAGAATATTCCTATTACGATTGTCCCGCCCCAGGTTGAGCGTCGTCTTTGCTCTGAAGGGGAGTGATCCAAACCGAGCTGCTCCACATTTTCAACCCTTTCTAGCAGAGGTCGTCGTTGGTGTCTCGGAGGTTCTTCCGATGAGGAGGAATAGTCGAGGGAAAAGCGATGAGTTGGTGAAGGTGTTATCTTCCTTCGGAGTTTTTCGATTTGTCTTCCCATTTCAGTAATATTCTATCACAACAAAGAACTCTCTTGCCTTTGAGCTGCCAACTCATCATTCGTCCTTTCCAACATATCAAGCACACGAGAGAGATCTCCTTCTGTTATTGGAGCAGAGGCAAGTAGTTGGTCATCAGTATTCGTCGTTGGACGCAGAGCACTTGAGCCAGGTCGAGAAGAAGCACCAGCGTGAGTAGGACGAGCCATAATCTCCTTTCCAGGTCGAGTCGTGGTCCCTCGGTGAAGGCAGTTCGTGACCCCCTCCAATTGGTGGCTCGTAGTTCCTTCCTGTGGATGGTTCGTGGCTCTGTATTCCTGGCGGCTCATGAGGATGTCTACAGGGTGGCTCGTGGTGAACATTTGTGAGCGGGTAGGGACCCCTCCTAGGGTCGGTTCACCCCCTTGCGAGCCACGAGCTGGGGAGCTTACCTCAACCTGGTCTTGAGTGTTTTTTTCGTTATCTTCGTTTGCTTGAGAAGTTCGTGAATCCTTGGATTTCTTTGGGGCCACAATGTCTTGACTTTGCTAAAATTTTCAAAAACCAAAACAGTGGAAGTTCGGACTATTTTCTTCAGACTTGAATATCCAAATAGTAAAGCAATAATCTGATGGGCTGAGAATTCAATTCTCAGTGAAAGCACCGAAATGTTAGACCAAAAAATGGCTCTAAAACCCAAAATATCTCGATCTACGGAGAATTAAAGCCAGAAATCAAATAAAATGTAGAAAACACACCAAATTTATAGTGATTTGGCATTAAAGAGCCTACATCAACTTTATATGACTTTGATTATGCATTTAAATGCAAGTACAATCAATATTTTCTCTCAATCTCACTTTTACAATGATAATTTACTCAGTAAATTTGAGATAACTATGAATGAAAATGATGAAGGCATGATAATGGTGGGCTCGGAGCCCTGAATTGCAAAAAGATCCTAAAAAATTCCAAGTGTTGGGCTATTTATAGGTGATTTCTATAGGCATTTCATGAAGACATGTGGCACAAATCCTGAGGATCTCGGACCCGTTCGTGGCTTGATGGAGAAGTAGTCAAAATAGCTGTTCTGGACACGTGGAGATGGATCCTTGAATTGCGGTTCGTGGATGGGCGGAGTTTGACCAAGTTGTGGCAACTATTTTTGAGTTCTGTATCGGTTCGTGGTACTTGGTCACGAGCGGGTCGTGGGTGGAAATCGCGAACGGGTCGTGATTGGAGGTTCACGAGCGGGTCATGGTTACTGACCATGAGTGGGTCATGGTTGAAAGGCCGCGTGTGGATGGGAGAGGCTGGACCATGATTCGATTTTCCCTAGGTGTGTCATGAACCGATGTGCTTCTTCTCGAGTTCACACGCATGAGCATCCTTGTCATTCAAATACTAATGCTTTATATTCTTGGCGGCTTGGTCAAAAAGCTAGCCAACAATATACAACTGATATCAATAAACTGCTATAATCTCTTAAAGAAAAACTAATACAAAAAATGTTTACATCACAGGTTGATTGATTAAAACAAAATAACTTCAACTGAGTTACATAGTTAATGTAACAGTACAAGTACAAAATTAATACAATGCCAAAATTATAACAATAAAAGCATAACACAGTTAATACAGTAATACTGATACCAAAAAAAAAATAAACTGATACCTACATACTACTGCAATTAAAAAGAAAAAAATACAAGAACCATTTACATAACATTTTGATTGATTAAAGAAAAACAATTTTGGTTGAAATACAGAGCTAATGCAACAGTAAAACAACAAAATTAATACCACAACAAAAACATATGAACATAAAGATAACACAGTTAATCAAGTAAAATTAATACCTAAAAAATATAAAAATGATACCTAAAAACTGCCGTAATGTTTTTTGAAAAAAGGAAAAACAAATACAAAAAATATTTACATCACAGTTTGATCGATTAAAATGAGTTCGGTTGTAACATAGAGGTATTGCAATAATACAACTACACAATAAATACAACAATAAAAACACAACAAACGAATATAAAATAAAGTTGATTAAACATAAGTGATACCTTAAAAAAACTGATACCCAATTATTTAACAACCGGACAATAAAACAAACCTAAAACACCTATCATTTTTTAACTCAAGATAATAAAATAAGTATAACTTTATTAAATATTCATAATTGAGTGGAAAGGACTGCGCCATTGCATTCGTCTCAGAATTCTGGTCAAAATCGACACCTGGTTTGTGTAAAAAAGGCACCATATGAAGTTATTAAGGTTTGAAGTTTGTATATGCATAAGAAGAGTATATATGAATAAAATAACGCCAGAATTCAAAACAGTTCAAATTTAACGCAGAAAAGGTGAGCGGGGAATATCCTACCCAGGGGCATCGACCCCTCAAGAGAGGTGTCGACCCATGGGTCGATCCCCTTGGGGGGGGGGAC
This sequence comes from Allium sativum, assembly GCA_030737875.1. NCBI lineage: Eukaryota > Viridiplantae > Streptophyta > Magnoliopsida > Asparagales > Amaryllidaceae > Allium > Allium sativum. The sequence continues at coordinate 351,868,067 of CM060925.1, forward strand.
CCCCCTACAGCAGATCTAGGTAGAATTCTTTTGTTTGAATCTGGACACCTTTCTTGACCTGGTTCATTGGCTTTATACTATAAATAGGATCCGAGACCCATTGTTTTATTCATCTAATTCAATGGCAACGACAAGGTGCTGCTCCAACGTAGTTTAATCTAGCCTTTTTCTTCTTCAACAATCAAGAGTTGACTGATTCAGAGATCTGTGATTTGACCTCTGCAATTACTCTTCTATTTCTTAGATCCAATCTGTAACGGATGGGATTTTCGACCCGGAAAATCAACATAAAAACACACTGTTGACTATTCAAGCATCGAAAACACCAGGACATTAATAGAAGAATTTAGAGGGTGAGAAAGAAAAGATAGAACTAATAGAATAGAAGGAGAAGAAGATCACAACTGAACAAAATCAGAGTAACACGAAACTCGCAGCGGAACAAAATAAGATGTATTATATAACATAACTTTGAATACAAAACTGTATTGTATATACATACCATTATCAGAGTACAATACATCATATCACAGCGGAAATAACTCTACATAACTAATGGTGAAGCTTCCTGCTTTTGAGCTCCTCCAAGTGAATCTGCAAAGCCTGAAACACTTGACTGCCCGTACAAATTTGGGCACCCAAGAGTTTAGGGAAAACAAACAAAATAAACTCTGGGTCAGTCATGGGACTGGTGTGAGTAAATTCCAACCATACTGTTTTACTTGAAAATCCTTTTCAAAACAAGAAGATAATAGTAAGACCAGCCCACACATAAACATGGACGGTTTTTACCTTACTATAACCCGAAATATTCTTGATATCAAAACCAGTGATATTATGATAATGTCTAAACAAATAATTATCCAAGTAGCAAAACGCTTGCATCTCACGTTCCACATATATATAGTATAAAATCGTAAACCGCAAGGCGCTTATCGGAGAATGGATTCCAACAGACAAGGTATGGGAGCACCTTCTGAATAGTGTACTCTAGAGGGGATACACTCAGGGTTCAACAAGAACGTCTTGCAACCCGGCCACACATGACCGCTCACTCATTTAGCTTGAGTGTCGCGAATATATTGCCACCACGGTTGTAGGCCATCCAACCATCATCCCAAGATACAGAATCGAAAAGAAGTATAAATATGAAGTTTCCCTAGATCGATGACAATACACCCTGCTTGGGGATGACCCAACTAGCCATGCTGCCTAGCCCAACTTCTGTCATTCTCGGTTGTGAGGCTAGAGGCTACGTCTGTCTTCAGAACATCAGATCACCATTCACTTTGAATGTCACATCGTCAAATCCGTAATCACACATTGATTACACAAATGCACACTGGGTGTAGAATAAAGAGAAGTTATCTTCTCCCCACCAACTTGGTATATTCGTAAAATCAACGGCATGACCGTTGGAAATACTCTGTCAGACACTTGTCCATTCAAGTTGTCCTGGGACTGGACAAACAAAAACACAACATTCTATAACTGGACGATCCTTGCATTTAACTCCGTCTTCAATTTTCTTCAGCATATCTAATTCGCAACGATTATACCTATACGGAGTGGTTTCCGGATAATATATCCAACCGGTCTCTCCGTATTGACAACGATGGTCAAAACACTTCGATAGTCGGTTATTTAACCATCGAAGTAAAAACCAACATCCATTCTAATGTATAACTAAACACCACACAACCACGGGCACTTTTATTTGACATTCGTTTTATTTTTCGAATTCCCATATCTTACCAGATATTTCTCAAATCCCGTTTTAGCTTTTTCATACTTCTTGGAAAACATTTCCAGTTATTATAAACTCTTATTCTTTCATGTTCCAGAAACATACGTTATTAACGTTCGAAACATTTTCATTCTTTTCACATTCCTTGGTTTCTACACTTGGATCGTATACCCTATCTTCATTGGAAAATATTTCCAATTTCATTATAAATATTTTAATCGGCCAACCGTTTACTTTTAAAACATAATTCACTTTAAAATGTGAATACCATTCCTGTTATAGAAATCTGAATACCTTTATCAATTAACTCTTTATTCAAGTAATACTTATCTCGTTTACTGAAACCTCTTTCATACTTTATATTCCCAATCCACTTTATAAACTCTGTTTTCTAAGACAACTTCTTATTAAATCGATATCAAGTTTATAACTAAATACTGACTCCTATCCTATTAACATTTATTTGTTTAAACTAAATGTTAATTATTCTATCAGATTATAATCCCTAAAAATAGTTTACTTTTAATACATTCGACATCGTCGAATTCTAGTTACAAATCCTAACGGTTTAATTCTAATCACATTTCGAACATCGAAATGCTGTCATCAGTTTCTAATACGATTCCCCAATTCTTTTTCTAAACTCTTTCTTATATTTCTTTGAACAAACGTCGTTACTTATTACTCTAGAATAAGTGGATTTCAAACCAAACTGTTATATTTCCTACGAAGTGCTGCTATATATAAAAGTCATTCTTAAGTCAAATCAACAGCAGTAAATTTGTCGCTATAGTTCTAAACTTGTCATACGCTATAATATTCTTATAACTAATTACAGTCACACTTACCTTATCAACAGCGTTATTTTATTGCTATAGTTCAACTTGTCATACGCTATAATATTCTTATAACTAACTACAGTCACACTTACCTTATCAACAGCGTTATTTTATTGCTATAGTTCAACTTGTCATACGCTGTAATATTCTTATAACTAACTACAGTCACACTTACCTTATCAACAGCGTTATTTTATCGCTATAATTCTAAGACTTGCATACGCTGCCATATTCCTTTTATACAAAAATCTTGACATCTCTTTCTATTACCAAAAATCTTGACATCTCTTTCCGTTACAAACTGATATCGTTCCTCGGTAATAGTGAAGCCGTTCAAGTTGGGGTATTTTATTTACCTCTCAGACCTTGATCGACAATGTTCTTACCTTAGAACTGATACAAGTCTGTATTCAAATTCCTTATTACTTAATATATTTATTAAATCGTATTTCCTTGTTGTATTTTGGAATATGGCTTTACAACACCATATTCTTACTTTGGAATCTCTGTGGTTTATGAATGTTTAATTTAAACATTAACTCTTTGCTTTCTCCATTTCCCAGTTCTTATCTATAACTTCTTAAATGGTAATTAACTCTCATTATTTTCGATAAACTTATTTCTAATTTTTTTTCATTAGATTAATTAAAGACCAATTAATCTAATAATCATGTTCCCAAATAACAGTTGATTAAATCAACTTATTTCCATCAGTAAATTCATTAACTGATTTTAATTACTTCTTAACATTAGATTAATCTAATTAATCTAATGATATCTCTAAATTATTTATCTTAAATATAATTATCCAAATATTTAATCGTCGGATAGTTTTTACTTTATAAACTTGTTTAAATGTCAACAATCGCTTTTATTTGCTTTATAAAAACGAACTCTAAAATACTGGTTTATAATAGAACTTCTATTAAAATTTAAAACTTCGCTTTAATTATAAAAACATAATTTTTATAATTAACTTCGTTGATTTTCCTGACGGTCAATCAACTCCAAAACGATGGGTTTATGGTCATCTGTTGTAACTTTCTAAATTGATATCGTTTATTTATTAAATCGAACAGATGTTGAATTCCCATTCAACATCAACATTCACATGGGATTTTACTGTCATTTGGGTTCAAACAGTACATCCATATAAAACAAACAGTACATATAAATACTGAGGAATCCGGTTGGATGCCTCCAACCGGTTTCCGCATCCACAGATGTCAGTCAACACAATTTACACTAACTCTATACTAGGGAATATTCTAATTTATGGAATCAGTGTCCAATCGATGATGATATATAATATTCAACTAAATGAATTGTAACCTAACTAATCGACCATCACACGACATTCAAACAACATTTAAAATATTAAAATATTTTAAAATAGATCAGAGTGAGTGAAATTACTCACCTTTGCGCGTTAACCGTTAAATAACGATTTGCGTTGGTCGATTAAATCAGTCGTTCAGTTCTGCCATAAATTCAGACGAGCTCCAAACTGCTCCAGAACCACTTCGTCCTGCAGTCTACTTCCATACGATTCCAACATGACCATCCATTTGTCTAACGATTTATTCTGACCTAACCCATTCTTAAAAGCCCAACCCGCTTCTTGTACTGTCTTCTCACATAAACCATCCATTTTTAAATTCATCAACTCAAACGCCGTCACGTTCTTCCGCCTCGTTACCTCATTCCCTTCACGGTTTATCAAACACAAAAACATCAAAGCCTTCTCCTTTAATCCTTAATGCGACGACCACCCTTCTGTACACCAGACTTTAGTCTTACCATGCCTTTTGTTCGTCTTGCCGGAAGGAGCTCCACTCCACATGGTACACTCATTTCCGACTCATGGCAGTATCATGTAACCGAAACCATAGGAGTATGACTGCTTGTGCATGTCTCCAATGCATACTATAGACCATGATCAAGATTGTCACTTTCCCTTCAACAAGCCACTCACGCATCCTTCATTTTTGCCCACTGTTGTTTCAAACTTAGACAGCCCCTTCACCATTCGAAACTCCCACAGTTCCTTCCTTCCACGAGCTCAACCACATACAGGAAATCACTGTTTTCACTTCACATATCCAAACAATACTAAGTACACAACCAGACTTCCCTTCCTCATAGTATTTCTTCTCCGAACACATTCCATGCATCAGTAAACCCCTGTTCTCCACAACCGCTCCATTTCACCATGTTCCGGAGCTCCACCACACTAAAACCAATGCTATCTTCACCATCTTAAGCTCATCACTTCTGTCATACCTCCTTCCATGCCCAGAATGCCACAACATTCCCACTGTTGGCACCTACTCTCTCTATACAAACTAATATGCCCAACAGTAAATCTTCTATATATAAGAACACATTGGCTCCTTCATATATGACTTGCATTCACATCCTCCTCCGAAATATAACACGTAGCCTACTGCAAATAAAAGTCTATTTCTGCCAACTCTAAACTTCCCTCATCATATACATGCGCAAGTGTTGTACCATGTATTCAAACATTTGCCACAAACTTTAAACCTTCCCATTTGGTGCGTGTTTCCCTCCATTACACACACCACACTTTTCTACATCCCACCATCAAACAATACATGCCTCTCTTTACACATATATCACTTTCAAATAATAGATCATTCGTTTCGCTCCTCACTTCGCCTCGAACTCCGACAAAAACCACCCGACTTGCGCTCGCTACAGTAACCCATCGGCAAAGATGAATAGCACAGCGTCTAAACCCAACTTCATAACAAAGATTTCCTACCTCACAAGTATATAAACCTGCAAGTTCCTTCCGCCTTCACACTGAATGAGCTCACCAAAATACTGTTGTTTCATTTCGAACTTAATGTGCCCACGTAGGTCCTTAGCTGCTTCACGTTTTCATCTCATCCCCCTCCTTCTCGTCATACCAACAAAGAACATCATACACCACTCCTCTCCGATGTGTTCCGGTGCATGCTCCCTCACGTTCTCCTCTTTTTTTTTCTTTTTTCTTTGATTTATAAAGTTGGGTTTTTCTCTTCTATCGTCTGGAGTTTTTTTTGTGAGAACGAGATTGAGAGTTTATATAATGTGAAGGTCCTTAGCGATGAAGTATTATAGGATAGCTAGCTACAGTTTAGGGGATGGCTGACCATACATGGATGTTAAGTTATACAGGTTACCATACCTGTAGGATATAGTGGACTACAACATCTAGCGTGTGAAGAAGGATGTGAACCGCTGTATCATTACTTAGTTGTTAAGTATTAGCACGTAGGGTGTACTGTGGTTTCATTCTAGCCATGTGATTTCATTTTCAATGATAGCAGCATGATTTATGGGATAGGTGTATGGCTTTGTTATAGACAGGGTATGGTTGTATAGCTTAGCACGTCTTGTTTAGGTTAGGTAGGTATGCTGTGAGCATTAGGGTAGCACGTTCTTATGGTAGGAGCCTAAAGTTGCTAATCTTAGGGTCATGGTGGTAGTACTCTTTGTGGAGAAAATATCTGCATGTATTTTATCTTAGGGATGAAGTATAGTGTCATGTATACAAACTGAATTCCGTTCATATATGAGCTGCCACGGACAGAAGTAAGAGTGCAGTCATGCTCAACGAGGTGTCACGGTCCCAAAAATATAATAATACCGGTAGTTTGACTCATATTGTGAAAATCCCGAAATACCGATACAGGGTGCGAAATACTCCAAATAAAAAGTTGCATCTTTAATTAATTAAAAATTACAGAAAAATTCTAAAAATTAAATTATCGATGCGCCCTAAAAGAACCTTGTCCCGATTTTCATCCGATATCAAGTTACATTCAAATAACCGTTACGGTCAATATATGATTTCATAACGACTTTCTGAATATTTGATTTGGACATATCTTGCAGTATATACGACGAAATATTCATTTTCCACTTCTGTTAGAAAGATACAGTTCAACAGATTCCAACGTTTCTCGTTTCGAAGAAATCCGATTCAAAACGAGTCTGGTACACTCAGTTGAAGTTCAGAACGTTAAATTACGAACTGCAGGGTTGTTCTGAGCTCGATTATGATTAATATATATTTATACACGTTCAACTTCTTTTTAATTAATATATAAATCCACTTATATTACAAATTCAATATTTAAACTGATTTAAATATTTAAATACCAACCGACAAAAATGCGAGACGTTACAGACCTTCCCCCTTAAAATAATTTCGTCCTCGAAATTGCTAAGATAGGGAAAATGCTATTATCTCTGTCATCTGCTATCAAACCAGCATATCCAAGCATTCTTGGTTGATCTCCCATCAATCCGTTCTCAAACCAGTCTTTCGCTTTTACTAAGCCAAATTTCTATTTCAACTCCGATTCCACTCTCAGTTCTTAACCTTGTTAAGTTTTATTACGACATTCCATTTACTGATTTATTTCTCAAATCAGTTATCTCCATCTCTAATTCAAAATTCGATTCTTATTCTCCAAGAATCAATTCATTTTTAATAACTCGAATCTCCAATAATTTTCTTTTATAATTTTCATTCTGGATCTTTCCTAATTCAGTCCAGTTTTGTTATCTTTGTTTAAATTTCATTTTTACCATTTTAACTCCATAAGTTAAATTTTTATTTCAGAATTCAAATTCCTGGGATATATTTCAAATCAGTTTGAAATCATATATTACTCAAAACATTTGAATTTCTGACTACTTGTTTCTTAAAACAATCCAAATCAAAACCTTTGGTAGTAATCCATCACTTACCAACTCGAAAATGAACACCGATAATGGCGCGCTTCACCATCGGAATTTGTTTTCCAGCGATCGAAGTGAGTTCAATACTATATCATTTTTCAAAACTCATTTTTCAAAACTCATTTTTCAAACATTTTCATTTTGAATATTACTTCAAAATATCATTCACAACACTTGGAAAACAAAATTTCAAATCTCCCAGGATTTTAAAATTCCCATATGTTCAATCCAGACATTATTTCCAACTCTTTTCCAAATTTTTAGAGTTTTATTTCAATTCTAGTTTTAACTTCAGATTCAGTTTATCTGATTTTGCATATTATACTTATATAATATTTCGATTGGTTATTTATATAACCAACTCAATTATAGATCTTATTTGGTCATAATGATGATCAACACTATAATAATCTCAAGATATATACTCCTTTATATCAAAATATAATTTGGGTAAAATTATTTCATCTACCCTCTTTTAAAAACATACCTTGTCGAATTACTCTGTTCGAGGTTTTAGAAACACCTATCGATCCAGTTTGCACTACTGTTTCGACCAGAATTCATAAACCACTCGACTGACCAGTCAACACAATATAAAATAGTTTTTATATTAATCACAAATACGCACTCATATATATACACTCAACTCAATCTAGAGTATTACTAACTCCATCTCTATTGAGTTACGCCACAGAGCCAAGGTAATCACTTAACCTTCAGCTCTGATACCATCTGTAACGGATGGGATTTTCGACCCAGAAAATCAACATAAAAACACACTGTTGACTATTCAAGCATCGAAAACACCAGGACATTAATAGAAGAATTTAGAGGGTGAGAAAGAAAAGATAGAACTAATAGAATAGAAGGAGAAGAAGATCACAACTGAACAAAATCAGAGTAACACGAAACTCGCAGCGGAACAAAATAAGATGTATTATATAACATAACTTTGAATACAAAACTGTATTGTATATACATACCATTATCAGAGTACAATACATCATATCACAGCGGAAATAACTCTACATAACTAATGGTGAAGCTTCCTGCTTTTGAGCTCCTCCAAGTGAATCTGCAAAGCCTGAAACACTTGACTGCCCGTACAAATTTGGGCACCCAAGAGTTTAGGGAAAACAAAAAAATAAACTATGGGTCAGTCATGGGACTGGTGTGAGTAAATTCCAACCATACTGTTTTACTTTGAAAATCCTTTTCAAAACAAGAAGATAATAGTAAGACCAGCCCACACATAAACATGGACGGTTTTTACCTTACTACAACCCGAAATATTCTTGATATCAAAACCAGTGATATTATGATAATGTCTAAACAAATAATTATCCAAGTAGCAGAACGCTTGCATCTCACGTTCCACATATATATAGTATAAAATCGTAAACCGCAAGGCGCTTATCGGAGAATGGATTCCAACAGACAAGGTATGGGAGCACCTTCTGAATAGTGTACTCTAGAGGGGATACACTCAGGGTTCAACAAGAACGTCTTGCAACCCGGCCACACATGACCGCTCACTCATTTAGCTTGAGTGTCGCGAATATATTGCCACCACGGTTGTAGGCCATCCAACCATCATCCGAAGATACAGAATCGAAAAGAAGTATAAATATGAAGTTTCCCTAGATCGATGACAATACACCCTGCTTGGGGATGACCCTACTAGCCATGCTGCCTAGCCCAACTTCTGTCATTCTCGGTTGTGAGGCTAGAGGCTACGTCTGTCTTCAGAACATCAAATCACCATTCACTTTGAATGTCACATCGTCAAATCCGTAATCACACATTGATTACACAAATGCACACTGGGTGTAGAATAAAGAGAAGTTATCTTCTCCCCACCAACTTGGTATATTCGTAAAATCAACGGCATGACCGTTGGAAATACTCTATCAGACACTTGTCCATTCAAGTTGTCCTGGGACTGGACAAACAAAAACACAACATTCTATAACTGGACGATCCTTGCATTTAACTCCGTCTTCAATTTTCTTCAGCATATCTAATTCGCAACGATTATGCCTATACGGAGTGGTTTCCGGATAATATATCCAACCGGTCTCTCCGTATTGACAACGATGGTCAAAACACTTCAATAGTCGGTTATTTAACCATCGAAGTAAAAACCAACATCCATTCTAATGTATAACTAAACGCCACACAACCACGGGCACTTTTATTTGACATTCGTTTTATTTTTCGAATTCCCATATCTTACCAGATATTTCTCAAATCCCGTTTTAGCTTTTTCATACTTCTTGGAAAACATTTCCAGTTATTATAAACTCTTATTCTTTCATGTTCCAGAAACATACGTTATTAACGTTCGAAACATTTTCATTCTTTTCACATTCCTTGGTTTCTACACTTGGATCGTATACCCTATCTTCATTGGAAAATATTTCCAATTTCATTATAAATATTTTAATCGGCCAACCGTTTACTTTTAAAACATAATTCACTTTAAAATGTGAATACCATTCCTGTTATAGAAATCTGAATACCTTTATCAATTAACTCTTTATTCAAGTAATACTTATCTCGTTTACTGAAACCTCTTTCATACTTTATATTCCCAATCCACTTTATAAACTCTGTTTTCTAAGACAACTTCTTATTAAATCGATATCAAGTTTATAACTAAATACTGACTCCTATCCTATTAACATTTATTTGTTTAAACTAAATGTTAATTATTCTATCATATTATAATCCCTAAAAATAGTTTACTTTTAATACATTCGACATCGTCGAATTCTAGTTACAAATCCTAACGGTTTAATTCTAATCACATTTCGAACATCGAAATGCTGTCATCAGTTTCTAATACGATTCCCCAATTCTTTTTCTAAACTCTTTCTTATATTTCTTTGAACAAACGTCGTTACTTATTACTCTAGAATAAGTGGATTTCAAACCAAACTGTTATATTTCCTAGGAAGTGCTGCTATATATGAAAGACATTCTTAAGTCAAATCAATAGCAGTAAATTTGTCGCTATAGTTCTAAACTTGTCATACGCTATAATATTCTTATAACTAATTACAGTCACACTTACCTTATCAACAGCGTTATTTTATTGCTATAGTTCAACTTGTCATACGCTATAATATTCTTATAACTAACTACAGTCACACTTACCTTATCAACAGCGTTATTTTATTGCTATAGTTCAACTTGTCATACGCTGTAATATTCTTATAACTAACTACAGTCACACTTACCTTATCAACAGCGTTATTTTATCGCTATAATTCTAAGACTTGCATACGCTGCCATATTCCTTTTATACAAAAATCTTGACATCTCTTTCTATTACCAAAAATCTTGACATCTCTTTCCGTTACAAACTGATATCGTTCCTCGGTAATAGCGAAGCCGTTCAAGTTGGGGTATTTTATTTACCTCTCAGACCTTGATCGACAATGTTCTTACCTTAGAACCGATACAAGTCTGTATTCAAATTCCTTATTACTTAATATATTTATTAAATCGTATTTCCTTGTTGTATTTTGGAATATGGCTTTACAACACCATATTCTTACTTTGGAATCTCTGTGGTTTATGAATGTTTAATTTAAACATTAACTCTTTGCTTTCTCCATTTCCCAGTTCTTATCTATAACTTCTTAAATGGTAATTAACTCTCATTATTTTCGATAAACTTATTTCTAATTTGTTTTCATTAGATTAATTAAAGACCAATTAATCTAATAATCATGTTCCCAAATAACAGTTGATTAAATCAACTTATTTCCATCAGTAAATTCATTAACTGATTTTAATTACTTCTTAACAGTAGATTAATCTAATTAATCTAATGATATCTCTAAATTATTTATCTTAAATATAATTATCCAAATATTTAATCGTCGGATAGTTTTTACTTTATAAACTTGTTTAAATGTCAACAATCGCTTTTATTTGCTTTATAAAAACGAACTCTAAAATACTGGTTTATAATAGAACTTCTATTAAAATTTAAAACTTCGCTTTAATTATAAAAACATAATTTTTATAATTAACTTCGTTGATTTTCCTGACGGTCAATCAACTCCAAAACGATGGGTTTATGGTCATCTGTTGTCACTTTCTAAATTGATATCGTTTATTTATTAAATCAAACAGATGTTGAATTCCCATTCAACATCAACATTCACATGGGATTTTACTGTCATTTGGGTTCAAACAGTACATCCATATAAAACAAACAGTACATATAAATACTGAGGAATCCGGTTGGATGCCTCCAACCGGTTTCCGCATCCACAGATGTCAGTCAACACAATTTACACTAACTCTATACTAGGGAATATTCTAATTTATGGAATCAGTGTCCAATCGATGATGATATATAATATTCAACTAAATGAATTGTAACCTAACTAATCGACCATCACACGGCATTCAAACAACATTTAAAATATTAAAATATTTTAAAATAGATCAGAGTGAGTGAAATTACTCACATTTGCGCGTTAACCGTTAAATAACGATTTGCGTTGGTCGATTAAATCAGTCGTTCAGTTCTGCCATAAATTCAGACGAGCTCCAAACTGCTCCAGAACCACTTCGTCCTGCAGTCTACTTCCATACGATTCCAACATGACCATCCATTTGTCTAACGATTTATTCTGACCTAACCCATTCTTAAAAGCCCAACCCGCTTCTTGTACTGTCTTCTCACATAAACCATCCATTTTTAAATTCATCAACTCAAACGCCGTCACGTTCTTCCGCCTCGTTACCTCATTCCCTTCACGGTTTATCAAACACAAAAACATCAAAGCCTTCTCCTTTAATCCTTAATGCGACGACCACCCTTCTATACACCAGACTTCAGTCTTACCATGCCTTTTGTTCGTCTTGCCGGAAGGAGCTCCACTCCACATGGTACACTCATTTCCGACTCATGGCAGTATCATGTAACCGAAACCATAGGAGTATGACTGCTTGTGCATGTCTCCAATGCATACTATAGACCATGACCAAGATTGTCACTTTCCCTTCAACAAGCCACTCACGCATCCTTCATTTTTGCCCACTGTTGTTTCAAACTTAGACAGCCCCTTCACCATTCGAAACTCCCACAGTTCCTTCCTTCCACGAGCTCAACCACATACAAGAAATCACTGTTTTCACTTCACATATCCAAACAATACTAAGTACACAACCAGACTTCCCTTCCTCATAGTATTTCTTCTCCGAACACATTCCATGCATCAGTAAACCCCTGTTCTCCACAGCCGCTCCATTTCACCATGTTCTGGAGCTCCACCGCACTAAAACCAATGCTATCTTCACCATCTTAAGCTCATCACTTCTGTCATACCTCCTTCCATGCCCAGAATGCCACAACATTCCCACTGTTGGCACCTACTCTCTCTATACAAACTAACATGCCCAACAGTAAATCTTCTATATATAAGAACACATTGGCTCCTTCATATATGACTTGCATTCACATCCTCCTCCGAAATATAACACGTAGCCTACTGCAAATAAAAGTCTATTTCTGCCAACTCTAAACTTCCCTCATCATATACATGCGCAAGTGTTGTACCATGTATTCAAACATTTGCCACAAACTTTAAACATTCCCATTTGGTGCGTGTTTCCCTCCATTACACACACCACACTTTTCTATATCCCACCATCAAACAATACATGCCTCTCTTTACACATATATCATTTTCAAATAATAGATCATTCGTTTCGCTCCTCACTTCGCCTCGAACTCCGACAAAAACCACCCGACTTGCGCTCGCTACAGTAACCCATCGGCAAAGATGAATAGCACAGCGTCTAAACCCAACTTCATAACAAAGATTTCCTACCTCACAAGTATATAAACCTGCAAGTACCTTCCGCCTTCACACTGAATGAGCTCACCAAAATACTGTTGTTTCATTTCGAACTTAATGTACCCACGTAGGTCCTTAGCTACTTCACGTTTTCATCTCATCCCCCTCCTTCTCGTCATACCAACAAAGAACATCATACACCACTCCTCTCCGATGTGTTCCGGTGCATGCTCCCTCACGTTCTCCTCTCTTTTTTTCTTTTTTCTTTGATTTATAAAGTTGGGTTTTTCTCTTCTATCGTCTGGAGTTTTTTTTGTGAGAACGAGATTGAGAGTTTATATAATGTGAAGGTCCTTAGCGATGAAGTATTATAGGATAGCTAGCTACAGTTTAGGGGATGGCTGACCATACATGGATGTTAAGTTATACAGGCGACCATACCTGTAGGATATAGTGGACTACAACATCTAGCGTGTGAAGAAGGATGTGAACCGCTGTATCATTACTTAGTTGTTAAGTATTAGCACGAAGGGTGTACTGTGGTTTCATTCTAGCCATGTGATTTCATTTTCAATGATAGCAGCATGATTTATGGGATAGGTGTATGGCTTTGTTATCGACAGGGTATGGTTGTATAGCTTAGCACGTCTTGTTTAGGTTAGGTAGGTATGCTGTGAGTATTAGGGTAGCACGTTCTTATGGTAGGAGCCTAAAGTTGCTAATCTTAGGGTCATGGTGGTAGTACTCTTTGTGGAGAAAATATCTGCATGTATTTTATCTTAGGGATGAAGTACAGTGTCATGTATACAAACTGAATTCCGTTCATATATGAGCTGCCACGGACAGAAGTAAGAGTGCAGTCGTGCTCAACGAGGTGTCACGGTCCCAAAAATATAATAATACCGGTAGTTTGACTCATATTGTGAAAATCCCGAAATACCGATACAGGGTGCGAAATACTCCAAATAAAAAATTGCATCTTTAATTAATTAAAAATTACAGAAAAATTCTAAATATTAAATTATCGCTGCGCCTTAAAAGAACCTTGTCCCGATTTTCATCCGATATCAAGTTACATTCAAATAACCGTTACGGTCGATATATGATTTCATAACGACTTTCTGAATATTTGATTTGGACATATCTTGCAGTATATACGACGAAATATTCATTTTCCACTTCTGTTAGAAAGATACAGTTCAACAGATTCCAACGTTTCTCGTTTCGAAGAAATCCGATTCAAAACGAGTCCGGTACACTCAGTTGAAGTTCAGAACGTTAAATTACGAACTGCAGGGTTGTTCTGAGCTCGATTATGATTAATATATATTTATACACGTTCAACTTCTTCTTAATTAATATATAAATCCACTTATATTACAAATTCAATATTTAAACTGATTTAAATATTCAAATACCAACCGACAAAAATGCGAGACGTTACACAATCAAAGTGAGGTAATTTTTTAGATTTTTTCTATTTTAATTTCTCTTCTTTCTTCCTCTCCCTTCCCTTTTTCTTTTAGTAAAAAATTATAAATCCATGCTTGTTAGGTTTTGAATCTAATTAGGGGAAAAAACCATGGAATGTTAGATCTGGACCAGATCCAGAATTTGGAAAGCGAATTGAGGTGATTCGATTTAAGTTATATCATTTTAGATAATGATATACTATCGTTTAACATTCCTCGTTATTATATGTAGATTTGCCAGTATAATTAATAATTGCTGATATAATAGGTTGAGACATTAATATGTATGTGTTGGAAAATTCATATGTTGAATCGGTTAAAGTGTTGAAATAATTACATGTTGAAATATAACTTGTTAGAATATGGGTAGCAATTACTGTTGTTCGTATTACATGTTTACATGTCACATTTATATACATGAACCCTTACTTATATGAATTGAAATAGTTATATGATTAAATGGTTCCATGTTAGCATAGAATCGAATACATGTGGGTTTGGGGGCATAAATCAAATTATGATTAGAGATCTTAATTTGGGCATATGGTACATAACAAATATGACTTGGGAAAGGGCATGAAAACCTAAATTTAAATAGGAATAATTATTAAAGAATGAACATGCCTGGATTCACAGTAATTTGACACTGTAACACGCTTAGACACGAGGTTAGATTACACTTATGATAGAAGTCTGCCCAGAACCGCCTGACATATCCAGCATTCACAAGTGGTAAATCTAATGTGAGGGGTCTAAGTGCATAAATAAAACATGTAGTGGTGCTAAGACACGAGGTTAAGCCAATTATGGTAGAAGTTTGCCTGGAACCGCCCGGCAAATCCAACATCCACAAGTATAAGCTTAATGTGAAAGGTCTAGTGCATGAATATATACATATATATACATACATATATATATGTATATATGTAAATGGTAGGACTGATAAACAACATTAATTGTAATTAATGGAAATAAATGGAATTGAATGAAAGAAAGAAAAGGGAATAAACGGGGAATGATAATAACCTATTATAAATAAATTACATTAATAAGAATGTTGTATAATAGGTAGACTTGTCCTAAGGACAAGTGAAGATTATAACTTAAGTTATAATAATCTAGTAAGGGCATGAGATAACTGGTGAGATAAGTGGCACTTAATTATAAATCAAGTAATCAGTAACTAGGGAAAACTGAAACTAGTTGTTTGTAATAAGTAGAGAAAAAGGGGAAAGTTTATGAAATGTGAGAAGTTGTACTTAATTATAAATTAAGTATCTGCAAACTTGGAAGTTTGAAATCTGCTGATAAAAATAACATGTTTAGGCTTGTCCTAGGGACAAGTGGAAATTATAACTTAGGTTATAATAATGATAAAAGGGAATAGAATAACTTATGTGAGGGGATAAGTTGTACTTAATTGTAAATTAAGTTATTTATAAGAACAAGAATCTAAAATCTACGGATGAGGACAACATAAGTTATATTTATGGGAAGAGAAACTTATTAATGGACCTTAGTTAAGAGAACTAAGTTAATAAGTAAACAATGATAATTTGTAGTGACGGTGTAAAATGGAATTATGATTAAATTAGAAAGAACAAGAAAAACTTATGAAATGAAATAAGTTATATTTAATCATAAATGATGACTAACATGTTAAACAAAAAACATGTGAACTGAGATATACTTAATTACAGAATAAGTAGAACATGTTATTGTAACCTTGAATCAAACAAAGAATATAAAAGGGGTTGTGGATTATAGACTTTGGACCACAATCTAGAGAATAACATGTTGTGGGCTTATTAATAAACTTATAAGGGTTAAGTTATATGACTGAAATTAATAAGCAAGAAGAACTTAGTAACTTGAATAAGAAGTCAATGTCAATAGGAATAACCAAGTTAAATGGAAACCTGATGATGTTAAGCAAACGCTTAAAAGAATGTTTATACATAGGGTCTAATAACATATTAAACTAAAGCGCTTGGACGAGTCCACATGTTTGAGGGTGAATAACCCAACGGGGTAGATCATCATGGTGTCATAACGAACGAGGGGAGCTCACATTCATCTGATTATTCGGTTGGCTGCGAAGGACTGGAAGGGTAAGCTCATGACTTCCTAAGGTACGTAAGGTGCTCTTGGTAGTCCTCTGTGTGGTGGCAGATGTTTTGGCTATGCTTTCAGAGGTTGGTTCTGCGCGTAACTATCAGGTGGTGGGCCTTGACTGCAAAAGTATCTTTGCAGTCAGAATGCTATGATGCGGTGACACTAGGGTGATTCGACTATTGCCTCAGTGAGGACGTAGAGGTCGGGACCAGCAGAGATAGTTGATCATCGGGTACCCATCATCGGCAGCCGTGGGATGCGAAAAGACTATATCTAAACCCAATAGACCATTCACCTTTCACAATCGAGATACGTTGTTGAGGGGAGACGCCAACTGGTTTTTTAGATATTTTTTTGTTAGGGGCAAGTCGCTTAGCTCTTGTAGTCTTTACTTTTTGAGGGAGGGGCCGAGGTGGGGCTATAGCTACCATATAAAACAGACCCTAGGAATATCTGTATTTAGAGGCTCTTAAAGACGAGCATGTACAGATCTGGAAAAGCTCCTGACCGAGTTCCGTGTTTCTTGTGTTGCCCTGCCACGGAACCCAGTGCACATTATGTGAGGTTAAGGCATCGAATACGATTGACGATACGTACAAGGGATAGTCTAGATACCTACATGTCGGCTCTGGGTGGTGTATCGTAGACTTAAGGGCATTACTCCGGTATGAAATCTGATTAGACTGACGGTGGCAATCCGTACACTTACGTAGCATAGTAATGAAAGATATATGTGGAACGTAACATTGTTATATAGAGATTTGTACGTCACTCTAGCATAGGATGTGGGACTGCGCACATTTCTGTGGCATTACTGTGGAGACCATGCGAGTGGGGTACTATGCGGTGTACCTTAATATTGGGGGTAGCTACATATATATAATATCAGGTTAATCAACTGGGAAGTAAATGAGTACGACGTGTGTGTAAGCCTTGAGTGATGTTAACCTAAGTAACCTAATAAATATGAAAATGTGATTGAATGGTATATGCAGGATTATCCAAAGTGTATAGTTTAAATCCAATCACCAGAACTTGTGTTCTGACCCCCTCCTCATAACATACTCGCATGTTACATTTGTGGCGGAGACATGATAGCTTTGGATGCTAGTTAGCCAATATTATTAATATGGTAAGGCTATATTTTGATTACATTATAATTTATCCATTCGGTTGTGAGATATTTTCTAAGCTCTGACATGTTTTATGTCTCTGTATTTTCTGCAAGATACCAGAGCAAGCCAACATGAGTTTCGATAGATTAGAATTTTGAAAAAAAATTGGTCTATCGGAGTTCGGGTTATTACATACGGTATCAGAGCTTAGGTTTAGAATTCCTATGTAAGTAGCGAGTAAACATATTTGTGTTTTTAAAAAATATAAATATTATATATATACCTAGATCCATAGATAAACCACTAAATAGAAAGAGTATAATACGATAAGAAATGGGATGTTTGTTTTGTACACTAAAAGAATGAATATGGAAATTTGAGACCCTTAGGAAATTTGGGAGGGAAGTGTACAATATATTTTAAAATAGAGAACGGACGATCCCATATGTTAGTATTTCAGATTAGTGGGCTTGGCAGTAAAACCTTATAATTTGGAAAAGGTTAAAAAGAGAAAATGGATTAGGAATATATATATATATATATAGTTTAGAAAATTGACTTTATGGGAGTGTCCAAGAAAGCCTAGAAAAATTGGAAACCCGCTTTGAGTCTAACCCCATTGTTAACTTTTAAGAACTTGAAATTGTAAAAGTTTTGGGGAAAATGGTTTATGGTGTTTTCAAGTTTTAATCTTAAAAGTTATAATTTTAATATATGCAAAGAAGTACATATTGGGTTTTAAAGTAAAATGGGGTATATTTTGTAAATAGTTATTTCTTGCAAAAACTTTGTCTAAAGTAAAAATTCTCTCAGTAAAAGGTGCATATCATAGAGTATGTATAGCTCACTTAGTTTTCTTGTTATAGTTCATACAAGAATTTTTAATAAAGAAAGTTTTGAAGCCTCTATTCTTTTGACAATCATTTTTGATAAATTGTTTAAAAGATAAAATTTTGTTAGGTGGAAAAAATAAGTTATAGAAATTAAGAATAGAGTAGATCGTTGCACCTTGTAGTAAGAGACTGAACTGACCTTATAGGCAAGAACCAGTCGTAAACCTGATTGAGAATTAGTTGTCCTTGTCTACTCCAGTTTTTGTGATTTGAAAAAAAATGATTTACATTTTTTTTAAGATGACATGTTTTTATGGTTTGGCAAAAGTAAGTTTTCATGAGGAAAATAAAATTTTGACACTTTTAGTTTTTTGGAAGAAAAGCGAAATGAAAAGGCCAAACCATGTTTTAAAAAGTAGGAGTAGGTAAGGATTAGATCCTACGAAAGACAAGAAAAGTTTTGAGGCTATGAAGAAAATAGCGAGAATTACCTTGAAATAATAGTAAGTTCCTACGGAATGCATAAGCATTAAAAAGCCTAGGGAGTTGCTTAAAATAATTGTTTGCACACAAAAAGAATTAGTAGTGATTACTAAATAGTAAAATGGGCAAGTAAGTGTTTAGACCCTGTTGCTAATTTTCATGTTAGGGGTAAAACCCATTACTACTTTTTTGTTGGGATCATTCCGTTATTTTGTTCTTGTTGGGTAGTTAGGATAACACCTAAACCTATCGTCGATCCCATGGTTTGGACTTTCCTATCTGAGGGGAGACATAGTCCCAAGATTCTTGGCCCTTAAGCAGTAGTTGTGTAGGGTGTCTATTCTCCTATTTTAGTTGAAAGACTAGAAGGCAAATTTAAATTTAAACTAAGATCAGATGATTAAATAAACTAAGGAAAGAAATAGGGTACAACTAAAAAGGAAATAGCAAATTCAGTAAGCAACAAACATGATAAATTATGAGAAAAGATGGATAAAGATATAAATTTCCAAGATATGATGAAAAAGAAAATCAGTAACAAAAGAAAATTTTCTTATGCGGGGTGTGCTTGGATAGGAAAATAGGGAATCTTTATAAATAGTTACAAAAAATCCAAGTACGGTTGGAAAAAGGTACATAAAAGAAAAACGGAAGATGTGAAATTTTCAGTTTTCCACCTTTCTATAACATAAGAAATCGAATTTAGAAAATTAGATTTCTTTGAAATTCGAAAAATAAAGTTGGTTGGTAGGATTATGGATGCAACAATTGGATGAACTACGCTATTGCTCAGTAAGTGTGTAGGAAAATTTGGATGAAAAAGCATTTTGATTTTCAAAATATTGCATTCATGTAGAACTGCCAGTATATTTAGGAAGTGATCATGTTTTAAAAGGATTTTTGAAAATTCGCATACACATAGGAGGTACCGCTTAGGCATACATGTCTAATTATGTTTTATTACACGTTGTTTAAGCACACTAAGGTTGCAAAAATTGGATGCACACAAGATGGAAGGGTATCACGCGAGGGGTTATTTGAATTTTACCCTTATCAAATTTCGAGGATAAAATTTGCTAAGAGTGGGAGAATATAAGACCCTGCATTTTTAACTCAAGATAATGAAATAGGTATAACTTAATTAAATATTCATAATTAAGTGAAACGGGCTGCACTATTGCGTTCATCTCAGAATTGTGGTCAAAATCAACACCTGATTTACGTAAAACGAACACAGTATGAAGAAGTTATTAAGGTTTGAAGTTTGTATACGCATAAGAAGAATATATACGAATAAAATAATGCTAGAATTCAAAACAGTTCAAATTTCACATAGAAAAGGCGAACGGGAAAAGTCCCGCTCAGGGGTGGCGACCCCACAAGGGGGTGTCAACCCATGGGTCGACCCTTCAATGAGGGGGTTGACCCCCTGCGGCAAATCTGGCCTAAATTTTTCTGTTTGAATCTGGACTCCTTTCTTGACCTAGTTCTTTGGCTTTAGGCTATAAATAGGACCCTAGACCCATTGTTTTATTCATCTAATTCAATGGCGCCGACAAGGTGCTGCTCCAACGTAGTCTAATCTAGCCTTTTTCTTCTTCAACAATCAATAGTTAGACGGATTCAGAGATCTGTGATTCGACCTTTGCAATCTCTTCTATTTCTTAGATCCAATTAAATTGAGGTAGTTTTCTAGATCTGGTCTATTTTAATTTCTCTTCTTTCTTCCTCTCTCTTCCTTATAAATCCATGCTTGTTAGGTTCTAAATCCAGTTAGGGGAAAAACCATGGAATGTTAAATTTGGACCAGGTCCAAGATTTGGAAAGCGAATTGAGGTGAGTGGATTTAAGTTATATCATTTTAGATAATGATATATTATCATTTAACATTCCCCATTATTATATGTGAATTTGCTAGTATAATTAATAATTGTTGATATAACAAGTTGAGTCACTAATATGATTATGTTGGAAAATTCATATGTTGAATCGATTAAAGTGTTGAAATGATTACATATTAAAATATAAACTTGTTAGAATATGGGTAGCAATTACTATTGTTCGTATTACATGTTAACTTGTCACATTTATATACATGAACCCTTACTTGTATGAATTGAAATAGTTATATGATTAAATGGTTTCATGTTAGCATGTAATTGAATACATGTGGGTTTGGGGCATATATCAAATTATGATTAAAGATCTTAATTTGGGCATATAGTACATAATAAATATGACTTGGAAAGGGGATGCAAACCTAAATTGAAATAGGAATAATTATTAAAGAATAAACATGCCTAGATTCATAGTAATTTGACACTGTAACGCGCTTAGCCACGAGCTTTGATTACACTTGTGATAGTAATTTGCCCGGAACCGCCTGGCATATCCAGCATTCACAAGTGGTAAATCTAATGTGAGAGGTCTAAGTGCATAAATAAAACATGTAGTGGCGCTAAGACACTAGGTTAAGCCAACTTGTGGTAAAAGTCTGCCCGGAACCACCCGGCAAATCCAGCATCCATAGGTATAAGCTTAATGTGAGAGGTCTAGTGCATAAATATATACATACTTGCATATATATATATATATATATATATAAATGGCAGGACTGATAAACAACATTAATTGTAATTAATGGAAATAAATGGAATTGAATGAAAGATAATTACAACAGTAAAGAAAAGGCAATAAACGGGGAATGATAATACTTACTATAAATAAATTACATTAATAAGAATGTTGTATGATAGGTAGACTTATCCTAGGGACAAGTGAAGATTATTACTTAAGTTATAATAAACTAGTAAGGACATGAGATAACTGGTGAAATGAGATAAGTGGCACTTTATTATAAATTAAGTAATCAATAAATAAGGAAAACTGAAAACAGTTGTTTGTAATAAGTAGAGAAAAAGGGGAAAGTTTTTAAGAAGTTGTACTTAATTATAAATTAAGTAATCTGCAAACTTGGAATTTTGAAATCTTTCGATAAGAATAACATGTCTAGGCGTGTCCTAGGGACAAGTGGAAATTATAACTTAGGTTATAATAACGATAAAAGGGAATAGAATAACTTATGTAAGGGGATAAGTTGTACTTAACTGTAAATTAAGTTATTTATAAGAACAAGAATCTGAAATCTACGAGTGAGGACAACATAAGTTATATTTATGGGAAGAGAAACTTATTAGTGAACCTTAGTTAAGAGAACTAAGTTAATAAGTAAACAATGATAAGTTGTTGTGATGGTGTAAAATGGAATTATGATTAAATGAGAAAGAATGATAAAAACTTATGATATGAAATAAGTTATATTTAATCATAAATGATGACTGACATGTTAAACAGAAAACATGTAAATTAAGATATACTTAATTACAGATTAAGTAGAACATGTTATTGTAACCTTGAATCAAACAAAGAATATAAAAGGGATTATGGATTATAGACCTTGGACCACAATCTAGAGAATAACATGTTGTGGGCTTATTAGTAAACTTATAAGGGTTAAGTTATATGACTGAAATTAATAAGCAAGAAGAACTTGACAACTTGAATAAGAAGTCAATGTGAATGGGAATAACCAAGTTAAATGGAAACCAGATGAGATAAAGCAAGTGCTTAAAAGAATGTTTAGACATTGGGTCTAATAACATATTAAAGTAAGGCGCTTGGACCAGTCCGCACGATTGAGGGTGAATAACCCAACGGGGTAGATCATCATCGTGTCATAAGGCACGAGAGGAGTACACGTTCATCTGATTATTCCATCGGCTCCAAAGGACTGGAAGGGGAAGCACACGGCTTCCTGAGGTACGTAAGGTGCTCCTGGTAGTCCTCTGTGTGGTGGCAGATGTTTAGGCTGTGCTCTCAAAGGTTGGGTCTGCGTGTAACTTCCAGGTGGGTGGGCCTAGGACCACAAAATTAGCTTTGCAGTTAGAATGTTGTGACGGTGTGAAACTAGGGTGATTCGGTGGTCGCCTCAACGGGGTGGTAGAGGTCAGGACCCAACAGAGATAATAGATCGTCGGGTACCCATCATCGGCAACCGTGGGACGCGAAAATTGTTGTATACACAATTATATGATTTTTGTTTGATGATAACAACCAAATATGTATTATCTTAAATGTGTTTGTTACTGTACTATTTCATATATACATCACTGACAAGAATATAATATTTGTATTTAAATAAAATACGATTGTACAGACATGCAGATATTCACACAGTATTTTATTTAAATAGAATATTTTATTTCAAACATTCAAATTGTACAGATTTACAACTCCACTGTTTGAACAATTTCACAGATATTACTTCACATTGAAATAATATTTTATTACATTCAAATTTTTTTATTACAAATATCATTACAATTTCTTTTGTTACACAGCCCCTCACTACAACACTCTTTCTATACAGTTAATATATACTTCAGTTCTCATCTCACTCATATACAATTTCATATATACAAACTCATGTACAGATACACTTATATACATTTCACTATCTTCTGTCTTCCATCTTTTGTCTTCACAGGACTCTTTCAGTCAGTCCAATCTTCATACCTATCACATACAGAAACACACACAGTATCTGGAATAGAAATAATATTCAAAATTCTAGTGAATATATTTTTTATTTTGGAAATTTATTTGCCTCCGAAGGTATGTTTCTCATCATTTTTCTGACTCGATCTGATTTTCATATCCATCCAACTATGCCTAGACAGCTTGTGATATTCACAGTGATACACTGTAAATACCACAAGGTAGACAAGTACGTACATACGGTGCAGGGATAGAAAAATATTCTGGATGGCTGCATATACACACGTGTATATATATACACACATGTATATATACACACACGTGTGCACTGCCTCGCCAATCCAAATGCAACTGAGGAGTAACCACGTAAACCAACTCGACTCTGTGCAACAAGGCAGCAACTACACAAGTGTAGTGATCTCAAACAACACATGCATGGCCGAGAAAAACAAAAGGAGTAAATCAAAGTGGCAATATGAAGTCTTACATGGTCGAGCCATGCATATAATAGATCAACAGTAAAACAACAACATAAACAAAGGAGCAACGTATACATGAAGGTGAACAAGTGCACAATACAAGGCTCAAGAGCATGATGCAAGTATGCAGTCAACACAAATACATGGTGATAGCATGTTATCAAGTCGAGCACACATGACAGAGGCACAGTGGTGATTAATGCAACATATTTAAATGGGCTGAAGTGCAAATCAATGCAACTACAAGTGTCTGGTGATCAAAATATTGTGTATCAAAATCAATTTCAGGTCCAAGAAGCCAGATGAGACAACATTCAGGACAATGATCAGTGTGTTCACATATGTGTGGTGATGCATGTCTCAGTGCAGTTTCATAGTTACATCTCAGGTTTGCAAAAGCATAAGGCTACAAAACATGTTCAGTACAACATGGTGTACAGTGCAGCCATATTACAGTGAACTTAAGACTGGTGCATGTGAACTGGTGAAACAACAAGCCAAGAATGGGTTTAACTGATATAGCAGCAAACTGAAGTGTTCATGCAGACAAATCAACATAGCAGTTTAACCAAGACAGTTCATATTTTTTGGTTCAGCATTATACATGCAACAACAAGGGAGAGTTCAATATGTATGCAACATAGGAAAGTTCACGTAAGAGGAGAAGAGTATCCAAGTGTGCACAAGAAACAAGTACAAGCCAAATAAGAATGGGTATTTCCTGTTATGGCAAATAATTCAACTTCAAATATTTGGCAAGTTTCAAATGTTAAAATTTGAATGATCAATCCAGCAAAGCATGTATGGCATGTATTAAACTGAAAGATTCGAAAGCAAATCAGTCCATTCTTTTAGCAAAGAAGAAACTATATTTCCAAATATTCGTGGTCGAAGTTATGGCAATAATTTTCAGAAACAATCAATCAAGCAAATTCAGGTGAATATGGGATAAGCAAATGTGGCAAGCAACAAACAATATCCAGGAATTAATCAATGGAATTTCAAGTATTATTGGGAATACACATCACATTTCCAGTAAAGAAATTCAAGTCAACCAAATCACAGCAATGAAAACTGGGCCACAATGCATTGATGTTTTTTCCAGTTTTGAACAAGTTTATTTTACGCAGCAAAATGTTTCAAATGGTTTCTAGTTTTTCATTTTTGGGTATACAGTGATGCCATAGAAACAAATCAGAAATCACGCAACTGCCTCATTTCAAATGAACCAAAATTCAAGCAAGTATATCATGCCAAGAAGTTTAACTGGAAACTTACACGAATTCACTCATAGGTCAAAAGGGGAAATCAACAAAATTAGAACAAATCAATTCAAAGAAATCAGAGGAATCAAAGGATTTGGAAATCCTATTTAAACAACGTATCATCATCGGCAAATTGATATCGAAACCAATGACATCACAATTTCAAGAAAATATTTAAATCAGAAAACTCACAAGTCAAATTAGGGTTTCGATCATCTATATTCCAAGCCGTATCCCAAATCGAAGAATCACATAGCCACAGAGACTCGAGCATCCGATTCGAGCACCAGAAATTATTTGCAGAGCCAAAATTATCAACGTTGATTCGAGTTGAGAGTCAAAGGAAAACCCTAGATGTTGAAGCCGCCATTTTTAATTGCCAAAGAAGAAAGGGATCAGACCAACGAACATGGATGCAACCCAAATGAAATGGGTCGTCCAAATCTTGGTTTGAAGTCTGAAAGGGAGATTTATTTTCCTTTTAAAATCTAGGGTTTTTTGCTTTTATTTTGAATTTTTTTCAATTCTTTTGTAATCGTCGAACAGTTGTTAGAGTCTGTAAAATTCTAGGGGATTCAGTTAGGGGTTTAACTGACAGTTGCTAAAGTCTGTAAAATCAAGGTGGTTTCCTTGTTTCATCTGTAAAACTAGGCAGTTTACTAGAGTTTGTAAAACTAAGGGAAAATCTAGTCTAGGGGATATAGACTAGTCTAGGGTTTTGAGCGTAGGGTTAGGACAGGAACGGGCATTGAATTGTTTACATGGGATTGTAAGCGGGATCTGTTTATAACACCTAGTAGAAACCTTAGGAATGCAGTAGTAGGCGGGATTTTGCCGAAGCTGGGTATATCTTGTGTCATTTACCTTTCTGCGTTTATTTTTTACTGAATTATATGATCTGTTATATTTAATATCCTGTCAGATTTTAACGTAGCAAAAAATTGTAACTAACCCTATTCACCCCCCTCTAGGGTTGACCTAGATCCAACAAGTGGTATGAGGGCCTAGTAATTACATTAACTCTAGAGTAATGAGTCATCTTAGTTGTTAGTCCCCTGAGATTCAGTCCGTTCGTATTCCATCTATTTTTAATGGTACAAATTTTTTAAATTGGAAATTAGAAATAGAGTTATATTTAAAATCTGTTGATATTAAATGTCGGGATACTGTTATTAATGGATATGATATGGTTAGTAGAAATGATATTGGGTTTAATTCTCTTGTTATTCATATTTTATATTCTCATATTGATGATGTTCAGTATGGTCTTATCTCCCATTGTTTAACTGCGCAGGAAATCTGGAATACTCTCAATACAAAGTATGGACAAATTGAACATAATTACTCAAAACCCCGGAATGTCAACTCGGATTTAGATCTATGTTTGAAAGGAGAAACAGATGAAAGTTCAAGTAGATCAGTCAATGGAGATTCAACAAACACCAAAACTGAAAAATTTTCATATGAAGATTTGGTTTATATGCGTACTGATTTAACAACAACTGTTGATAATCTCCATCGGAAAAACAAATCTTTGAAATCTAAAAATCATGAGTTGACCAGCAAAATTAACTTTTTGGAATCAAAACTTTCAAAAGTCATAAAATTAGAAAATTCTGATTGTGAAAATTGTTTGAAATTAAAACTTGATCTCATTCATTGAAATAAAAACATTCAAAGGCTTGAAGATAAAATTCTGATTTTTAAAGATAATGAGATTGAGCTAAAAGATGTAAACAATTATTTACAAAAGGAATTCGAAAATTTAAGGCTATTAAAAATTCCAAACATGAAATTTCTGAAAATAAAAGTTTGTTGAAAACAGATTTGATTTTGAAAGAACTTGAAGATGAGATTGAAAATTTGAGGAAACTTGAATCTGAAAAGCAAAATCATTTTGAACTTGAAATTTCCGAATCCCAAGCCAAAATTAAATTACTTGAAAATGAGGATTTGGTTTTGAAACAGTTCAATGCTGAACAGAAGATCGCTATAAATCATTGCTTAAACTTGATAAAAGAAAATAGCGATCTTCAATCTAAAATTCAACGATTAGAATCAACTTTGGATAAATTTTCTAATGGGGAAAAATCGTTGAATATGCTGTTACGGAACCAATTTTCAGTTGGACATAAACGAGGTCTTGGTTTTGGGAAAACAAATGTTTTTGAAAATTTGAATTCATATGATTTTAAAAATCCCTCAAATTGCTTTGGAAAGAGTCGTTTTGAAAATTTAAACTCTAAATTCTTTTTGAATCACAAACGATATGTTAATTTATTTTATAACAAACCATTTGAACAATCTTGGATCCCGAAAGAAAATAATACAGATTTTGTTAAATTCAAACAGATCTGGGTTCCCAAAGGTACGAAAATAGATTCGAACGGATTGTTATACAAACAGGTGTAGGTACCGAAGGAGGCTGAGGAATTGCATTGCTAAAGAAAAACTGGATTCAAACTGCTACATGTCACAGAATCATTCACAGTTCCTTAGCCACATTCGATGAGTTAAAGATTCTAGCTTACATCGATTTCAGGTATGACCTCTAAACTCATCGTTGTAAATATTTATTTCTTTTTGTGTATTCCTCCTTCATCCCCTTCATTTTTTTCTGATTTGATTTGTCGTTGTCATATCACTGTAATTTTTCTTGTACTTTCTTAACCTCCAATTGCAGTACTCATAATCTTCTGGAAATTCGCTTTATTTGAATAAAACTCTGATGTTTTAATCCTTTACAGATCTTGAATTTAATTTTGTAAGTATCTGCAATTGTTTTGATGTTTATTTTCTGATTTCTCAGTTCATAACAGTGTTGATGTATTCTTATCATATCTTTAACACTATTAATTTGAATTCTAAAATTTTGAAGATCTGAAAGTTTTATGAAATTTCACACTTCTGCTGTTTTGAGTTTCTTCTAATTCATTTTAGAAAATCTTGAAATATTATACTCATTACAGCACTCTACCACTTCTAAGTTGTGATAATTTCATTAATTTTCAGATTGGCTTGGAATCTTTGAATTGTCTTGAATAAGTGATACATCTTGAAATTCATCTCTATTCATGATCATTATGGTTGAAATCGGTTTGTTTGAAATCATCTAAAATTCTTGATATTTTGAAATATCACACACCTCTCAAATTTGAAATTATTAATCTTTTGTGACTGGTTCATTACATCTCAAAGCTTGACATTGACTCATGTGATTTCAAATAATTTTTTTTTGGATCATGAATAACTCTCAATCTTGATGTAAATGATCTGAAATTACTCCTGTACTTGTCAAAAACACTTGTGAAAATTTCTTTGAAAATATGGTCTTAAAATTCACTGTTATTTCATGATTATTTGGTTTGAATATCTGTTTGTTTAAAATCATTTGAAATTATCGATTTATTGAATTTCACATATATCTTGAATCTGAAACTAATGATCTGGTGTGATCGATTCATTGAATCTAGAGTTTTTCATATTCCTCAAACGATTTCAAATAAACGGTATTTTTAATCTTGGATCATGAATCATCTTATGTGATCATCATCTTGACTTGTCTGCTTTGAACTGATTTCTTGTGCTGCTCTGATATAGTTTTGAAAATATTTTGGAAATTGCTTGTTTATGATCTGTTTGCTG
Organism: Allium sativum; assembly: GCA_030737875.1. NCBI lineage: Eukaryota > Viridiplantae > Streptophyta > Magnoliopsida > Asparagales > Amaryllidaceae > Allium > Allium sativum. Next base: position 351,897,197 of record CM060925.1, read on the forward strand.
CTCTGATTCTGTTTTTTAAATAAGTGCTTGTTCTTGTCTGCAGCTCTGATAAATGTGCCAAATTTGTTAATCTTGTATGGTTGGGCTTTGTGATCAAATTTTTTTAATAAGGACACCAATTAGTTTCAGATTTGTTGATTTTTTTTGTATATATTTTAATCCCTCGTGTCCTGTATAGCTCTTCATATTCCTCTTGTAATTGATTTTCAATTTTAAGATTATTTATTGATTATTCATTCAAAAATTGAAATCAATATCCAAATTGAACTGTATTTATAATTCATCAAAATTATTACCAGATTTTGAAATTGTGATGAATTGTGACTGCAGTATATTTCACAACAAGAGGAGATTTTATTTGGATTTTCATGATGGTTGAACATTTATTATAATATCTTTGAATTGGCAATTAGTTCACAACCATTTCCTTTATCTATCATCATTCTGCCATCCATGATAATTTTATATTAATGTGGAGAGTTAATATTTTTTTAAAATATTTTTGAATAAATAGTAGAAATATTTGTAATAGAAATTGGACTATATTATTATTCAGAGTTAGTGATAATCCTGGTACAGTCGAGCATATTTCATAATATAATTAATTTAGAAATTTATTTCACAAACTATTTCTGTACCTACCGCGTTTCTATCATCCATATTGGTTTAATATACCGAGGAGTTTTTCCTTTAGAGCTGAAAATAATAAATATATAATTAATATAAAAGTGCGTCTCTAAACTCATTTAAAAATCCAAGCTCTGATCATGCATGATTATGAGACAGCTTATAATTTAAGTTGCGACTGACCTCATTTAAAAATCCAAGCTATGGTTATGCATGGTCAGTGTGCTCTTAAATAAGAAATAAAAGAAAAGAAAAAATGTGTTATATATAGAAATTAATTTGAAATTCTCCTTGGTATGTGAAAACCAGCCTATCAATTCATGTTCTAATCTGTGAAATGTGTTAATATCTTATGAAGTATTATGATTTGTTGATTGATAGCTACTAGGATTTGAGACTATCTGATTTTGTCACTTAAATTGAATTATTAATTATAGTCCAAATCCATCACTATTTTTGTGCTCGATTTTATAAAATTCTTTTGAAAATAATTGTACAATATTCATATTTTTAAAACTCTCTCCATTATATATAATTTTCATCATAAATCCATCATTCTCTACAATGTGAAATATACCACCAATTCTTTGTATATTATGATTTTTGTTTGACTAATTGAGATTTATAATGACCATTCTTCTTCTTAAGCTGAAATTATATTACTTAGTCATTTTTCATCTATATTTTAATTTCTGAATCCTTTTGATGATAACAAAAGAGGAAGAATGGGTTGAGATTTTGGGTTATGAGTGAAAATTTTATAAATAGGTTTAATTTTGAAAATTTATTCAAATTTTCATTCTTTTTCACTCATTCATAATTATAGAGGGAGTTTCAGTTATAGAGGGAGCATTCAAATAGGGGGAGTTCAGTTCTTCGCTGTCGAACACATTTATTGTATTTCAAATCGTAATACTTGTTTGTCATCGTCAAAAGGGGGAGATTGTTGTATATAACTTGTTGTATACACAATTATATGATTTTTGTTTAATGATAACAACTAAATATATATTATCTTAAATGTGTTTGTTACTGTACTATTTCATATATACATCACTGACAAGAATATAATATTTGTATTTAAATAAAATACAACTGTACAGACATTCAGATATTCACACAGTATTTTATTTAAATAGAATATTTTATTTTAAACATTCAAACAGTACAGAGTTACAACTCCACTATTTAAATAATTTCACATATATTACTTAACAAAATATTGTACTTGTAAATGAACTGAATATGATAGACAAGTTTGTTTGACAACATTGAAATAATATTTTATTTCATTCAAATTTGTTTACTACAAATATCAGTACAATTTCTTTTGTTACACAGCTCCTCACTACAACACTTTGTCTACACAATTAATATATACTTCAGTTCTCATCTCACTTATATACAATTTCATATATACAAACTCATGTACGGATACACTTATATACATTTCATTGTCTTCTGTCTTCCATCTTCTGTCTTCACAGCACTCTTTCAGTCAATCCAATCTTCATACCTGTCACATACAGAAACACACACAGCATCTAGAACATAAATAATATTCTAAATTCTAGCGAATATATTTTTTATTTTTAAAATTTATTTGCCTCAGAATTTTGGTATGTTTCTCATCATTTTCCTGACTCGATCTGATTTTCATATCCATCCTACTATGTCTAGAAAGCTTGTGATATTCATAGTGATACACTGTAAATACCACAAGGTAGACAATATGTATACACGGTGCAGGGACAGAAAAATATTCTGGATGGCTGCATATACACACGTGTATATATATACACACACATGTGCAATGCCTTGCCAATCTAGATGAAATTGAGGAGTAGCCACGTGGACCAACTCGACTCAGTGCAACAAGGCAGTAACTACACAAGTGTAGTGATCTCAAACAACACATGCATGGCCAAGCAAAACAAAAGGAGCAAATCAAAGTGGCAATATGAAGTCTTACATGGTCGAGCCATGCACATAATAGGTCAACAGTAAAACAACAAAATAAACGAAGGAGCAATGTATACATGAAGGTGAACAAGTGCACAATACAGGGCTCAACAGCATGATGCAAGTATGCAATCAACACAGGTACATGGTGATGGCATGTCATCAAGTCGAGCACACATGACGGAGGTGCAGTGGTGATGAATGCAACATATTTAAATGGACTGAAGTGCAAATCAAAGGATGATGCAACTACAAGTGTCTGGTGATCAAAACAGCGTGGATCAAAGTCAATTTCAGGTCCAAGAAGCCAAATGAGACAACATTCAGGATAATGATCAGTGTGTTCACATATGTATGGTGATGCATGTCTCAGTGCGGTTTCATAGTTACATCTCAGGTTGGCAAAAGCATAAGGCAACAAGACATGTTGTAACACCCTGTATTTCTGTTAACACTAAAGTAACTAATTAAAGAATAACTAATCTCAGATTTGAGAACTAAGGGAAACGGGTTGTTCCATTGTGTTCGTCTCGGAATTCTGGTTGAGATAGAGTCTGAGTTTGCGTAAATTGGACTTCGTATGAAGAAGTTATGGCCATCGGAAGTTTCACTAAAATTTAAACAGATTTCAAAAATTCGAATTTCAAAGTCAGATTGGGCTAGGCGGGAAATTTCCCACCAGGGCCAAGTCGACCAGGGGGTCGACCTAGTGGTCAACCTACCCTCACTAGGTCGACCAGGGGGTCGACCTGGGGGTGGACCTGCCCCTTCCTCCCCACCGGGCAGATTTGTTTGATGACCTTTTTATGACTGTATGCTGAGTCATTAGGGTTTCTGATCTTGTTTGAATGGCTGGGGCTAATTCTGGGTTGATCGGACGGTTAAAGTAATCCTAAACTCTATAAAAACACATGTAGACTCAAACCCTAAAATCAAATAAAATTAAAATTATGGCCTACACCTTGCAAACTAGAATAGCCGCCATCAATTAGAGAGGAAGAAAAGCTAATCAAATTCAATTCTAATCTAAACCGCAACAAATTGTCTTCTCCAAAGGAAAGCTAAACCAATTTCAGAACTCAGATTTCAGAACTCAAGACCTTCTTTGAATTGTGAGTTCGATTTCTTTAATAACATAATAAACAATTTAATTGGATTGAGCTATGATGTGGATTATATGGCTATGTTGTGAATTATTGATCGCATGTTATTATCTATGTTGTAAATTCTATGATGTTATCACTTATATTGTAAAGTTGTGATGTTATCATCTATGTTGTAATTCTATGATTGGCTTATGTATAATCAATTCATAATGATGTTTCATATGCTAGTTTGGTTATGTTTTTGGAACTAATTCATACGATAAATCATATGTATGTATGCAAGTTAGGATGTTAATTAAGGCATGGATCATATGCAAGTTAATGAAAACTATATACAGCCTTACATGTTTCATGACCTCTATTTTATGTGTAAATTGGACCTAAAGTTAGGCTATGACATGTGTGAGTTATATGCTAGTATACAAAATTCTATATGCTAGTTTACATGATTAGATGTAAGTTTACACCATCGTTTATGTTACATAAATCACATATGCAAGTATGTATATATATGTTTGGTTATTGCCTATGCAAGTTTACACCTTATGATTAGATCTATGACATACATGGTTTATGCAAGTTTGTGACTATTACCTAAACAAGTTTACACCGTTAGATTTAGATCTATGACATATGTAGTTTTATGCAAGTTTGTGGCTTTGGCCTATGCAAGTTTTTAGATGAAGAACCTCATTCACACATGCAAGTTCACCCCCTTATGTTTAGATCTTGTTTTATTTCTATGTATGTTATGATGTTTTCTCTTTATTCCATAATTTAGACTATTCGAATCTAACGTATATTTTACGTTAAACGTACGAATGTACAACGTGGGGCAATGGGATAATATTAAAAGATTTAATATTGAGAATTGGCATAAATGCCTTAATTGGCATAAAATAAATTGATGATGATAATTGGTATAATCTTGTATACCATAAATAGATGGACATAATTGAGTCAATTATGGACATAGTTAAATTTGGAGTTAATTGATAATTTGAATAGGGAAAGTAATTCAAATTGGGGGATAATTAATTATGTGTAATTAATCACCTAAGACACGAGGTTAGGCTCTTTTGTGGTGTAAGACTGCCCGGACCCGCCCGACAAATCCAGCTGCCACAAATGCCAGTCTAATGTGGAAGGTCTTAGGCATAAATTAAATGCGTAACAGTTGTAAAGACACGAGGTTAGGCTCTTTTGTGGTGTAAGACTGCCCGGACCCGCCCGGCAAATCCAGCTGCCACAAATGCCCGTCTAATGTGGGAGGTCTTTACAAGGTTATGGTGTTAATTAATTAAGAAACACTTAACCAGATAAAAATGTAGCGGGACATGAGGGGGTTAAGTGGGTGCCTTGGGTGGCATGTGGAATTTAGTGGATTTCTTGGGTGGCATTTGAAATACGATTAGAAACACTTAACCAAAAATTAAAACATGTAAATCAACATGAATAAGAAGAGGGTTAAGTGGGATGTACTAGAGGGGACCAAGCTTAGGTGGATAGCTTGTGTCAAGTAATGGGGGCCCGTTTCAACCAGTAACCCATAAGTATCTTTGTGGGCTCGACCCAAGTCGAGGACGGGACACGCGTACTGGGCTTAACTGTAAGAGGCCAAAACGGGTTAGCGGTGGCAACACTAGTCCAACGGGTTCATATGCGTGTGTGGGCCCGGGCTGGTAGGTAAGACGATGTTGCATCGTGTAGCTATAAGCTGTGCATTATTGGTGGTATCGGGTTGCCACTTTGGGGAGTGATACACCCCACTGTGGGGCCAGCACGGGTATCTACGAGTTAGGGAGCCGATCGCATGGGGGTAGTGGGTACACCTAGTGGAGATAGGGACAGACGGCAACTATGAAGGCAGCTAGGGGTGCACGAAACTAGCATTATCATTATTAAAGTCTTATAGGCGGGATCAACTTTTAGAGTGTTTGGTGTGGTGTAGTGTAGTAATTATCTCATAGAGACTAGGCGTGCCTTTAACGTTATCTTTGTTCATCTTATTTCCTTTTGTTTGCTCTGTCATACCCAATTGTTCACAGTCATTTTCTTATTTTCCAACTTATGCCTTAGCCTAGTTATTTTGATAATTATATTGTTAAAGTTATCGCACTCGCCAGACTTTATGTCTGACCCCCTTTGTTTCCACCTCTTTTCTTCCTTCCCCCCCTCCCCTCAGGTGCTCAGGGTGGAACTAGCACCAATGGAGCTTGATTTTGGACAGCTGTATCTCTTGCTTTTAGAAGTTGCTTGGATCGCTGAAGTAAAAGTTCAGCCTATCTTATTATGGTTATTTTGTGTTGGGGTTATGTCTTTCAATTTATGTACTCTGATTTAGTCAAGATGGATATTATGTACTTTGACTCTGGTTTTTGATGATGTAAGCAAACCTATGTGTTTACCGTTGCAATAAATAAAAAATTTAATTTTTAAGTACTATTTATATCTGTCTTGTTGTTAAGTTTCTATTCTATACACACTTAAAACGCTCCATAGAAGTTAATGCATTCCCTTTGTGAGTGACATTAATGGACGTGGGGTGTTACACGTGGTATCGGAGCTGAAGGTTACCGGAACAGATATGAATTTTGAAAAAACTGTTTTTCAAAAACACTTTTATAAAGAAGTACCTTCTAAAGTATGTTTTAAGGAAAGTATTTTCAAGAGAAAATCTTATTTTAGAAAGCATAACCCCAAGAGCCATATATCTTTCCTTCGGTTCTTTTGTATTGAATCTTTCCTTTTTCGTTTCAGCATGTCTGGAATTCCCGAGATACCCGAGGGGATACCGATACCAAGATGGTTTAGGAGGTATTTAGAGACTAGAGCTACCACCGTAGGTCCAGCAAATCCTCCTCCTCCTCATGTCGATACTTTCGCAAAGATATGTAAGGACTTTCGGGTAATGGGTGGAAAAGCTTTTCACGGGACGGAGACATTTGTTAAAGCTCGAAATTGGCTAAAGGAGGTGGAAGAATTGTTTGGGATCTTTGAAGTGGAAGATGGAAGAAAGGTCCAGTTAGCTGCCTGGCTAATGAAGGATGAGGCCTCGTTTTAGTGGGAGGTCACTAATGGAGAGCGTCCAGTTGATACATGGCCAGATTTCAGGCGGAGGTTTGAGGTAAAGTTTCTCTCACGGGCTGAAGAGAATTTATATATGGAAAGATTTTTGGCGTTGAAGCAAGGGAATCTATCAGTGAAAGAATACGTCAACAAATTCAATCAGTTGGCGAGATTTGGCTTGGACTTGGTGAATACACCAGAAAAAAAGCCCCTGTGGTTTGTTAAGGGTTTGAACGAGCAGCTTCATGGGTTAGCTATGACCCACATCCCCATGGGGGCTACCTTTGAGAGACTAGTTGACATGGCACTTATGCATGAAGAAGAGAAGGGCGCCAATGCTAATAAGGCACCCGAGAAGAAAGGGGATCAAAAGAAACCACAACAACAACAACAGAACAAGAAAGGTGGTAAAGGCAACAATGGTAAGGGAAAGAAAAGATGCTTTAACTGTGGGACACCAGGCCATCTAAGTAAAGATTGTAGGAAGAAAAAGAAGACTAGCTGTTTCCACTGTGGCGAAGCGGGACATCTGATTAAGGACTGCCCAAGGAAAAGGCAAAGGGCAGGGTCTACCTTGGGAGGACAGGTGCAGGCTCTTATGGCACCAGGGCAGGCAAGGGGGCAAGTTCAGGCTCTCGTGGTCCCACCGCTGCAAGAACGAGGTAGAACGATTTTTGTTGAAAGTTTAGTTTTTCTGTTTGATCATCCTGTCCGTACTTTATTCGATTCTGGTGCATCACATTCGTTTATCTCTACATCATTAGTTGAAACACTGCACCTAAATACTAATTTAGTTACAGATCCCTTAGTACTCTCAAATCATATTGGTGGTTCAACTCATCTTTCTATGATTTGTCGGGATTTGAGAGTGTCTATCTTGGGCGTTGGGTTTGAATGCAACGCCTTTCTTCTTGGCTTCATGGGCTACGGCTTGATTCTAGGTATGGATTGGCTAACTAGATACGGGGCCATCCTAGATTGTGAAAGAAGAGTAGTTAGATTGTTGACTCGTTGTGGAAAGACCCTTGATATTTCTTATGACCCTAGAGGTCCAGTAATGCTTAGCTACCTAGAATCCCTTGATGCATCCAATGATGATTTACATTCTGTTCATATAGTCCGTGAATATGTTGATGTCTTCGATGAGGTGAGGGGTCTACCCCCAAAACATGAGATAGACTTTCGAATATATCTAGTAGATAATGCAAAGCCAGTTGCATTGCCAGTGCGCCACATGGCTCCAAGAGAGAGAAGAGAACTCAGTAAGCAAGTGAAAGAATTGCTTGAGAAGGGGTTCATAAGACGTAGTATATCGGAGTGGGGTGCTCCAGTAGTATTTGCCACGAAGGAAGATGGATCCCTTAGACTTTGTGTGGACTATAGAGAATTTAATAAGCTTACTAAGAAGAATAGGCACCCACTGCCGAAGATTGACGATCTCTTCAATCAGTTAGTTGGCGCCTCAGTGTTTTCACAGTTGGACTTAGCCACGAGTTTCCATCAGTTGAGAGTGGCTGAGGATAGCATAGACAAGACTGCCTTTAGGACTCCGGATGGCTTCTTCGAGTGGCTTGTGATGCCCTTCGGTTTGACAAACGCCCCCGCATACTTTGTTGACTTGATGAGTAGGGTGTTTAGGGAGTACCTTAATAAATTCGTGGTAGTCTTTGTGGTCGACATCTTGATCTTTTCTAAGAGCGAGGAAGAGCATGCCCTACATCTTAGGGAAGTGTTGGAGATCCTTCGAGCGCATAGCCTTAAAGCTAAATTTTCTAAATGTCACTTTTGGAGAAAGGAAGTGCGATTCTTAGGGCACGTGGTTTCCAAAGAAGGGATAGCTGTGGATCCCGCGATGGTAGTGGCCATCCAAGATTGGAAGGTCCCTAAAAATGCTACTGAGGTGAGGAGTTTCTTAGGGTTGGCTGGCTACTATAGGAAGTTTATCAAAGACTTCGCAAAGATATCAGCCCCATTAACACGCTTGACGAAGAAGAACTTAGTTTTCACATGGGACGTAGATTGTGATGATGCGTTCCAATGTTTAAAGAGAGCTTTGACCACAGCCCTAGTTTTAGTGTTGCCAGATGGGAGTAAGCCATTTACCGTTTATACCGATGCTTGTGGGACAGGACTAGGCGCAGTCTTAATGCAAGAAGGAAGGGTAATAGCCTATGGAGGAAGGCAGTTGAGAGTGCATGAGAGAAATTACCCTACACATGACCTAGAGTTGGCCGCTATTGTTTTCGCGCTTAAGTCTTGGCGCCATTATCTTCTTGGCGAGAAATTCAAATTGTTCACTGACCACAAATTGCTAAAATACTTGTTCTCTCAAAAAGACTTGAACTTAAGGCAGCAAAGGCGGATGGAATTCTTAGCGTCCTACGATTTCTAGATAGCATATACCCCTGGCAAGGGTAACGTGGTGGCAGACGCCTTAAGTAGGAAAAGGTTGTCCTTGAGTCCGTTGTTTGTTGAGTGGCGAAGCTTAGAGTTCATCTTTGCGTTTGACTTTAGACCTTCCATTGACTTTGTACCCGGTTTGCTAGCATCCTTAGAGGTCAGACCTACGCTTTTGGGACGGATTGGTGAGGCACAGCGAGATGACCCACAGTTGGTTCAGTTAGTAGAGAAGCTCAAAAGGGGGAGTCATCGAGTCATCTCAGTAGGTATACCCTAGATGATAAGGGTTGGTTACGTAGGGACGGTACACTTTGTGTACCATGAGACGAGAACTTGAGGAAGACCATTCTTGATGATGCACATTGTTCGAAGATGACCATTCATCCCGGCGGGGACATATGTACATGGACATGAGGCGAGTTTACTTTTGGGTCGGTATGAAGAGGGATACGGATGAGTTTGTCGCTAGATGCTTGGTGTGCCAATAAGTAAAAGCAGAGCAAAAGAAGCCCGGTGGGTTACTTCACCCATTGGAGGTCCCACAATGGAAGTAGGAAAGTGTCTCGATGGACTTTATTGATGGGTTACCAAAATCGAGGAAGGGTAATACGGGGATTTGGGTCGTGGTAGACAGACTAACTAAGAGCGCCCATTTCATTCCTGTGAAGAGTAAGAGGACTGCTCCATGGTTAGCCTCTGTATACATTCGAGAGACAGTTCGTTTGCACGGTGTTCCTTCTAGCATAGTGAGCGACCGCGATCCTATCTTTACTAGCGAGTTTTGGAAGAGCTTGCAAGAGGCGGTAGGGACTCAGTTATGTTTGAGCACCGCATATCATCCTCAGACGGACGGCCAGACCGAGAGGGTGAATCGTATTCTAGAGGACCTATTGAGGTTGTGTGTCTTAGACTTCGGAGGTACATGGGAGGAACATCTTCCGTTAGTGGAGTTCGCATATAATAATAGCTTTCAGTCTAGCATTGGCTTGGAACCATTCGAGGCTCTTTATGGACGGCCGTGTCGTTCGCCTACATGTTGATGGGAATCTACAGATAAAATCTTGCTTGGGCCCAATATGATTAGAGAGACTTCGGAAAAGATCGATTTGATTCGAAGGAGGATGAAGACGGCGCAAGATAGGCAGAAATATTATGCGGATAAGAGGAGGACAGATCTTGAGTTTGATATTGGGGACATGATCTTTGTCAAGGTGTCTCCATTTCGGAATGTTGTTCGCTTTGGGTCTGTTGGGAAGTTAGCACCAAGGTTCGTAGGGTTGTTTCCTATTAAGGAGAGGATTGGATAGATGGCGTATAGAGTGGAGTTGCCCGAGAGACTTGGTGGTGTACACGATGTATTCCATGTATCACATTTGAGGAAGTTCTTTCATGAGACCGCGGAAGTGGTAGAGCCGAGCTTGCTTAAAGAGGTAGAGATAGAGCGTGATGCGACGAGCTCCTACGTGCATTCTTGGGTCGAAGATTAAGAAGTTGAGGAATCGAGAGGTCAAGCTAGTCAAAGTGCAATGGGGAGATGATGAGAGCAACGCTACTTGGGAGACGGAAGAGAAGATGCGTTCATTGTACCCTTTTCTTTTCGAGGGTATGTCTTTTAATTTCTCCTTTACCGCTTAGCTTGTACTTGTTTTATCTTTAGTATGTCCTCTCGCTAGTATCTTTGACCTTTAGATAGGTTAATCCTATGGTTGAAACATGTGTTTGAGACATGTTATGTATGATGGATGCATGTGGATGCAAGTGGTTGCTCGTGGATGCATATACACACACTTTAGGCACTAGATCGGCTCAGTCACTTCATATTGCATATTGCATATAAATATGTGTACATATTTAAGTTTATGCATGTATAATGGTTGTACTATCATATGGATGTTGCATTTTGGTGAATGGTTGTGCACACGTGTAGAAATAATACGTATCGATAGGATTCTTTCGCATACATAATGGACGCATGGCACAATCATGGTTTGCATTAAGGAGGTCAACTGAATCAGTAGACCAACTGATTTTGCATTAGATAAAGGACATATACACACACTTCTTGCATATGTCCATACAGCATTAGGAATTTTATAAGGACAATGGATGCCTATGTTTGATGGTTGAGTAGATGGTTGATTGGATGTTAGGATATGCATTCTCCTTAACTTAGAGATTTCAAGGTCGAAATCCTTTAAGGAGGGGAGAATGTAACACCCCGTATTTCTGTTAACACTAAAGTAACTAATTAAAGAATAACTAATCTCAGATGCGAGAATTAAGGGAAATGGGTTGCGCCATTGTGTTCGTCTCGGAATTCTGGTTGAGATAGAGTCTGAGTTTGCGTAAATTGGACTTCGTATGAAGAAGTTATGGCCATCGGAAGTTTCACTAAAATTTAAACAGATTTCAAAAATTCGAATTTCAGAGTCAGATTGGGCTAGGCGGGAAATTCCCGCCAGGGCCAGGTCGACCAGGGGGTCGACCTGGTGGTCAACCTACCCTCACCAGGTCGACCAGGGGGTCGACCTGCCCCCCCCCCCACCCCGGGCAGATTTGTTTGATGACCTTTTTATGACTGTATGCTGAGTCATTAGGGTTTCTGATCTGGTCTGAATGGCTAGGGTTAATTCTGGGTTGATCGGACGACTTAAATTAATCCTAAACTCTATAAAAACACATGTAGACTCAAACCCTAAAATCAAATAAAAATTAGAATCATGGCCTCCATGCCGCCACCTTGCAACTTAGAATAGCCGCCACCAATTAGAGAGGAAGAAAAGCTAATCAAATTCAATTCTAATCTAAACTGCAACAAATTGTCTTCTCCAAAGGAAAGCTAAACCAATTCAGAACTCAGATTTCAGAACTCAAGACCTTCTTTGAGTTGTGAGTTTGATTTCTTCAATAACATAATTAACAATTTAATTGGATTGAGCTATGATGTGGATTATATGGCTATGTTATGAATTATTGACTACACATTATTATCTATGTTGTAAATTCTATGATGTTATCACCTATGTTGTAAAGTTGTGATGTTATCATCTATGTTGTAATTTTATGATTGGCTTATGTATAATCAATTAATAATGATGTTTCATATGCTAGTTTGGTTATGTTGTTGGAACTAATTCATATGATAAATCATATGTATGTATGCAAGTTAGGATGTTAATTGAGGCATGGATCATATGCAAGTTAATGAAAATTATATACAACCTTACATGTTTCATGACCTCTATTTTATGTGTAAATTGGATCTAAAGTTAGGCTATGACATGTGTGAGTTATATGCTAGTATACAAAATTCTATATGCTAGTTTACATGTTTAGATGTAAGTTTACACCATCGTTTATGTTGCATAGATCACATATGCAAGTATGTATATATATGTTTGGTTATTGCCTATGCAAGTTTACACCTTATGATTAGATCTATGACATACATGGTTTATGCAAGTTTGTGACTATTACCTAAACAAGTTTACACCTTTAGATTTAGATCTATGATATATGTAGTTTTATGCAAGTTTGTGACTTTGGCCTATGCAAGTTTTAAGATGAAGAACCTCACTCACACATGCAAGTTCACCCCTTATGTTTAGATCTAGTTTTATTTCTATGTATGTTGTGATGTTTTCTCTTTATTCCATAAGTTAGACTATTCGAGTCTAACGTATATTTTACATTAAATGAACGAACATACAACATGGGGCAGTGGGATAATATTAAAAGATTTAATATTGAGAATTGGCATAAATGCCTTAAATGGCATAAAATAAATTGATGATGATAATTGGTATAATTTTGCATACCATAAATAGATGGACATAATTGAGTCAATTATGGACATAGTTAAATTTGGAATTAATTGATAATTTGAATAGGGAAATTAATTCAAACTGGGGGATAATTAATTATGTGTAATTAATCGCCTAAGACATGAGGTTAGGCTCTTTTGTGGTGTAAGACTGCCCGGACCCGCCCGGCAAATCCAGCTGCCACAAATGCCAGTCTAATGTGGGAGGTCTTATGCATAAATTAAATGCGTAACAGTTGTAAAGACACGAGGTTAGGCTCTTTTGTGGTGTAAGACTGCCTGGACCCGCCCTGCAAATCCAACTGCCACAAATGCCAGACTAATGTGGGAGGTCTTTACAAGGTTACGGTGTTAATGAATTAAGAAACACTTAACCAGATAAACATGTAGTGGGACATGAGGGAGTTAAGTGGGTGCCTTGGGTGGCATGTGGAATTTAGTGGGTGCCTTGGGTGGCATTTGAAATACGATTAGAAACACTTAACCAAAGATTGAAACATGTAAATGGACATGAATAAGAAGAGGGTTAAGTGGGATGTACTAGAGGGCACCAAGCTTAGGTGGATAGCTTGTGTCAAGTAATGGGGGCCCGTTTCAACCAGTAACCCATAAGTATCTTTGTGGGATCGACCCAAGTCGAGGACGGGACATGCGTACTGGGCTTGACTGTAAGAGGCCAAAACGGGTTAGCGATGGCAACGCAAGTCCAACGGGTTCATATGCGTGTGTGGGCCCGGGCTGATTGGTAAGACATTGTTGCATCGTGTAGGTATAAGTCGTGCATTGTTGGTGGTATCGGGTTGCCAATTTGGGGAGTGATACACCCCACTATGGGGCCAGCACGGGTATCTACGAGTTAGGGAGCCGATCGCAGGGGGGTAGTGGGTACACCTAGTGGAGATAGGGGCAGGTGGCACCTATGAAGGCAGCTAGGGGTACACGAAACTACCATTATCATTATTAAAGTCTTGTAGGAGGGATCAAATTTTAGGGTGTTTGGTGTGGTGCAGTGTAGTAATTATCTCATAGCGACTAGGTGCGCCTTTAACGTTATCTTTGTTCATTTTATTTCCTTTTGTTTGCTTTGCCATACCCAATTGTTCACAGTCATTTCCTTATTTTCCAACTTATGCCTTAGCCTGGTTATTTTGATAATTATATTGTTAAAGTTATCGCACTCGCCAGACTTTATGTCTGACCCCCTTTTTTTCCACCTCTTTTCTTCCTTTCCCCCCCAAGTGCTCAGGGTGGAACTAGCACCAGTGGAGCTTGATTTTGGATAGCTGTATCTCTTGCTTTTAGAAGTTGCCTGGATCGCTGAAGTAAAAGTTCAGTCTATCTTATTTATGGCTATTTTGTGTTGGGGTTATGTCTTTCAATTTGTGTACTCTGATTTAGTCAAGATGGATATTATGTACTTTGACTCTGGTTTTTGATGATGTAATCAAACCTATGTGTTTACCGCTGCAATAAATAAAATTTTTAATTTTTAAGTACTATTTATATCTGTCTTGTTTTTTAAGTTTCTGTTCTTTACACACTTAAAATGCTCCATAGAAGTTAATGCATTCCCTTTGTGAGTGACATTAATGGACGTGGGGTGTTACATATGTTCAGCACCGCATGGTGTATGGTGCAGCCATATTACAGTGAACTTAAGACTGGTGCATGTGAACTGGTGAAACAACAAGCCAAGAATGGGTTTAACTGATATAGCAACAAAGTGAATTGTTCATGCATACAAATCAACATGGCAGTTTAACCAAGATAGTTCATATTTTTTTGGTTTAGCATTATACATGCAACAATAAGGGAGATTTCAATATGTATGCAACACAGGAAAGTTCAAGTAAGAGGAGAAGAGTATCCAAGTGTGCACAAGAAACAAGTACAAGTCAAACAAGAATGGGTATTTCCTATTGTGGCGAATAATCCGACTTCAAATATTAGGCAAATTTCAAATGTTAAAATTTGAATGAGTAATCCAGCAAAGCATGTATGGCATGTATTAAATTGAAAGAATCGAAAGCAAATCAGTACATTCTTTTAGCAAAGAAGAAACTATATTTCCAAATATTCATGGTCGAATTTGTGGCAATAAATTTCAGAAACAACCAACCAAGCAAATTCAGGTGAATATGGGATAAGAAAATGTGGCAAGCAACAAACAATATCCAAGAATTAATCAAGGGGATTCCAAGTATCATTGGGAATACACATCATATTTACAGTAAAGAAATTCAAGTCAACCAAATCACAGCAATGAAAACTGGGCCACAATGCATTGATCTTTTTTCCTGTTTTGAACAAGTTTATTTTAGACAGGAAATGTTTCAAATGGTTTCTAGTTTTTCACTTTTGGGAATACAGTAATGCCATAGAAACAAATCAGAAATCACGCAACTGCCTCATTTCAAATGAACCATAATTCTAGAAAGTATATCATGCCGAGAAGTTTAATTGGAAACTTACACAAATTCACTCATAAGTCAAAAGGGGAAATCAACAAAATCAAATCAAATCAATTCGAACAAATCAGAGAAATTAAAGGATTTGGAAATCCTATTTAAACATCATATCATCATCGGAAAATTGATATCGAAACCAATGAGCATCACAATTTCAAGAAAATATTTAAATCAGAAAACTCACAAGTCAAATTAGGGTTTCGATCATCTATATTCCAAGCCATATCCCAAATCGAAGAATCACATAGCCACAGAGACTCGAGCATCAGATTCGAGCACCAGAAATTATTTCCAGAGCCAAAATTATCAACATCAATTCGATTTGAGAGTTAAAAGAAAACCCTAATTGTTGAATCCGCCATTTTTAATTGCCAAAGAAGAAAGGGATTGGACCAACGAAAATGGATGCAACACAGATGAAATGGGTTATCCAAGTCTTGGTTTAAAGTGTGAAAGGAAGATTTATTTTCCTTTTAAAATCTAGGGTTTTTAGCTTTTATTTTAATTATTTTTTCAATTCTTTTGTAATCGTCGAACAGTTGCTAGAGTCTGTAAAATTCTAGGGGATTCAGTTAGGGGTTTAACTGGTAGTTGCTAGAGTCTGTAAAATCTAGGTGGTTTCCAAGTTTCGTCTGTAAAACTAGGCAGTTTACTAGAGTCTGTAAAACTAGGGGAAAATCTGTCTAGGGGATATAGACCAGTCTAGAGTTTTGAGCGTAGGGTTAGGACAAGAGCAGGTGCTGCAAGTTTACATGGGATTGTAAGCGGGATCTGTTTATAACACCTAGTAGAAACCTTAGGAATGCAGCAGTAGGTAGGATTTTGCCGAAATTGGGTATATCTTGTGTCATTTACCTTTCTGCGTTTATTTTCTACTGCATTTTATTATCTGTTATATTTTAATATCCCGTCAGATTTTAACACAGCAAAAAATTGTAATTAACCCTATTCACCCACCCTCTAGGGTTAAACTAGATCCAACAAAAAGACTAAAGCTAAACCCAATAGACCATTCACCTTTCACTATCCGGGTACGGTGGTTGAGGGGAGATGCCAACTGGTTGTTTAGATTGTTTTTTGTTAGGGGCAAGTCGCTAAGCTCTTGTAATCTTTACTAGTTGAGGAAGGGGCTGAGGTTGGGCCATAGCCACCATGAAAAACAGGCCCTAGGAATATTTGTATTTAGAGGCTCTTAAAGACGGACCTGTACAGATATGGAAAAGCTTCCGACCGAGTTCCGTGTTTGCTTGTATAGCCCTGCCACGGAACCCGATGAACATTATGTGCAGTTAAGGCATTAAATACGATCGAAGATACGTACGTGGGACAGTCTAGATACATGCATGTTGGCTCTAGGTGGTGTATCATAGACTTGAGAGCATTACGATTGAAGATACGTACGTGGGATAGTCTAGATACATGCATGCATGGTTATCACGGTGGTAAGTCGAGTCGAGTCGACGGAGGTCCAATTAGTCGACTAGTGGACTAGTCGTAAACTAGTCGAGACTAGTCGGTAAATAAATAAATATATACATATGCATAAAAATTCAAACATGTGCATAAAAATTTAAACATGTAGTAATAGCAGCAGCAAGTGGTATTTCTGCAGCCATTGGTATTTCTGCAGCCATCTGCACACCAAA
Organism: Allium sativum; assembly: GCA_030737875.1. Classification (NCBI taxonomy): domain Eukaryota; kingdom Viridiplantae; phylum Streptophyta; class Magnoliopsida; order Asparagales; family Amaryllidaceae; genus Allium; species Allium sativum. Next base: position 351,914,298 of record CM060925.1, read on the forward strand.
AAAAAAGCAGCAGTTAATTAAAAACAGCAGCAGCAAAAAAGAAAAGTAACAAAAAAAAATAGCAGTAGCTCATTAAAAAGACAGTAGCTAAAAAAAGGACAATAGCTAAAAAAACAGCGGCTCTTTTAAAAAAAAAACAACTGAGGTTTCTAAATTTTTTTTCAACAATTCTCCATTATTATTTGTTTGTTCGAGAAAAAGGCAACGTACAGAAAAAAACAAAGCAACGAGTGGAACAAATAATACCTGAGTCGATTTCGGGTACCCTGGAGAGAGGAGATAGCACTGGAGAGGAGGCGGCTGCGGTAGGAAGAGAAGCGGTGTCTGAAGAAGCAAGGCGGTGGCTTCAGATGCGAAGCGGCGACAAAGGTGAAGGCTAGGGCTTATTCGATTTATCGGTTTTCTTCAATTCACCGGGTTGTTTTTTTGTTCAAAACATGGAATACGTATTTGTATTCACCGTGTGAAGGCTATGGCTTTTTTTTCTCTTTGGATTGGGCCCAATTTGAAAATTGAAACCAGTCAGAGTTAAGTCGACCGACTAATCGTCTGACTAGTCGACTAGTCGCTCCATGTCGTTCCTGGCGCCCGACATATTGACAAAATTCATGTCGAGAGTCCAAGTCGGTGACTACAGACCGACTGGCCGACTAGTCGACGACTAGTCGCGACTAGTCGGTCGCCGCAATAACAATGCATGCATGTTGGCTCTAGGTGGTGTATCATAGACTTGAGAGCATTACTCCGGTATGAAATATGATTTGATTGACGGTGGCGGTCCGTACGCTTACGTGGCGTAGTAATGACAGATATATGTGGAACGTAACGTTGTTATATAGAGATCTGTACGTCACTCCGATGTGGGATGTGGGACTGCACATATTTCTGTGGCATTACGTTGGAGACCATGTGAGTGGGGTACTACGGGGTGTGCCTTAATATTGGGGTTAGCTACATATATACAGTATTAGGTTAATCAATTGGGAAGTAAATGGGTATGACGTGCGTGTAAGCCTTAAGTGCTGTTAACCCAAGTAACCTAATAAATAAGAAAATGTGATTGAACGGTAGATATAGGATTATCCAAAGTGTATAGTTTTAATCCAGTCACCAGAACTTGTGCTCTGACCCCCTCCTCATAACATACTCACAGGTTAGATTTGTGGCAGAGACATGATAGCTTTGGATGCCAGTTAGCCAGTATTATTAATACGGTAAGGCTATTTTTTGATTACATTGTATTTTATCCATTCCCTGTGAGATATTTTCTAAGCTCTGACTTGTTTTATGTATCTGTCTTTTCTGTAGGATACCAGAGCAAACCAACACGAGTTTCGATAGATTAGAATTTTGAAAAATAATTCGGTCTATCAGAATTCGGGTTGTTATAGAACCTGCTTGTAAAACCAATAGAAGCCATTAATCATCGATAAAAACAAAAAACCTAATTGAAATAATTAACAGTAAATTAAAACAATTATAACAATAAACAAAATATCAATCGATGCAAATAGAAAATAACCTAATCTCAAGAACGATTCCCAAACCAATATGCACGCGATGGATTTTCCTTTCAGAAATGCGCGATAGATATGGATGATTGAACACGATGGTTAGAGATCGAAATATGCATGAAAAAAGATCGCATTGGAGATTATTGGCGAGATCGAGATATGGGCGAGACCGAACTGAAGATGAAGAAGGAAACAACGCGCATGAAATATGTTTATAAAAAATAATTTGCATATTGTCTTTATGATTAAAATTTTAGTGGGTTGTCCTTATGGCTAAAAAAGCCTTAATTTTTGTCGTTATGAATATTTTTCTGTATTTCAAAATGGTTTTTTATTATGAAATTATAAATTCAAATATTGATCTGGAATTAAATTATTTTAAATAATAATTAATTATTATTTATAGGTTTGATATTTTGTTTGATAATAAGTTTATATTACTTTAAGTTTGAATGACTTATTTTATAAGGATGTTTTTTAAACATGTTTACTCCAAGGGATCTCTTTGTCAATCACCTTTAAGCACTTTGATTAGGAGTTAACTGATATCTGTTTAGACGAACATAACACCATTACGCTATTAGTATAATTGATTGAATTATAAGGACAATAGTTAACAAAATAAATTCTGTTCTATTACTAAAAATGAATTTGACCTTGGATATCTATTTAACAGGACAAATCACCTTTTTTTTTTACTCTGTTATTGTTATACATGTTTATATGTATTGACATACTATGAGTTGAAAGACATATATTAGTAAAATACATCCTATTCTACTATAACTTGGTTGTTAATTATATTGAACATCTATTAGTCGAATATAACCTTATTGACATTCTACTATAACCTAATTATTTATTATGTTAAAATCTTTTAAGAAAAACCAAAAATCATTCTTATATGTTGTTAACTTGGTCATCCATATGGAAAAACTAATCACCTTTCTGCTATTATCAATTGAATACTTCATTTATGTTGATTGACTATTATTAGTTGATTCTTTATACCTATCTTGTTATATGAAAACGTCCATATTATAACTCAAATAAGTTAAACTCAATTAATTGAGGACCTTTGAAAATTTTTAATCCTTCTTTCAAAATTTAAAGCATATGGATTCTTTCTAAATAAGCTAGTATAGCTAATACTTTACAATGTGATTTTAACTCGTGTTAGTTTAAAGTAATATTCATAAATGTAATTTTCAAAATAAGTTATTATTTGAATTTAGCAAAAGTTGTTGGTTAGATAATTATTTTATAATTAAATAAGGTTTGGAGTTAATTAAATGATTCGTAAGCCTATATTAAAGGAATTTAATACAGGTTACAGAAAATGTTTATTTATAAATTAACAAGAGATCGTAAACTTTATTTCAATGGGTAAGAGTGTTGTTGAGTCAAGGCCTGAGAGGTAACTAAAATACCCCAACTTGATTTGTGTAACACCTTGCATTTTAAATTGAATAATAAAATAAGATTCTTAAATTTTTTTTGAATTTGGTCACGGAACTAGCATCATTCTGTCCATGGTGATTTTATGATCATTTAGATGTATGGTTTGCAGAAAACGGACTTAAAACGAAGAAGATATTATTAAATGAAGTTTCAGAACAAACACGAAAAATAAAAAATAAAAGGAACACACATAAAACTAAGTGTTTCCAATGTTCTAATTTTATGAACAAAAAGCAGTGTGGTTCAGTGGTTAATCACTTGCCTCTCAAGTTGTAGCGTGCGAGTTCAAATCTCAATAATGTCATGTTTTTTTATTTTAGGAGGGTCAATCAGAAAGATGCATATTCCTAGTATATGTACAAGACTTACGAAATCAAAATGTACATATAAGGAAAGATTATATATTGGACAAATTAACACCATTAATCCCAAGTTTCACGTGTCTTCTCATATTAATCCAGAGTTTGGATTATTTTTAATTAGTCCCAAGTTTGGGGGATCCCTTCCCATGTTAATCCCATTTACGTGTTAGCATGTTTAATTAATCCCAAGTATTGGGGGTCCCTTCCCATATTGATCTCATTTTCCTATTAAACTGTTTAGCCGGGATCAATATGGGAAGGGACCCCCAAACTTGAGATTAATTAAAAATAATCCAAACTCTAGATTTATATGGGAAGACACTTGAAACTTGGGATTAATGGTGTCAATTTGTCCTTATATATATATATATATATATATATGTGTGTGTGTGTGTGTGTGTGTGTGTGTGTGTGTGTGTGTGTATGTATGTATATGTGTGTGTATGTACTGTTATATTTAATAATTATATAGTTTTTGTTTAATGATAACAAACATATATATTATTTTATATGTGTTTGTAATTGTACTATTCTACTGCATCATAGACAAAATTATATATATATATATATTTATATAGAATACTACGGCATAAGAATTTAAATATTCAAATAGAATTTTATTTAAATATAATATTTTATTTCAACATTTCAATAGTGCAAATTTAAAACTCCACTATTTGTACATCTCATAGTAACACAATTTTAAATTTCATATACATTGTTCCTCACTACAACTCTCAGTCTCAGTTACACTTCACTTTGTCACTCATTTACATTCTCTCTCTGTTATACATACATTGACACGGTTTTATATACAGATTCACTCTATCTTAACATTGTCTTTTGTGTGCTTGTCTGTCAGTCCAGTCACCTACTTGTCTATCACATAAGCACACACAGTAAACTAGAAAAAAACAATGTTAAATTCTAGTAGATATAATTTTATTTCAAAATTTATTTGCCTCAGAATTTTAGTGTGTTTCTCATCATATTTCATGACTTGATTTGATATGTATATATATATTCATCTGTGCCTAGACAACTTGTGGTATTCACAGTGTTTCACTGTAAATACCACAAGGTAAACAATATTTCTAGTGCTCATATATATATATATATATATATTCTGCATATAAATGTATACACATACATGTGTATGTATATACACATATTTCTTTTAAGCATGCAGGGGTAATATGGTCAGAAAGGGAAAAATATATCAAGTTTGATATGCTCACTGAAAACTCAGTTTCAAGTAAATGACAAGGCAACATGGCAGTTCAAATTGACTCAAACCAGAAATTCAAAGCCACACACACACAGATAAATAAATAAATATATATACACAAGTTTGTGTATATATATACATGGTTCACCAAGGCCAAAGTATAATAGTAAGTGTCAAGCATAAATGTACTATATACATGCACAAGGAACTTGGTTGCAACATGGCAGTACAAGCATAAACAAATGGACATAGTGTACAAACGAAAGAAAAACAAACAGGTAATGACACAGCAGATTCAAGCCACCAATAAACCAAGCCAAGTCAGACTAGGAACACAAGCACATATGTATGGCAAAATGGTCGAATTGATATAAATGAAGCACAACAGCATAGATCAAGTAGATGACCCAGTCATGGAGTCAAACTCAAGTTCATACACACACGCACATATATACACATAAATATACATACATATATATACACACACACAAGTTTATTTATATATATATGCATAAAAACATAGTTCAGGGGGATCTCAGAAATGTCATGGCAAGTAAACAATGACAGCAAACTTGCACAAAGAACAACGTCAAAAAGCAAGATAAACAATGACAAAGTAATTCATGCAAGTTTTAGTTGAACAAGGTGCAACAAATGGCGCAATTACATGCAAGGTGCAACTTGAATAACATACATATACACACACAATTTTGTGAATATTATATATATACTGGTATTTTTGCCCGCTTGCTGGGAATTAAAATTTATTTTATTAAAAAAATACTGTAATGATTAAATATCAAAAATAAAAGAAAACTAAAGTAACGTAATTAATATTAAATAGTTACATATATATTTTTGAATATTATAATTTATGCAGCAATAATAATAAATTGTTCTGTTGTTCATCCAAAAATAATTTTATTATGGATGATTATTTTGATTAATTGTCTTGTTATCCATCTAATTAATTTATGCATTAACAATAATTAATTATCATGTTGTTCATTCAACAATAATTTTGTCGTGGATGATTATTTGGTTAATTATTCTGTTATCCATCTAATTTTTTTGTTATGAATGGTTATTTTTTGGCATAGATAAAAAAAATTGATTATTTGTGATTTTATTCTGAAAACATGCTCTTAATTCATTACAATTTAAACTTATTTTGTGATCTTTAAATGTGAAAAATTGAACAAATAATCATTAAAATTATATAAGTGATACAATACAAGTAACATTATATAAATTATATACAAACTACAATATGATAACTTTTTTCGATGAAGCAAAAAAGTGTGATGATGTCATTATATATATATATATATATATTATGATGCAATGTATGCTTTGTTATTAAGTTTTAAATATATTTTATATGTATAGTAGGCAATCTAACTAAAATTTCAAATTACAACATAAAAATAAACATCCATAACAGAAAAATACATTAATCAATAACAGTTTTCAAAGCAAAATAAATATAAGATCATGAGTAGTTTTCTTTCCAAACAAAATAAATATGAAAATCAGAGAAAAATAAATAAAAGATCATGAGTAGTTTCCATTCCAAACAAAATAAACATGAAAATTATGTTTAAGTCCAATCTTGTTCCCAACATAACTTAATGATTTCCACTTTTTCGAATAGTTTTCATTCCTGTAGTGCAACAAACATTTGAATAGATGAACAATTAATTAGTCATTCCTTACCCAAAAAAAAAATTATGTACACCGTATATAAAATAACCATCAAATATATATAACTTACTTTTTCTTTTTTAATTGCTTTCCGTTTTGAAATAAATTCATTTTCATCATCTTTTTTATCCTTAAAGTCGTCAAAAATACATAGCTGCTTGACATCATTATCAATCTCTTTGCTTTTCCTCTTCAAACTATAAGTGTTTGTAGATTTTTCAGTACCAGGGCTTGGCATATTGATGTTAGTTTTAGATTCAGTGCTGAAACTTGGTATAGACATCAGTACATAAATGAAATAAAATAACTTGTTAAAATGAACATGACCATATATATATATATATATATATATATATATATATATATATATGTGTGTGTGTGTGTGTGTGTGTGTGTGTGTGTGTGTAACAACAAAATACCTATGAACTTTGTAACGCAACTGCACCGTCTTCACTTTCTATCTTAGAATTCCCAATCAACTCAAAACCTTCATATATGTCTGTGGCCATGTATATGCTTGAACCTCTGTGTACATTATTCTCACCAACACATATAGTAAATTGTATACCGCCTTCCCTCCAAATACTTCAAAATTGTTGGAATTTCGTTTTTCTTTCCTTGCTAGAAAGAATATTATAATTTATTTAATTTTGTCAAAAAATAAAGTATTAAAATTTTCTTTTAGTATATTTGGAGCTATACATACCTTTTCTTGATCTCTCATTATGTCTTAAACATTTTTCTTAACTATTCTGTAAACTTCATGGTCTTGCAAAATTATTGCAGCATTGCCACTATTATTTTCAATAATAACACATAATCTAAATCTGCACACACACACACACACACATGTATATATATATATATATATATATATATATAAACTATTAATAGGAAAGTAAGTAAATTTTTCTCTAGCATTACAGAAAATTACCTCATGTCTGGATAGGGTATGATTCTTTTAAAATTAGGACATTTATACTTCCCATTTTTCTCCTCAACTTCTTGATCACTACATGCTAAGCAAGCATCATAATACCAAGTTTGTTCCTCTTTTACATTCCTAACAGTTACTAGACAAATAACTTCTTTCTAAAATTTATAAAATATAGTAACTTCAGGTATTTGAATAGGAATGAAAAATAAAAAATATTAAAGTCTAGGGAGCATACCTCAATATATTCAGATTTCAAGTTCCTTATCTCACGAATACTCAGTATTTGATAATCTCCGGTAATCATATCGTTAACATCAACTTTTCCTTCATTGAAATCAATAATATCCAACCTACATATTTTATAAGTATAATTTTTGATGTATATTATATTTAAAAAATATATTATATTACATTTCAATCAAACTCAAATTTACCTCTTTTCATTTTAACAACACTGTGATGATTGTAGTTGATGAAAAACCATGTTGCACCAACATTGGTCATATTAGGTTGCTCTACAATATAAGAAACGTCATGTTATTAAATTTTCACATATTAAAGTAATTGATAGTCGATAGCATAATTGGACCGATGGATGAGAGAATTGAGCTAGAATGATGGAAAAAAGGGGTAAATCCTACCAAAACATATTTTGATAAATTTTCTCAATTATTAATAACATAAAAGTCATACTAAAATTGTACCTTTAAATGAATTCAACCTACAACTTGCCACAATGACGATAATTGTTTTCTCAGTAGCTTCTTTTAAAGCGGTGGCAAACAATTTGGCAAAATCATCCCGAAAACAAAATTTCACAGTAGAACTGTCAAAACATAAAAATGGGAAGCAAAATATTGTTTATGCATATAACAAAATAAAGATTTAAATTCCATAATATTTAAAGTGTTATATATACATACCTCTCATCTGTAGGTTCAGATATAAAATTGCATTGCTCTTTGCCATTTGCATTCACAAACTCATTTAAACCATCTTTTGAAATATCACAATCCTTATACTTGAGCACTCCAATAAAATCTAATAAATAATAATAATAATAAATAAATGAAACTTGCTACTTATTGTAAAACAAATGTGTATGTATGTCTAAAGTATCTTAGATCATACCTAATAATTGAGCTTGGTCTTTCTCTAGTGATAACTCTTTCACATCAGCAATATCAAAGAAATCAAATTCATTTTCCCGTATCATCATCTCATAATTCAATAATTTGGTTACCTTAGTGCGTCTTGTTAACCAAATCTGTAGATAGTTGCGGATAGGTTTTATAGATCCAGATAGTTGCGGGTAGGTTTTATAGATCCTAGTTTGTAGGATTTGACACACAAATTGCTGAGAATGTATATTTGTCCTTCTTCCAACTTACCCTTCAAGTATTCAACATGATTTGCCCATATAAAAGCATGAATTCGGGTATGCTTTGTTATGCAATAAAAAACATTTGAAAAAAATGAATAATTATGAGATTGCAATATATATATATACACACAAAGAATAAATTGTTTAAATATAATTATTTACCTTGTCATCTAACAATAGAAGATTTCTTCCTAGATATTCCTTGTCACCTTTACTGCTGTAACTTTCCCAGATTCTAATAACTCAAACTCTGATTTTCCAGTCATATTTATTATCAATAGGTTTTAGAGAGCTTAAGCTATCAAATCTTTCCATATATGTCGCTGATATGAGTTCTTATGAAAAAAAAATAGCTAAGTTTTGATAATCAATGATATATGGATGAAAAAAATAAAAGAGATGTTACATGTCTATGTGCGATATTGACAGTTTTTAGAAGTACTAACCTAAGAATACAGAGAGGCTTAGAGATGAGGAGAGTGTGACAATATGGAGAAGTAGGGACAAAAGTGATTTATATTGTGCTATGTACAATCTCTTTAGCTGGTCAAACATGATGGTCCATATTGTTAGATTAATGTTATATGTTAAGATATTACTTATATATATTAAGATATCAGTGTAAAATTATATACAAATAATTGGTATCCATTTTAGTCAAATGAGTAAAGGTATTAATGTTATATCACCGCGATACATAGTATAAAAAAAACAAAGCAACGAAACATATGAGAATATATCGAAAAATGTTATATGTTAAGATATTACTTACATATGTTAAGATATCATTGTAAAATTATATACAAATAATCGGTATCTGAAACACCCCACCTCCGTTAGGGTCACTCTCAAAGGGAATGCCCTAATTTTGGTGGAGGTTTATAAGTACAAGTCACAGATATACAAGATAGATATAAGAACACATATTTGTAAACAGCGGAAGAACAACAAACTTTATTTCACAAAGTCAAATACGTGTTACAACAACATCCTTTCCAAAAACATAACATAACACTTTCATAATCTGTCTTGAGTACATTATTCAAAGAAGCATAAATAAAACGTAGATAAACTGCAAAAGCCCCATAGTGGATTGTCCAAAGCCATAGTTCAAAACAGGAAAGTCCAAGCAATACATTTCTCTACTTCAAGCTGGATGCTAAGGCTGATCAAGCTGCTGTGTTCCCTCCCTGAGGACCTGGGGGGGGGGGGGGAAACGGAAGAAAGAAGACGAAAGAAAATAGAGTCAGACATAAAGCCTGAGTAAGTCTAGTACTATTTTGTCTATGAATAAAGAACTGGGTATGATAAGTATAAACAAGAAGTGGGCAAGCACAGTAAACTTGGTTAAGTTGTCTAGGGTCGAATATACTATCGTACCCCATGTTAATCTCTGAACCCATATAAACTAGTTTCCAATTTGCACCCCATAATCAGGGTGATGTGATCCATTCTATGATGATCGGCTCCTACTCGCAAAATAACATGTGTCTTACGGCCCCCGATGTCTGTAGTTACCTATGCTGGTCCCACCATGGGGTGTATCAAGTCCCATAGTGGCAACCCGACACAACCTTAGAGTGCACAGGTATGCTACTGGTGTCCAGTGCCTTATTTTTCTGCGCCGGAGTGTGTGCACGCCCGCACTCCGTTAGAACCTACACTGCTACACCACCGCCGTCGCTTTGACCTCTTACAATCAGCCCAGTAATCGTGCCCCACCCTGCCTAGTTTCAGGGTATCCTGATACACCTTCTAGGGTTACTGCTGAAAAGGGTCCCCCGTTACTAGGTTTTCTATCTCTAGCCAACATGCTAAGTTGGTTAAGTGTTTCCTACCTAACCCCCACCAGTCCGTTTAGTTTAGCATGTTCCATTTTGATTAAGTCTTTAGTTCACTTAATCCTAACAATCCTGACTCAGCCTTAATTGTCTTATTAAGGCCCTGACCTCTCACATTAGACAGGTATTGTTGTGGCTGCCTGTTGCCGGTTGGTTCCGGGCAGTCTTACGCCACAACTCAGTCTAACCTCGGGTCCTTGCTGGGCTCCATGTTTAACCTCCCACATTGGATAGGTATTGTTGTGACTACTGGACAGCCGGGCGGTTCCGGGCAGGTTTACATCACAACTCAATCCAACCTCGGGTTAAACACATCGTATGTTCTACATTTACATATTTTTGTCATTCTTCTTTATTTCTTATATGTAAATATTTGCGGCCCATTATTAAGTTAATGGTGTAAAGGTTACACCAATCATGGGCCCTACCCATACTTGAATTTGGGCCCTTCTATTTTATATTTTCATTCATTAATTAATTTTAACCCAACGTTATTTTCCCCCGTTTTACACGTCCGTTTATATATATATTGGGCTTAGCCTTTTAAAGCCCAATTTAGCCATGCGAAAAGGGGAGGCTTAAAGCGTGATTACATACACAAAGAGGGGAAGGTGAGCGCATGAACTTGCAATACGACGTTGGAAATACAAAATAGAAATTGGTGTACTTGCATAGTGGTAACATAGGTGACATGAATCAAAGCATGTGAACTTGCATAGGTTTAACTGCAACATGAACCTATATTCTTATTTATGCATAATGTCAAACATAAGCATGGCATAAATATTTCTAGCATAAGCATGGCATAATGTCAAACATAAGCATGGCATAAATATTTCTAGCATAAACATGGCATAATGTCAAACATAAGCATGGCATAAATATTTCTAGCATAAACATGGCATAATGTCAAACATAAACAAGTCATGTTCATAAGGTTTCTACATGTTTACAAAGGGGATACTTTGTTACAAAAGCATAGATCAACTTAATTATGGTTTAAGTCTAATCACATAACGATAGTATAAATATACTTATGCATAAATATTCCTAAGCATGGTGTTTGCTTTAAACTTGCAAAAAGGGATTTTTGAGTCTAACCTAGCCATGTCTCACATACGTCATCATATAATTCTTGTAAACAAGATAGACTTAATCATGGATTTCAATTATGCCAAATATCATTCATAGCCTAGCCATATTCATAAGTTTGCAAAAGCATGACCTAATACATGGATTATGATGTCAAAATTCCAACATAGTTTCATATGAACTATAACAACCAAACTTGTTTCAATTACTTGCAAAATGATTTATGCACAAAAATATACATCATAGTGACATAATAACAAAGCCCCAAACTTGCATGGATTTCAATCAACTACATACATGTAGCCTCAACATAGATTATATAATTTGCGCAATATCCCAAACGTATACTTGCATAGAACTACCGCATGTAGTTCTTTATAATCGAATAACATAATTCAAGAATATCCAAACGTATATAAATTGATAAGAACGCACAAATATGAATTACTTTCATTGCCACAATTCAAGCATACACATCAACACAATTGTTTATTCATACCAAAGTAATACTCTACTTACAATGGTTGCGGCGAATTCTCTAATTAAGAGATATGATTCCTTTGTTGAATTGATTGGCTTTAGGTTGCTTGAATTGCTTTAGGCTTTAGAACTTTCTTCCTAATTCTCTCTCTAGTTGGCGGCTACTCCTAGTCGTTCCTCAGCAACATGGCGGCTATGTTCTTAATTTTGAATGAATAGATTAGGGTTTAGTCTAGGGTTGTTTATATAGAGGTTAGGAATTGATTAGGACCCTTGATGTTGCTAGGTTAGATCGTAGCCATTCATTAGATAGAGAGACCAATTAGAACCCGCCACCTAGCCCTAATGACAAAGCAGACCACAGAAATTCGACCAAACACAGACCTGGCCAGCCAGGTTGACTGGGCTCGACCAGGTCGACACCCCTGTCGACAGGGCTGTCGACAGCCCTGTCGACATGGGTAGCCCAGGTCGACAGCCCAGTCGACCTGGGTGGCCTAGGCGGGTGTTTATCCGCCCTGGCCCACTGGGCCCGATTTTTAATTATTTTATTCTGTTTGAATTTTAAATTTAATTCAAAACTTCCGAAGGCCATATCTTCTTCATACGGACTCCGTTTTTCGAAAACTCGGACTCTATTTCGCGTATTTTTCCGAGACGAACGCAATGGCGTATCCCGTTTCCCTTAGTTCTTTGATTTCAGATTAATTATACTTTAATTTGTTAATTTCACAGTTATAGAATTTTCGGGGTGTTACATTCTCCCCCACTTAAAAGGATTTCGTCCCCGAAATCTTCAAGTTAGGAGGAATGTAAATCCTAACATCCAATCATCCATCTACTCATCCATCAAACACGAGCATCCATTGTCCTTAAAAGACTTCTAATGCTTCATGATCATATGCGAAGTGTGTGTGTACATGAACCTATCTAATGCAAAATCAGGCGGTCTACTGATTCAGTTGACCTCCTTAATGCGAGTTATGTAAGTGCCATGAATCCATTATGTATGCAAATTTTCCTATTCTTGATTCTACATGAGTGCACAATCATTCAATACAAATGCAACATCTACATGACAACACATTAAAGTTCAACCATATACGAATGCAAACATATATGCATATGCAATATGAAGTGACTGAGCCGATCTAAAACCTAGATTGTGTGTGTATATGCAACCACGAGCAACCACTAGCAACCACTTGCAACCATCATCCATAACATGTTTCAACTACATGTTTCCATCCAAAAAGATTTCTACCTAAAAGATACGGTCGAGGAAATATACCTAAAAAGATAGATAAAAGCGCAACTTAAGGAAAAATGAAAGATCAAGGATGTACCCTCGAACAGAAAAGGGTAGGCTGTACGGATTCTAGCCTCAGTTTCCCAAGTCGCGTCTTCCTCGGCGTCGCTCCACTGAACTTTGACGAGCTTGACTTCACGGTTGCGTAGCTTCTTCACTTCCGTTCCTAATATGCGGGTTGGAACTTTTCTTATGGTTGCTTCGCGTTCCATTTCGGCCTCTTCGAGTATATTTGGCTCTACCACTTCAGCAGACTCATGCAGACATTTTCGGAGGTGTGAAACGTGAAAAACGTTGTGGACTCCAGCCAACTTCTCGGGTAGCTTTAATCTATAGGCCATTTTCCCAATTTTCTCGACGATTGGGAATGGCCCTACGAACCTTGGTGCTAGCTTTCCTGTGGTTCCAAAACGAACAACGTTTCTTAGCGGTGATACCTTGAGAAAAACTCTGTCTCCAACTTCGAATTCAAGGTCGGTCCTCCTCTTGTCGGCGTAGGACTTTTGTCTGTCTTGGGCCGTCTTCATTCTTCTTCGTATTAAGTCTACTTTCTCTGAGGTCTCTCGGATCATATCTGGTCCAAGTATGAGCTTATCCGTGGACTCCCACCAACAAGTGGGTGATCGGCACGGTCTTCCATATAAAGCTTCGAAGGGCGCCATTCCGATGGTCGCTTGATAGCTGTTGTTGTAGGCAAATTCCACCAAAGGAAGGAGGTCTTCCCATGTCCCTCCGAAGTCAAGGACGCATAGCCTTAGAAGGTCTTCCAAAACTCTGTTCACTCTCTCTGTTTGGCCGTCGGTTTGGGGATGATAGGCTGTGCTCAAGCATAACTGCGTTCCTACTGCTTCTTGCAGACTCCGCCAAAACTCACTGGTGAAGATGGGGTCTCGGTCACTAACAATGCTAGATGGTATTCCATGGAGTCGAATGATTTCCTTAAGGTAAAGTGATGCTAGGGATGAGGCAGTTCTTTTACTTTTGACAGGTAAAAAGTGGGCGCTTTTAGTAAGCCTATCCACTATTACCCAAATACTAGTGTTGCCTCTCCTAGACCTAGGCAGCCCATCGATGAAGTCCATTGAGATGCTATCCCACTTCCACTGCGGGACCTCCAAAGGATGTAGCAGTCCGCCAGGCTTTTTCTGTTCCGCCTTAACCTGTTGGCACACCATACACCTAGAAACGAATTCTGCCACGTCCTTTTTCATGCCGTTCCAAAAGAAAGTCCTCTTTATGTCTTTGTACATTTTATCTCCGCCTGGGTGTATCGTCATCTTGGAATGATGCGCTTCCTCGAGAACCTTCTTTACTAATTCTTTTATCTGTGGGACGCATAGTCTTCCGTCTCGCCTCAGCAACCCCTTATCGTCGATGGAGTATCGGTTGAGGTGACTTGAAGTCTCACCCCTAATTAGCCTATCAATTATTTCTACAAGCTGAGAGTCTTCGCGCTGTGCTGTCCCTACTGAATCCACTAAAGTCGGGCGCACTTCGAGGGATGCAAGCAAGCCCGGTACGAAATCGGAGGAAGGCCTGAAGTCGAAGTTGGCTATAAACTCTAGGCTTTGTCTTTCAACAAACAACGGGCTTAGGGTCAATTTCTTTCGGCTCAACGCGTCTGCCACTACGTTTCCTTTGCCCGGAGTATAGGAGATTTCGAAATCATACGAGGCAAGGAACTCCATCCATCTTTGTTGCCTCAAGTTAAGATCCTTCTGCAAGAAAAGATATTTCAACGATTTATGGTCAGTGTAAAGTTCGAACTTCTCACCTAGGAGATAGTGTCGCCAAGACTTGAGTGCAAAGACGATGGCGGCTAACTCAAGATCGTGGGTTGGGTAGTTCTTTTCGTGCGCTTTCAACTGCCTCCCGCCATAAGCTACTACCCTTCCTTCTTGCATTAAGACGGCGCCTAGCCCTGTCCCACATGCATCCGTATAAACAGTGAACATCTTGCTCCCATCTGGCAGCGTCAAAACTGGGGCTGTTGTAAGAGCCCTTTTCAGTCGTTGGAAAGCAAACTCGCAATCCAAATCCCAATTAAACACTAGATTCTTCTTAGTCAATTTCGTGAGCGGAGCTGAGATTTTCGCAAAATCCCTTATGAATTTTCGATAGAAACCTGCTAGTCCTAGAAAGCTTCGGACCTCAGTTGCATTCCTTGGTGTCTTCCAATCTTGTACCGCCACTACCTTAGCGGGGTCCACCGCTAACCCTTGTTTGGATACTATGTGCCCAAGGAACCTCACCTCTTCTCTCCAAAAGTGGCATTTGGAGAATTTGGCTTTTAGTTGATGGACTCGCAAAGTTTCCATGATTTCCCTTAAGTGCTGAGCATGTTCCTCTTCACTCTTTGAGAAGATAAGGATATCATCTACGAAGACCACTACGAATTTGTTGAGGAAATCTCTAAATACCCTACTCATTAGGTCCACGAAATAAGCAGGTGCATTTGTCAAGCCGAAAGGCATGACAAGCCATTCAAAGAAGCTGTCTGGGGTTCTGAGCGCCGTTTTATCGATGCTATCTTCAGCCACCCTTAGCTGATGAAAACCGGTTGCTAAATCGAGTTGGGAGAAAACAGACGCTCCTACAAGCTGGTCAAACAAATCGTCAATTCTAGGGAGAGGGTGCCTATTCTTTTTCGTTAGCTTGTTGAGCTCCCTATAGTCAACACATAGACGGAGTGAACCATCCGCCTTTGTAGCGAACACCACTGGAGCGCCCCATTCTGAAATGCTCCTCCTAATGAACCCCTTTTCTAGAAGCTCTTTAATCTGTTTACTGAGCTCTTTCCTTTCTCGTGGAGCCATATGTCTAACGGGCAACGCAACGGGCTTTGCATTATCTACAAGATATATGCGGAAGTCTATTTCTCGCTTCGGAGGCAAGCCCTTCACCTCTTCGAAGACATCCGGATATTCCCGGACCACTCTAACTGATTGCAAATTTTCAACAGAGGCATCTAGCGATTCAAGATAACTAAGCATAACTGCATACGAGGGATTACAAGAAATTTCCAAAGTATTACCGAGCTGGGTTAGGAGCCTAACAACCCTTTTCTCACAATCAAGGATGGCCCCATTACTGGATAGCCAATCCATGCCCAAAATCAAACCATACCCCGAAAAGCCCAAAACAAAGGCACTACATTGAAATTCTACGCTTAGAATGGAAATTTTCAATCCCACTCAGATCATAGACAAATGAGCTGGGCCCCCAATTGGGTTTGAAACAATTAAGGGGTCCTCTACCATACTAGTTTTTAGGCGCAGAGATTCTACTAAAGCAGACGAGATAAAGGAGTGTGATGCGCCAGAGTCAAATAAAGTGCGAACGGGGTGATCATAAAGATAAACTACACTTTCTACAGAAGTGTTTGTACCTCGTTGTTGCAGAGGTGGCGCTTCTAGCACATGAACCTGTGCCCCTGGGGTGGATCCAGCCCTCTGCCCCTGTCCTCGTTTCTTTGGGCAGTCCTTAGCCCTATGGCCCGTCTCACCGCAAGAAAAGCACCCACCATTCTCCTTGGCCTTCTTTTTCCGGCAGTCCTTTACTAAGTGCCCCACTTTGCCACAGAAATTGCACTTCCTCTTCTCTTTGTTGCCTTTCCCGCCTTTCTTAAAGTCTGTCTTCTTGGGCTGCAAACCCTCTTTCTTCTTGCCCTTATCCTCTTCATTCAGCAATGCCATTTGCACCAATCTTTCATACGTGGCTCCCATGGGTATATGGGTCATGGCCAAACTATGTAATGGCTCATTCAACCCTTTGACGAAACGGAGAGCCTTCTTGTGCGGGGTGTTGACTAAGTCAAGCCCAAACCTAGCCAGCTCATCAAACTGATTCACATACTCTCTGACTGTCTTGTCCCCTTGCTTAAGAAATAAGAATTTTTCTAACTGCAAACTTCTTTCTGCATCTGAGAGAAATTTGGTCTCAAACCTTGCCCTAAAGTCCTCCCATGTCTCCACTGGTCTTTCAGCATTAGTGACTTCCCACCAGTAGGAAGCCTCACCCTTCAATAGCCACACTGCCAACTGTACTTTTTGTCTATCTTCTACCTCAAAGATGATGAATAGGTCCTCAGTTTCTTTCAGCCAATTTCTAGCTGCTACGAAGGACTCAGTTCCATGGAAATCCCTTCCTCCCATAGCTTTAAAATCTTTACATATCTTAGCAAACGTGTTTCCCCGAGGAGGAGGTGGAGGAAAAGGTGCTGCCGCAGCTGGATGATTTCCTTCCGCTGGGGGAGGAGGAATGGTAGGACCTGGCTGAGTGGCCCTTGCTTCTAGGAACCGTCTAAACCAACCAGGTATTGGCACCCCTTCCGGCAAGTTAAGTTCTTGGGACATGCTGAAACAAAAAGGATAGATTCAAAACGAAGGATAAGAGATAGTTCCTATGGCTTTGGGGGGGAGTGGACTTTGCCTTTTTAAAATAAAATAATATTTTCTTTTAAAAATGCTTCTTTAAATTTCCTTTTTTGAAAATAATTTTTCAAAACTTTTTATCTTATCTGGTAAACCTATGCTCTGATACCAAGTGAAACACCACTCCTCCGTTAGGGTCACTCTCAAAGGGAATGCCCTAATTTTGGTGGAGGTTTATAAGTACAAGTCACAGATATACAAGACAGATATAAGAACACATATTTGTAAACAGCGGAAGAACAACAAACTTTATTTCACAAAGTCAAATACGTGTTACAACAACATCCTTTCCAAAAACATAACATAACACTTTCATAATCTGTCTTGAGTACATTATTCAAAGAAGCATAAATAAAACGTAGATAAACTGCAAAAGCCCCATAGTGGATTGTCCAAAGCCATAGTTCAAAACAGGAAAGTCCAAGCAATACATTTCTCTACTTCAAGCTGGATGCTAAGGCTGATCAAGCTGCTGTGTTCCCTCCCTGAGGACCTGGGGGGGGGAAACGAAAGAAAGAAGACGAAAGAAAATAGAGTCAGACATAAAGCCTGAGTAAGTCTAGTACTATTTTGTCTATGAATAAAGAACTGGGTATGATAAGTATAAACAAGAAGTGGGCAAGCACAGTAAACTTGGTTAAGTTGTCTAGGGTCGAATATACTATCGTACCCCATGTTAATCTCTGAACCCATATAAACTAGTTTCCAATTTGCACCCCATAATCAGGGTGATGTGATCCATTCTATGATGATCGGCTCCTACTCGCAAAATTACATGTGTCTTACGGCCCCCGATGTCTGTAGTTACCTATGCTGGTCCCACCATGGGGTGTATCAAGTCCCATAGTGGCAACCCGACACAACCTTAGAGTGCACAGGTATGCTACTGGTGTCCAGTGCCTTATTTTTCTGCGCCGGAGTGTGTGCACGCCCGCACTCCGTTAGAACCTACACTGCTACACCACCGCCGTCGCTTTGACCTCTTACAATCAGCCCAGTAATCGTGCCCCACCCTGCCTAGTTTCAGGGTATCCTGATACACCTTCTAGGGTTACTGCTGAAAAGGGTCCCCCGTTACTAGGTTTTCTATCTCTAGCCAACATGCTAAGTTGGTTAAGTGTTTCCTACCTAACCCCCACAAGTCCGTTTAGTTTAGCATGTTCCATTTTGATTAAGTCTTTAGTTCACTTAATCCTAACAATCCTGACTCAGCCTTAATTGTCTTATTAAGGCCCTGACCTCTCACATTAGACAGGTATTGTTGTGGCTGCCTGTTGCCGGTTGGTTCCGGGCAGTCTTACGCCACAACTCAGTCTAACCTCGGGTCCTTGCTGGGCTCCATGTTTAACCTCCCACATTGGATAGGTATTGTTGTGACTACTGGACAGCCGGGCGGTTCCGGGCAGGTTTACATCACAACTCAATCCAACCTCGGGTTAAACACATCGTATGTTCTACATTTACATATTTTTGTCATTCTTCTTTATTTCTTATATGTAAATATTTGCGGCCCATTATTAAGTTAATGGTGTAAAGGTTACACCAATCATGGGCCCAACCCATACTTGAATTTGGGCCCTTCTATTTTATATTTTCATTCATTAATTAATTTTAACCCAACGTTATTTTCCCCCGTTTTACACGTCCGTTTATATATATATTGGGCTTAGCCTTTTAAAGCCCAATTTAGCCATGCGAAAAGGGGAGGCTTAAAGCGTGATTACATACACAAAGAGGGGAAGGTGAGCGCATGAACTTGCAATACGACGTTGGAAATACAAAATAGAAATTGGTGTACTTGCATAGTGGTAACATAGGTGACATGAATCAAAGCATGTGAACTTGCATAGGTTTAACTGCAACATGAACCTATATTCTTATTTATGCATAATGTCAAACATAAGCATGGCATAAATATTTCTAGCATAAGCATGGCATAATGTCAAACATAAGCATGACATAAATATTTCTAGCATAAACATGGCATAATGTCAAACATAAGCATGGCATAAATATTTCTAGCATAAACATGGCATAATGTCAAACATAAACAAGTCATGTTCATAAGGTTTCTACATGTTTACAAAGGGGATACTTTGTTACAAAAGCATAGATCAACTTAATTATGGTTTAAGTCTAATCACATAACGATAGTATAAATATACTTATGCATAAATATTCCTAAGCATGGTGTTTGCTTTAAACTTGCAAAAAGGGATTTTTGAGTCTAACCTAGCCATGTCTCACATACGTCATCATATAGTTCTTGTAAACAAGATAGACTTAATCATGGATTTCAATTATGCCAAATATCATTCATAGCCTAGCCATATTCATAAGTTTGCAAAAGCATGACCTAATACATGGATTATGATGTCAAAATTCCAACATAGTTTCATATGAACTATAACAACCAAACTTGTTTCAATTACTTGCAAAATGATTTATGCACAAAAATATACATCATAGTGACATAATAACAAAGCCCCAAACTTGCATGGATTTCAATCAACTACATACATGTAGCCTCAACATAGATTATATAATTTGCGCAATATCCCAAACGTATACTTGCATAGAACTACCGCATGTAGTTCTTTATAATCGAATAACATAATTCAAGAATATCCAAACGTATATAAATTGATAAGAACGCACAAATATGAATTACTTTCATTGCCACAATTCAAGTATACACATCAACACAATTGTTTATTCATACCAAAGTAATACTCTACTTACAATGGTTGCGGCGAATTCTCTAATTAAGAGATATGATTCCTTTGTTGAATTGATTGGCTTTAGGTTGCTTGAATTGCTTTAGGCTTTAGAACTTTCTTCCTAATTCTCTCTCTAGTTGGCGGCTACTCCTAGTCGTTCCTCAGCAACATGGCGGCTATGTTCTTAATTTTGAATGAATAGATTAGGGTTTAGTCTAGGGTTGTTTATATAGAGGTTAGGAATTGATTAGGACCCTTGATGTTGCTAGGTTAGATCGTAGCCATTCATTAGATAGAGAGACCAATTAGAACCCGCCACCTAGCCCTAATGACAAAGCAGACCACAGAAATTCGACCAAACACAGACCTGGCCAGCCAGGTTGACTGGGCTCGACCAGGTCGACACCCCTGTCGACAGGGCTGTCGACAGCCCTGTCGACATGGGTAGCCCAGGTCGACAGCCCAGTCGACCTGGGTGGCCTAGGCGGGTGTTTATCCGCCCTGGCCCACTGGGCCCGATTTTTAATTATTTTATTCTGTTTGAATTTTAAATTTAATTCAAAACTTCCGAAGGCCATATCTTCTTCATACGGACTCCGTTTTTCGAAAACTCGGACTCTATTTCGCGTATTTTTCCGAGACGAACGCAATGGTTTATCCCGTTTCCCTTAGTTCTTTGATTTCAGTTTAATTATACTTTAATTTGTTAATTTCACAGTTATAGAATTTTCGGGGTGTTACAGTATCTACTTTAGTCAAATGAGTAAAGGTATTAATGTTATATCAGTGTGGTACATAATATAAAAATAAATAAAGAAATGAAACATATGAGAATATATGGAAAAAGTATATATAAATAACAAATGAAATTAATTGCAAGTGTATAAGTTAAGAATTCAAGTAAATCAAGTATAATGTAGGAACAATTGTCAAAGAAGAGAAAATGTCATAACATACTATTAAGAGCCTGAGCATTACATGAGCCAATAAATATGACTCATAATCAATTCATGTCAATAATGGAATTAACAATTCCTTGATGCGTTTTTGGTTGTTTATCAAACAGGTACATTTAGAAGCAATATAAATTTATTTCATGTAAAAATTATCGTAAATTATATTAAATTCAATAAACATAATTAGAATATTTGCACTAAATTAAGAAAATGTAACAGGTGTATTTGGAAGCAGTATAAATTTATTTCAAGTAAAAATTATCATAAATTATATTAAATTCAGTAAACATAAATAGCATGTTTGCACTAAATTCAGAAAATGTTGTGGCAACATTTTATAGTGTTTATGTTTCTAATAAAGTGTTCAGACACACAACATAAGATGTATGTTAACCATATAATGCAATCTACATATAAGAAAGAATTAAGATAAATCTAAATGTTCAAACAGCACTACCTTCCTTGTAGAAGCAATAAATACTGGCAGTAAACAGTAATAAAGCATGATTAAAATATAGATTTCTATTAATTATAGATGGAAAAATATTTATTTCTAATAGTTATTACCTTTTAATTTCTTCTTAGTTTTTGTCGTGACCGATTGTTTGGCATCAATTGTAAGCAATTTTTTTAATGTAAAAGTAGTGGTTTAAGAACTGATGACCGAAGAGAAATAGAAATGAAGGTAATAAGAATGGTAGTAATGAAAATTAATAGAAATAAGTATACATATGCAACTGAGAATGATATATAGTATATATGGAAAAAAACCAGTCTAGCAATATAATTATGCAACACATTAAATAGGAATTATATTTTACATTGGATGATTGGTAGATATATTAAAAAATTAAACCAATAAAGATTGAAACAGGTAGTATATTCAAACAAATGTAAACATGTTACACACTGCTGACAATAACATGTTCAACAAAAAAAAGTGTTCTTGAGTTTTCCTAATCACTCCCAAGTTAATAGTATACAAAAAAAGTCAATAAAAAGCGCAAAACAATATTTATGTTTTAATTCTTTAACTGCTTGCATCCATCACAGTTTACAAATAACCAATAGTGGGTCATCACGTTGATTGAAAATGGGTATACTAAAAATGACATTTGCTGTCAATATTATCTGAAAGACTAAAATAGATCCAAAGTATTAATTCTGAAATACAGACATGAAATCTAAAAAAATAAAACTAATCCATGTACTATATTGAGGAATAATTAAATTTATCAATATTTGGATGAGCGGTTCTTCTTAGCTAAAAAACAAAAACTGCATTTTGTATGCTGTAAACGTTTAGAGAAACCCAAAATAACAAAATAATAATAATTTGAACTTACCAGCAAAATCAAAGAAGGTCTTAAACCGTTTCAGTGTTTGTATGACTGTGCCAGATCCACCACCATCATTTTTTTTTGGAAATCGCAGCAGTGCGAAGTTGAGTTTAACTTGTTAACAACCAATCTTTGTTGCAAATAACCCCGGTTGGATAACTGTACCAGATCCACCACCCTTATTGTTGAAATAAGCAAAGCAAATCCAGGAAGAACCAAGTTTAGTTATGCATAACAAATCTAATCAACAAAACCAATAGAAAAAGGATTTTTACTTGGAGTATGATCGTTAGCTAAGAAAAAAATACGAAGGAACAAACTATGCAATATGACACCTCAAATAGATCTGAGAAAGGGAAATAGAGCCACCACTACAAATTGGTGGAAGACATTAGAGAAGGCGACGATCGATTTTCCAGTTTAATCTGACTTTGGAATGCTGGATGAAATTAGGGTTAGAACAGGGGTGAGGAGCGCGAAGGAATTAAAAGAAAAACTGAGGATTTAATTCTTGTATGACATGGAATATCTCAGATTTATTTATTTTGAACTGGGTAATTATAGTATAGTATAAATTGGGTAATATTTTGATTTAATACAAATATCTTGAGGGAATTAAGGAGAATAGAGATAATTGAGGGAATTAAGGAGAAAGAATCAAGGAGGTAGCAGGAAATTTTTCTGCTTTACTATTATTTAATAGATTTCGTACTAAACATATCATATGTTTTTTCTTTTTATTTCTTTAAAACCATTGATTGCATTTATGTCTAGTTCTATTTAAACTATAGGATTCCAATTAATTTAAAAGCATTAATTTCAACATTAAATTCTAAAATAAATTTTAATTTCTTGAAGGTAAAAAATAGTTGTATTCTAATTATACTAATTGAAACATATTAATAACTTTACAAAATTCAAGAGGTTATTTGGTACTAATCATTGAATAAAAAGGAAATAAATTAGGGAAGATAATTGTAGGTATACGCATATATGTATATGTTGATAGATTTTACACATTTAGACAATTAAAATTAAATACACAGAGGTAGCTATATCCGAATTTTATGAAACTAATTATAACATCTGCATTAGAAATATTCTAGTATTTAAAAAGGGAGATATTTAAATTTCAAAAATATTTTATTTTCAAAGAATTTATGGATTCTAATTAAAATCTTGCAAATGAATGAATCTTGCGTATTTTACTATGATAAGCATATATATGCAAATGGATAAGAAATGTTGAAATAACTGGTAAGAATGTGAAAGCTAAACAGGTAGAATAAAGAACAAATGGTTAAGAAATTAGCATTTCCATAAATATTATGTATTAAATAACATCACCATATTTAGTAAGAATATTAAATTTACGTATATTATGTAAAGCATTTCCAGAAATATTATGTATGTTATTTTTACAAATAATATACATTTGTAAAAAAGGTTAATGAATTTAAGATTAGTAAATTTACGTATATTATGTATGTTATTATGTATATTATTTTCAGAACTAAAAAAGATTAGTAAATTTACGTATATTACGTGTAATATACATTTGTAAAAAGAACTAAAAAGCATTTCGTCATATCACGTATATTATTGAAAACATTATTATGTTAGTTATTTTTACATAATATTTCCAGAAATATTTATTGTAATTTACACCATTTTGAAAATAATAGTTTACGTATATTATGTGAATAAAGCATTTCCAGAAATATTTGAATAGACAAAATTATTAATTATACATGTGATAAGAAATCAAGTAAAGAGCAATAAAAAAATTATTAATTACATTTGTTGGTCGGACCAAATACATGTAATTTTTCCTAATTTGTAAAAACACGTGTAATTTTTTTAATAATTATTCCTAATTTGTAACAATACATGTAATTTTTTTTAATATATTGTCACTCGTATGTAGTTTCAAATAATTTAAAAAATTACAATAAAATATTATTTTTAATCAATTATATCAAATCTTTTAGACTTTTTTGTTGAATATTTATTTATGTATTTAATATTTGCTTGTACTTGATTAGTTAGAATAATTATTCCTAATTTGTAACAATACATGTAATTTTTTTTAATATATTGTCATTCGTATGTAGTTTTAAATAATTTAAAAAACTACAATAAAATAATATTTTCAATCAATTATATCAAACCTTTTAGACTTTTTTGTTGAATATTTATTTATGTATTTAATATTTGCATGTGTTTGATTAGTTAGAATAATTATTCCTAATTTGTAACAATACGTGTAATTTTTTTAATATATTGTCATTCGTATGTAGTTTCAAATAATTTAAAAAACTACAATAAAATAATATTTTTAATCAATTTTATAGCATTACAAAGTTGGAATAATTAAAGATTAGTGGGAATAATTCAAGGTCGGACCAAATGTTAGAATAATTAAATGACTTTGATAAATATGGGCAATTCGGGTATTTTACGGTCGGAACAATTAGTAATGATTAAAGATTAGTGGGAATTATAATATATATATATGGGAAAGTCTAAATGAACACAAAATATTGACACAAAATTAAACACACAAAATCTGAACCATTGAATCTACCCATGAATTACACCTCACATATAAAGACAAACAAATCTTGTGCTCCATATTTTGTGTACATAAATTTGTGTCTCAATAGTCGCTCCCTATATATATATATATATATATATATATATATATGTGTGTGTGTGTGTGTGTGTGTGTGTGTGTGTGTGTGTGTATGCATGTGTGTGTATATATATACATATATATATATATATTCATACATACATACATATACATATTTATATATATGTATATATATGTATGTATGTATGAATATATATGTATATGTATATATATGTATGTATGTATGAATATATATATATATATATATATATGTATATATATACACACACATGCATACACACACACACACACACACACACACATATATATATATATATATATATATGCATTCATGCATTTACATGAACATGTACATATGACTCACACACGCATGATACATGCACATATAGCAATTCAGGGGAGTGAATCAAATACACAGCATGGTCGAACATGATTACAAGGTGTTTTAACAAGTGCAAATAACATCAGTGATGTGCACAAATCTGGTCAAACAAGGCAATTTCAGTAAAAGGCAAATGGAACAGTTATATGCAAGAAAAATGGAAGTAATTTTTTAATGTGCATATTTGGCAAGAATATTGCGTGCTATCTAGAATTGGCCAAAATATTTGTTTCCAGAAATACACAGGAATGTCATATAAACATTTCATGGGCAGAAAATCATCACAATTGGTTTCTAGCTTTGAACAATGCTATATTTGGAAAAACTCTTTTGGAAATGGTTCTCAAACTAACATATTTTTATCAACAAATTCAAAGACTGGTTTTTAGGCAAATCATATGAAGTTTTTCTAGGAATCAACAATTCAAATTCGGCACGTAGTTTTTTAAATGTTTCCATAAATACACGAAACAATTTTGGGCAAAAATTCATTCCAAATATTCCAGTTTTGGCAAGAAATTAATTCAAGATTTCCAGAAATTCGCAAGGCTTTTTTTAAGTAATGAAAATCTTTCATTCATTCCAGATTTTAGTCACAACAGTCACGGTAAGTATTCATGGAATAGCAATGGGAAATTGCCAGAATAATCACGCAAGAATCAATTCGATGTCGTGATAACAAAGAAGGAAAATCATGCAAAATCAGACCATAAATCAATCAAAGAAATCAGAGAATGTAATAGGGTTTTCTATAACCTATACATTGACACCTATTCATCACAGGATATTCTATCGAAACAAGCAACAAAAATCCGAAGAACAAAAAGAAGAATCAAACCAGAGAATACTCGCATGTTTCGATCCAAAGCCTAAGCCAAATCAATCGACAAAGACAATCACACCCGAAGATCATCAGGGCAGTTTTCCGGAAAACAAGTTTGAAATCACATCGTAATTTTGGGGGAAGCAAAGCCTTAATTTCATTTAGGGTCGGCTGACTTTTTTCAAAGGATAAAAGAAATAAGGGCCGGCCATTTTATTTTATAAAGGGGAGAGGGCATTATTTTTTATTTTTTATTTTATATTGTATTTTCTTTTGTAAATTGATTCACGGTTTTCTAGTTTGTCCGTAAAACTATGGGTTTTCTAGTTTGTCTTTAAAACTAGGGGTTTACTAGCTATAGGATCTATATTTAGAGTTTACGGATTACGGTTTGTAATTCGGGGGAAAATTGATCTTGGGGATAAAGATTGGTCCAGGTTTTTAAGCGTAGGATTAGAGCAGGGTTTGCGAGTTTAAAGGGTTTTGTAAACATGGCCTATTTTAATACATAGTAGAAATCTTAGGGATGCAGCAGTAGGCAGGGTTTGCTAAAGCTGGGTAAAATTTGTGTTATTTATTTCCTGTATTTATTTTCTCTGCTACAATTTGTGTTGTGATATTTTTAATATCTCGTAAAAATCCAATAATCCCTATTTACCCTGCCTCTAGGGTTAATTTTGATCCAACAAGTGATATCAGAGCATGTTTTTATTAACTCTTGAGTCATGGTGTTTCCTCATTGTTAATCCAGTGAGAGTCAATCCAGTCATATTCCAACTATTTTTAATGGTACATAAATTTTAAATTGGAAATCAGAAATGGAATCCTATTTAAAATATGTTAATATTAAATATTGGGATATTATTATTAATTTGTATGGTACGACAGATAGGGATGACATTGGTTTTAATTCTCATGCTACACGTATTTTGTATTCTTATATTGATGATGGCCAATATAGCCTTATCTCCCATTGTTTGACTTTACAGGAAATCTGGGAAACTCTCAATATACTGTATGGAAGAAAAGACAACTGCTCAAAACTCCAGAAGGTCAACTCAGATTTAGAAATATGTCTATAAGAAGAAACATATGAAAATTCAGATAAATCAAACGATGGAGACTCAACAGACGATGGGATAGGAATTTCTCATATGAAGATTTAATTTGTATATGTACTGATTTAACTAAATCTGTTGACAAACTCCAACGGAAAAATAAAACTCTGAAATTTAAAAATCTTGAGTTGACCAACAAAAATAATGGTTTGGAATTAAAGCTTAAAACCGTCAAGAAATCTAAAAATTCTGATTGCAAAAATTGTTTGAATTTAGGAAACAATCTTGTTTATCTCAAAAAATATATTCAAAAACTTGAAAATGAAATTCTGATCTTAAAAGAGAACAAGATTGAGTTAATAAATTCAAACAATTTTCTGCAAAAGGAATTGGATATCTGACAATAAGTTCAAACAATTTTAAGATATCTGACAATTCCAAACTTGAAATATATGGAAAAGAGAATTTACTAAAACTGAATCTATTCTGAATGATCTTGAAAAAAAGATTAAAAAATTCAAGAGTTTTGAAAAACATCAATTTGAAAAACAAATTCAATTTGAATATGAGATTTTTGAGTCCAAGACCAAAATCAAATTGCTTGAAAATGAAAACTTGGTTTTGAAACAAAATGATGCTAAAAAAAAGAAAATCAATATTAACCATTGTTCGAATTTGATGAAAGAGAATAGTGATCTAAAATCTAAAATCAATGATCTTGAGTTGCATTTGAAACGTTTTTCAACCGATGAGAAATCTTTGAATATGCCATTGAAAAATCAATTTTCTTCTGGAAATAAAAAATGGCCTTGATTTTGGGAAAAATAATGTTTTTGAAAAACGGAACTCAAATGATTTTAAAAATTCTTCAAATTGCTTTGAAAAGAATCAACTTGAAAAATTGAACTCTGATAATTTCAAAGGATTTTTAAGCCATAAGCGAAATGAAAACTTGTTTTGTAACAAACCATTTAAACAATCTTGGATCCCAAAAGGAAATAAAATGATTTTGACTAAATTCAAACAGATGTGGGTTCCTAAATGTACAAAAATAAATTTGAATGGACTGTTGTACAAACAAGTTTGGGTACCAAAGCGTGTAAATGAAACAGTGAGTGGTAAAACAATTTTAATTAGACCACTCGATCCTATAGATTCTTAGGTACCAAAGGATGGCTGAGGGACAACCTTTTCAAAGAATCAATGACTGTTCCATATTTGAATTAAAGCTATTCGATATTTGTTCCATACCTCTGTTGTCATCATGTATATCATTGAAATTATATAAGTCGTTATACGCACTTGTTGTAAATCGAATACCTGAATTGAGAAATAGGTTGAAATTGTACACCCCTATGATATTTGATAGGGTAAGTTAGTCTCACATCCCTAAAAAGTTTCAAAATTCAAGAAAACTCTCTGTCTTAAAACTTTATAAGTTAGGTCCCTATTTTTTCGAAAATCATCAAAAAATGAAAAAAAATAACGAAAATTCAGAATTAAATTCAACACATAATAATCATCGTTTTCATGCTAAAGTACAACATGCTTATCGCTTAAAAACAGCAAGCCGACAAAACAAATAACGCAACCCAGTTTAGATCTAAAGCATTACAACTTGTCCATTTTAGATCGACTTGCTATACATTTCTCTTGTCCGAATAAAACATGTTTAAGTCGATTAATTAAGTTCTTAAATCAAATAAGTTCTTAAATCAAACATGTTCTTAAATAAATTCTTAAATCAAACTTGTCCACTTGCTATATATTTCACTCTCTTTCCACTTTAGACCTTAATCTTCAAGAGGATAGATAACAAATTCTTAATCGATTAATTTAAAAACCAATAAAAAAATCTTTTAAATTATATAATTAAACGAACGGTTTCCACACTGTTGTATGGTTATACCACTTAATTCCACTATTTCTACTTGCTTTAGCTTTTATGAGATTATAAATTGAAGACTAAAAACATCTCCAATGGAAGCTTAGATTTTACATTTTATGAAATTTACACCCAAAGAGTGTCGCAACAGAGTTCTAGAATACCTCATAGTGTGGATTTCGGGGGATTCTATTCTGGAATCTGCAAACTATTTAGGCTCTTACTGAAGAAACGCTTATCAGACGGCTGTTCAACAAACGCGTAATATAAAGCGTCTGTTGAACACGTGCTTGTTTAATGCGTTTGTTCAACAAACGCCTGATTTTCAGTAACTTTTTTTATTTTAGACATTTGCTCAACAGACGTCCAAACTTTTTAGATTTTTGGGTGTTTGTTCAACAAACGCCTCATGCTCAGTTTGTTGAACAAATGCCTATTCTGAAAACTATGGAGAAATCTTCGATTTCAACAGTTCAGGGTGCGGAAAATCGAAAATCCACATCATGAACTGTTGGAGATGCTCTAAACTCGAGTTTGATGTTGAATTTTCAGAAAAAATTGGACATTAGCTTCCTATGTCCCACGTATATACATACAAAAACACTTGGAGGTTAAAAATAGAACATAGACAGACGTGGAATTCAGTTCACCAAAGTTGCCCGGATTCATCTACCAGTCAACTTTGTTCTACCTACATCGTACTCCCTGCCATTTGTTAATTACGTTCAAATAAAAACACTTCTTTACTTAATTACTTCCACTAATATATTTGTTCGAACCTTTTAAAGGGTTCATTCTAAACTGAAGAACCAAATTCACATTCAGCTTTTTGTTTGCATTTGTGGCAGTTATAAATGAAATAACAAATAGTACAAAATAAAATTACATAAATTATGATACTCTATTTGCTTTACAAAATTGTTAGATCAAAATTTGGACCCAACACCCAAATTGTCGTATTTAGAGCATAGGATTTGAAGAAATAACTGAAAAATAGAGAAAGGAGCAAGACAACAAGATTTTTATAGTGGTTCGGCGTTAACGAGCCTACGTCCACTTCATATTTTCTCATTTCACTCATAGATTGCAATTACAATGAATATTGTCTTTCAATCACTTGGATTCAATGAATAATTCTCTCCGAATCCATTGAATTTATTGAGGAAGATAGGGGTTATTCATGGAGAAGTGTTGGCCATGGCAGCCATGGATGAGGAGATCCAAAAGTCCCTTGAAAATGCCATCTGAAGGTGTATTTATAGCTGTAGTAAAGCTCCTGAGAGGACTGGGTCGTGGTAGGACACGTGGCAGGCGATCCATGAAAGTAGGAGCAGGAATAGCCTTAAGAATAGGTCAAAACAGTGCGCTTATCTGCAGGTTCGGTGGTCGGATCGTGGTAATGGGATTGGATCGTGGTCACGGTACGCACCACGAACGGGTCGTGGTAGGAGGGAGCGAGCAGGGTGGTGACGAGTCGGATCGTGACGCGTGAGGGGCGATCCGAAAGGGGCGATCCGATCGAGGGCGAGCTGATGGGAGCGATCCGATGCGATGGCCTGAGTCTTCGATGCTAGATTACACCCATTCACGGAAACGAGCATAACTTTCAAATCGTAAGTCCGATTGAGCCAAACCAAAGCTCAAACTGAAGCTAATTCAAAGGGCTACGAATATATGAGGTGAATAGATCCAAATGAGGTCATTTGATAGGGGTTTCGGGCCAGTTTATACTGATGTTGTGATTTTGACCAAACTGCCTTGTGTCTTCTGACGATGCTTCCAATGCCAGAGAGCGATGTTATCCAGAGATTCCATATGAGACAGCATTTACCCAGAGGTGTGTCAACATGATCTTTGCTTTGGGTAGCCTGGTCACAAAGCAGGCTAACATTTTGCCCCCCAAAGTACATCTTATCGAAGATAAGATGTGCTTTGAATATGTTGAGCTAAATCTTTCTGGAATATCATTTGTCCTTGAGAAGGCTTTATCTAATTGTTGCATTGCTTCCATTGGAGCTAATCAGGCTAAGTTCTATGAGAGGAGTATTCGAGACAATCAAGAAATTGTTTAAACCTTGTCAAATCAAAGGATCTAATTCATCCGTCAGATGTCATGCTAAATCGTTGGCTCCCGAGCGTGATTCTACACACACAGGTCGTTGCCAAACAACATCATTATTCTATGCAAGCCAAGCGCGTGGTAGGGTTGGACTTTCTTTTTCATATGAGCCAATAAATGAAGTAGCCACCCAAATCATGGGGCGATGTAAGAATCTTTGGGCTCTAAGCTAACAACTGGACTGTTGGGATAAAGCACATCAGAATCAACATGTGAATTTGTCATTTGTACTCAAGTTCGAATTATCTTGATATCTTGATATTAATCCCGGATCTTAAAATCGCATTGAATCGTAATAGTAAGGAATTCAAAAGCCATGATCACTCTGGATCGTAGTCGAGAGAATCCCCAATTGTTACGGATCATTTCTTAATCCAATATTCGCATACGAAGTAGTCAGTAAGGGATGTTGTTAAAATTATGTGGACTAGTGCCTATAGGATCGTCACCATCGCGAGGCAGCGGATAGGTTTGTCATACCTTCCATTTGGTGTAGTTTGAGTCTTTAAGTTCACATTCGATCCACAAGCTAGCTCGCTTGGTCGGTAAAGATGAGTAAGATTGTACTCCGGAGGCATGACACACATGTTTTGAATCCCATTTCATGCCAGGATTGTCTTCAAAGTTAGTCTATGAACCGACACTTGTACTCTCAGTGCCATCGGAGGACAAGCGAGGTCAGTACTTATGCCCCCAGTATCGATGGGGGTTGAGTTGAGTCAATAAGGCATTTAATCTTGAAGATTTTATACTTCCTGTCGTTGCATCTGGTAAGAGTTGCAGGTTCAGCAATCTTGGCCGACCCAGATCATTCTGTACTGTTTCTCAATTTGGCAAAAATCGGGATTGTATATGCAAATGGTTGAACCATGTTTGCTTTGATATCATCTCTTCTCTTTAGTCAGATAGTGAGGATTGCCTCATTGGGCATCAGCGACTTCGGTTACTCTCATCAGATCAGTTGCGGAGTCAAGTAAGGTTGTTGAATGCGAATGAATAAATGTCGTTATGAAGTTAGTTGGGCTCCACCGTTTATGCTTCAGCATAGTCCGAAATGGTTATCACAGTCTTATTGAGTCTCTTTCTCATGCTCGGTTCAATCGAGCTTGACAAACAAGATCATGAGCTCGATAAGTGGTATAGATTCTCTTTGGAATTGCACATTCTTGTCGTTGTTTTCCAGGGCTTTTCCTTTGTCCTTATCGTTTCAGGAATTAGAAGGTACCTCATTCTTTAGTCAGGAAGGCATATAGGTCATTCGTCTCGACGCTAATACCTTTTTGTCATGAAAGTCTATCGACTTCAGGGTTGAATTCATCAAAATCTCTGAGAAAGTCTTGTTATAGAGAAAATTTAAAGTCCGGGGGAATAACAGGGGATCCTGACGTCCCACGTGTGAGGGCTGTGATTGTCGTTATCCATATCAACTAGAGGAGTACCGCTCCTCTAGAGGTGCCGAATTGAACTGGCGAGCAGATCACCGTCAAAGAATTGTTGCACGTTATCAAGATCCTGGCTGGTGCCCCCAGCATCGAATCTGAGATTACAAAGGAGGTCTTTGCTGATTTCTTGTTTCCACGTCGATATTGTCCCCAGGTCATGGTTCGAGTCATTTGACCTGACCGGGTCCCTATTTTTTGAATTGTTGCGTTCTTTCTCGGAGCTGAGTATGAAATGTCGCTCGAGTATTCATTCGAGTTGGAGTTAAAACTGGTTGTGCATGATCTGAGTTCATTGTGATTCTTGCATACTCATCTAGGAAGTTGCAGGTAGCCGTTCCATCGCCCATGTTTCCATCTACGACGTTCTGAATCGAAGCTGCACGTTGTGTGACTGCTGATTGGTTCGTGTTCATCTCAGGTGCTCCCACTTGCTTTCTGCATGAAGGGAGAGGTTGGAGGCGAAATAGCTACATCTTATCCAATTGCTGTATGGGATATATCCAGCCTTATATGAGCTTCCCATTCTAGAAGTCAGTTGGGATCAGCAGATGGACATTCTCTTTGCATTTGTTTCTTGGTCTTCAAGGGGGCCTGTTAGGATCACAACACAAGTTAAACACAGGTACTTAAGTTATGCCGTTTGTAAATATTTTCAATAGCCATGGCCCCAGTTATAGGGTAAGTGCGAAAGACATGCGGTCGGATCACTTCCCTTTCGAATTCAGACATGTATATATGAGAAGAGGAAGTCACTTTCAGAATTTAAGCAATCATACTATCCAAGCATGGATTAGGACGTGTTTGGGACGGTAAAAGAAGCCTGTAATTCATAAATGTCTAGAATTCCACGATTACGGCGAATCGTATTAAGGCCAAGGAATCAATGATCGCTCAAGATCGTACTAAGGTAGGGTAGACATCAAAAAATCTCAGGGCCTCGCCAGGTCCTTCCAGTTGCGAGTATGAAGTTGTATAACATGTCGCTGAACAATTCACTGTCCAGGCTTCTTTTTCTGTCGTCGCCGTGAGTCGCACAGGCAGCTTAGAATTATACGCCTATGTCATCCTTCTGGACGCGGCCCTTTAGTTATTCCCTACTGGTCTGCTGTTGTTGTACGAGTTCGGATCTCGCATTTTGTCCAGCTTTGTTTTGTGAGCCTGTACTTAGTGAATGAAATTCCATTTCTTTTTGTACTGCTGTGTTCGTGTGCTGCCCCCCACTCCCGGAAACGAGTGGTTCGAGCTCCATTTTCATTCTTGGTCCCAGTCGTGTGACGGGATAGGATCCCTTGAGTGGCATATGTCGTCATGCATTTATACTCTCCTGATCCTTCAGCGGAGCAGAAATTATGGGGGGTGCTGAGTCTCCAGCACCTTTCTCAACGCTTAATCATAGACGCTTTTATACTCTCCTGGCGGTCGCCAAGGTTAGAGTTCAGACTCAGCTGTTCAGTCGCTCCCCGATCCTTCAGCGGGGTGAGAGTCCTTTCGCATTATCCTGTACCTGCGAGCATTCCATAATTAGTTATGCATTTAAACATTTGAAACGCAAATAAGCAAACAAGTCATGAAACATTATAAGTTATAAGTGCAACTTATAAGTGAAAGTGCAGTAAAGTAGTATGTATGTATAGGCATGCCCCCAATCAATCATTAACTTAGTGCCTGGCCAGGTCTTGTTGAGGATTGATTAGGACCATAACTGTGTTGCCCCCATGTCGGGACATGGAGGATTTGGGATCAGCTTCCATCCTTCCCCCCCCCCCGATCCTTTAACGGGGGAGGAATTTTCCCGAGGCGCTAAGTCTCTAGCGCTTTTATACTCTCCCGATCCTTCAGCGGGTTAGAGTTGCTGGGGCGCTGAATCTCTAGCGCTTTTATACTCTTCCGATCCTTCAGCGGGTTAGAGTTCGAGCTCAGTTCATGATCTGCTCAACGATCCTTCAGCGGAGCAGAAGTTCTCAGCGCTAAATCATAGACGCTTTTATACTCTCTCTCGACTCTGGAGAGTTAGAGTTGGGACTCAGCTGTTCCATCGCTCCCCGATCCTTCAGCGGGGTAAGAGTCCTTTCTCAGCACCAAATCATGGACGCTTTTATATTCTCCTGGAGGTTGCCAAGGTTAGACTTTTGCTCCGGCGGCTCCAATCATGGTACACCGCCATGCCTTGTGGACGTCATCTTTGCGTCCTTTATACTTTCTCTCAGCTCTGGAGAGTTAGAGTCACGGATCAAGCGGTCTGCAATCATGCACGCTCATCAAACTCGTCCTAGGTTTAGATTTTAATCCAAGCTCCGAGGATTAAAACCAGTCGGACAAGCAGTTGGAGCATTTGCTAAGGCTTTGAGTTCCTCCGAACAGTCTACGGGAGGAATGGTTGGCACCAGACTTCGGGTACCTGCATTATTCACACCGCACGAATTAGTCACGTCAGTAACTCGGAAAGCATGTGAAAGCAAATTTTATGATTGAAAAGTAAGCAAATTAAGAGGCAGTGTTGCCTCCTTTATTTGAATTCATGTAATCTGGTGGCGTCGAGCATATGATCGAGCCATGTAGGCGGTCACACCGCATCCATCTGGAGTTTGACTATGACTTTGTAACTCAATGATATATGTTCAATTGTCTTGTGGTCTGCCACGTGTGAGCCAAGGATTGGATGGTCATCCCGAATCCACCTTGAGCTATATAGCATTCTTTAGACGAAGAGCGTGGCTTTGTAAACGAGCAGTTCAGTCGAGCTCGTTATGGTTCTGTTCCATAATCCCATATGCGGGTGTCAGAAATCTGATCGGTATCAAATCCGGGGTACCTACACCATCCACATATTAGTTCATCTGAGTTAACTACATCAATAACTCATAAATCATGCAAATATAAGAGTCATGGTTATAGAATAATCCTGTTAAAGGAACGAGTATCATTCTGAGTGAAAAATGGCGTTGCATATTCATTGCAGGTCCATTTTGCTTCGCCCTATTTCTGTCAATAAAGGGCTTGATCGGGGTCTTGAGATGGCAAAGGTGGCTAGGTAGGTACTATAAGCGAGTGATGAGGTCGCATCTCCTTCAAATCGCCTTTTTGCCCCCGTGCTGAGGGTAAGGATAGAGTGTCAGGAAGTCATGACTGGATTGCTAATGGTAGCACATCTTTGCATTGGTGTTAGGTTGTAAATTAGCATGAGAACAACGGATTCATGCTTATAGAAATTTTTGCACTTTCCATGCTAGGAAATAGGATGTTACTGCTAGTGGGATAATCATATCACATAAATTTGCTGATATACCCTCGATCCCATATCGGGGACAAGGGTTGGTGCGCCGACAATCAACCAGCATTCATGCGTAAGCATTCTAGATCTTCGACTCGCTAACTTTCAGGCAAGACTAAGTCAATTGGTCAAGCAAATTCTTGATGTATCAGCTCCGAATTAGATGATGTAATCTCAAGCAATTTATGCTCAAATCTGTAGTTGCCCCCAGCCTTAGGGGAGTGAGTCAATTGGCAGATAATCGATGAAAAGAGTGGAAGTATGAGTCTTCACTTTCTAACTTGAGAACGCCGTTGGCCAGAAGTTTCATTCATGTACATCTCCCATCTAATGGGTGGCTGACTAGTGATTTGGTCGAATCATTTAGGGCGGTGAATTTGGCAATTGCATTTGTTGGTGTTTGTTTTGGGACAACCTTCCAAGAGAAATAGGCAATGTCGAATTGCATGTCATACCTCGGGGCATAAAGAACGATTGCACGCCTTTCACTTCACCTTGTTAGATGCATTTTGTGCTGTAGGAAGTTTATCATGGAGTTAACCATGACTCTTTTCCGAGTTTGGTCTCCAACGTTGGATCAACTTCCATTTTATCAATTGTTGTATTTCATAGTGTCTTGATGGGGATCATCTCTATCTTTTCTGGATTATCGGAAATTTCTTATTCGACCAGATGATTCGACTTTAGATCTTCTGTGTATGAAATATGAGGTATGTTGTAACGTTCCAATCCATCCAATAACTCTTCTGCCCATTCTAGGTAAACTGCGAGTTGTGGTTTCTCCGATTGGAATTCCTTTCGAGTCGTCCTTCGGGGGTTATCTGCAAAACTTCGGCGTTGGATTGCCGATCATTTCTTGCATCGTCTGTATACAACTTCCGGGTGCTTGATTTCATCTTTCACTTCGAATGGGAACTCCATATAAAATCCCGCGATAGTGAACTTACTGCATACGTCTTATTTGCTTGACAGGAGCACACTTCAGGTTTATACTTAAGAAATGACTCATAATTTGGGATAAAATCCCGCAAATATTAGCACTAGTCCAAACGAACACATCCAGGCTCGCCTACAGAAAACATGTCAGTTCCCTTGTTCGGAAGATGCCTAAATGAGATTCGATTTGAAGACCTTAGTAAGGTCGGCGCCGCCAGTCGGAACACGTGCAGTTGCGTTATTAGATGTCACCCTTCTGCATCCCGAATCACTATCCTCTCTGGGATCTATGTATTCGGGCAGGTCATTGGGCAATTCCTTTTGCGATGCTCCCATTATTCGCAATATTGACACCTCCTTCACACTTCATTTCACCTGGAGGGGAAACATCTTTGGGTTTCACGCCATCCCTGTTGTGTAACATAGTCCATCCAACCGAATAGTCAGCTTTTCCAATAACTTGATCACCATAGACCATTCCCACTCCATTTTCGGTTTGGATATTTAGCAACAGGCACTAGGGTGCAATGCAAGATCTGAACTATGTTAGAGCTGGTCTGTCTGGACCTTGATCAGATAAGCTTGAATATGATAGCATGGTTTGCAAGGCTTTAAGTAACATTCACACATTCTGTCACAACTTGTTGCATGAAGTGGAGAGATAATGGTTGGTTCATATTTGCGTTGATCTCAAGTTCTCATCTCTCGACCGAGATCGTATGGTGGCTGGTGAGCAATCAAATTGCTATCGTCCAAGCAAAGATCATATGTCCAATCATGGCTCGCGGTGGTTCCACTGGTACCTGACTCTGGGCACCAAAGTGTGTTGATGTAACTCTTATATGATGGAAATCAATCTTCAATAATGTAATGGATAGCAGTCATGCATTGCAAAGGCGAGCTAAGTTCTCCTAGGAGTAGACCGAAGGACTTATGTCTTTCAGCACACCATACAAGTGAAGTGTAGATTTGTAAAGATAGGATCCGTAGTCAATTTCTAGCATCTTGTCATCGTGACACATCATTGCTATGATCATCCGAGTCTTCGGAGTAGTGCCTGGACCGCTCCATATTAGTGCTATCTGGGACTTCACCAGTCGGACAAGTTTAAGTCATGTGAACTAGGTGATCACTATTCGTTCACGGACACTATCAGTTGCGTTGGCGAAATCTATACACTATCGGAGCTCTGGAAGAGGAGGTCGCTGTGAGACGATCACTATATATTGTCATAGCCAGCATGTTGAGTATTTTCAATAACTCCTCACATTGAACAACATCAGTAAATAGGTGTTATGGTTCTAGGAAGGATTCCAGCCATCACCAACTTGCCGTTGATATCCTCAGACTATCTACTGAATCTTGATTGTTACTTGTAGGGGAAAACATACTCCGAGCCGAAGGCGAGCCGTGCTCCGAGCCGAAGGCGAGGCCGTCAGCGGGTCCGGGCGCAGCGCCGGCGGGGGTCCTTTGTTCGTGATTTTTTCGATTTTTTCGATTTTGGACGAAAGAGCCTTTTCTGAAATGATCAGAAAAACGCATTTTTTCCAAAAAATGTCACTTTCTCAGGTCGGGTCGTGACCTTTGTTCGTCATCTTTTTTCTGAGTTGTGGATCGCTGGGCCTCTCCGGGTCGCGGATCGCTGGGCCTCTCCGGGTCGCGGATCGCTAGGCCTCTTCGGGTCGCGGATCGCTGGACCTCTTCGGTTCGTGGTTGCCTTCAGCGGCATGGAAGGAACTGATATGCGGAGGCCTTCAAATTTCTAGCTTCTGGTCGGATCGTGGGTACATCCTGAGACCGGATCGTGGTCACTCCTACGAGACGCGGTGTCCACATTTTCGAATCTTTGGTTCGGGTCGAGGAGGTCACCTGGGGGTGGTTCGTGATGCCCCCTGCGAGCCGCGAACCGCGAACCGACCACCTGCTCCTGTGCGTTATCTGTTTGTTCTTCATTTGGTAGCGAAGTATGTGATTCCTTTGCTTTCTTCAGAGCCATAAACTTCCGATTTTCTGAAATCACCAAAATCTTCAAAAATGGTAGGAAGGCGGACTGCTTTCTTCGGACTTTCAAATCCAAATAGTAGAGCAACAATCCAATAGAATGAGAATTCATTTCTCAGTGAAAGCACCAAAATGTTAGATCAAAATTTGGACCCAACACCCAAATTGTCGTATTTAGAGCATAGGATTTGAAGAAATAACTGAAAAATAGAGAAAGGAGCAAGACAACAAGATTTTTATAGTGGTTCGGCGTTAACGAGCCTACGTCCACTTCATATTTTCTCATTTCACTCATAGATTGCAATTACAATGAATATTGTCTTTCAATCACTTGGATTCAATGAATAATTCTCTCCGAATCCATTGAATTTATTGAGGAAGATAGGGGTTATTCATGGAGAAGTGTTGGCCATGGCAGCCATGGATGAGGAGATCCAAAAGTCCCTTGAAAATGCCATCTGAAGGTGTATTTATAGCTGTAGTAAAGCTCCTGAGAGGACTGGGTCGTGGTAGGACACGTGGCAGGCGATCCATGAAAGTAGGAGCAGGAATAGCCTTAAGAATAGGTCAAAACAGTGCGCTTATCTGCAGGTTCGGTGGTCGGATCGTGGTAATGGGATTGGATCGTGGTCACGGTACGCACCACGAACGGGTCGTGGTAGGAGGGAGCGAGCAGGGTGGTGACGAGTCGGATCATGACGCGTGAGGGGCGATCCGAAAGGGGCGATCCGATCGAGGGCGAGCTGATGGGAGCGATCCGATGCGATGGCCTGAGTCTTCGATGCTAGATTACACCCATTCACGGAAACGAGCATAACTTTCAAATCGTAAGTCCGATTGAGCCAAACCAAAGCTCAAACTGAAGCTAATTCAAAGGGCTACGAATATATGAGGTGAATAGATCCAAATGAGGTCATTTGATAGGGGTTTCGGGCCAGTTTATACTGATGTTGTGATTTTGACCAAACTGCCTTGTGTCTTCTGACGATGCTTCCAATGCCAGAGAGCGATGTTATCCAGAGATTCCATATGAGACAGCATTTACCCAGAGGTGTGTCAACATGATCTTTGCTTTGGGTAGCCTGGTCACAAAGCAGGCTATATAATGTTTTACTTCGAGAATTTCTTTTCTTTTTTTGAAAAAAATAATAATTTTCAAATTCATTTTGAAAAGGGAACTTTAATATGAAGAACAAATTTTATAACTTTTTCAAGTTTAAGGATCACCATCAAAAATTTATTTTCAAAGATAACACATACCTACCGTAAAACTGAAACCATACACACTGTAAAACTAATACCTAAAAATTAATAACTAAATTCTAATAACATAAACACTACAAATCTGATACTTAAAACTGCTAGTTAAATTCTGAAGTCATTTCACAGACCTAGAATATGATGCTTTGTACTTTACAAAATATGTAAAGTTTTACTTCGAGATTTTCTTTTCTTCTTTACGAAGGAAAAAAAATCATTTTCAGACTCATTTTGAAAATACATATGTCCACCAATTTACATACAGACGTAAGTGCGAGGGAACAGTGAGACACGTGTACGGTGAGGAAGCGATGTGCGCGCATTAGTCATGCGGTGTGGCCGGTGGGTAATTAAAAGCAAAGCCAAGCAAAGTTTGGTCCCATTACTTGCGTGGCCTTCATTAACTTTACTTTCTCTCTCGCTAAACATTAATCTCTCTTCTTCCTTCTCCCTTCTCTTCCCTTCTGATTTGAAAGTATGAAGTACGTCTGGGTTCGAGTTATCACTCCCATGAGGCGGGTTTGGATCCGCGTTGCTGCCCGAATCCGAATGCGCAAATCTGGTATGTTTCGTTATCTGGCTTCAACTGATAATTCGGATAATTAGGAGATTATTAATCTTATTTGATGTAAAATTAAAGGCAGAAGTTCTTCCATTGATTTGACCGTAGATCGATGATCTACTGGTTACAGTACTAGATCCCCGTTCCTTTTATG
Source organism: Allium sativum (assembly GCA_030737875.1). Lineage (NCBI taxonomy): Eukaryota > Viridiplantae > Streptophyta > Magnoliopsida > Asparagales > Amaryllidaceae > Allium > Allium sativum. The sequence continues at coordinate 351,955,608 of CM060925.1, forward strand.
TATATATACACATTAGTGAGTTCATATCCTTCGCTAAATCTTCATAGTTCACTTACATATCACCACTAGTTTTGTGTTATCTTTGCTAATGTTTCCTTAATTTTTATATAAGATCTTGCTAATGAAAACACTGGATCTATGGTTTAAGGATCGATATCTCTCCTTGCACACATGCTCGTGCGCTCGCACACCAAACACAAATCGACATGGGGTAGGATTAAGACTTTGTACATAGAAAGTTTAGGATCGAAATGCCTTTTTTGTAGATATATTTCCTTCATTTGTGAGATTATCTTCATCAAAATTTGGATTAATTTTAGCTCATTGAAAATTATGTTTCAACAGTTGTCAAAATTTTTGAAATATGCATTCACTGGTGATTTTGAAGAACTTGAGTCCCCGTAACGTTTGTCGTTTCTAGTCTTATGTTTTCGTCTAAACAAAAATGCGAAATGCACACGCCATATGTATTGTGGAAAACAAGCACTGTTGAAAAATGAAATTAACACAAAAAAATAAACAAGTTTATTTTGTTTTTCATATCTTGACAGAAAATAAAATCACACAAAACAATCCAATTCCTTAACCTCACTTTGGTTGCACCACCTCGTTATGAGAATGACACTTCGCTAAAGCATTGTATAGTCAGCTTTGGTATCGACGCTTCATCTTAAGTGCCTCGCTATCAAGATGACCTCGTGTCCGCTCAGTATAAACATAGGCAAACTAGAGGTCCAATATACTTCGATCGGAGGTAGCATAACAAAAGCACACAAAACAATCCAATTCCTCCATTATTCGTTGATCATTGCAATGCATTATAAATCTCCATCTTTTATTTCTTGGTATTTTGCAGTGCAAGTTGAAAACACTAAACAGAAAATCCAAAACGAAACCAGCTGCTGTCTGCTACGAAATATTTCAAAACGTCCAAATTTTTGAAAGGATGATCTTGTTATCTCCTAAAAGTCCTCCACTTTGAACAAAATATTCTCGAATTGAAATAAATTTTTGTGCATATGTTTATTAACAAGATCATTCATGCAAATTCTAAAACCGTTGATATTTCTATCCCATTCAAATTACAATTTCACTCAATGCTTAAAAATTAAAATAGATAATTTCCATGATGTTTCGGATAGGTTTCATATTTTCCATAAATGGCCATGGTACTAATATACCATATCAACAAAGATTCATATAAATTATAATTTTGTTCACACAATAATGCGAATGGCAAATTTCAGAGCGGTCTACAGGAAACGAGACAAGATCTTTCCCTCACACACAAATATACATAGTTATTAACCCATTTGTAGCCCCTTAATATCAATCATTGATTTTGATGGACTAATTGATGGATTTAATGTTATCATGTCTCAAGCTTTATTGTATTCTCTTTATTATGTCAACATTTATGCATGTACGTACATATATACATGTATGGGATCCGTATTCCGAGTTTCTCCTACTCTTAATTTGCACCTTTTTTTAATAACTACGTTTGTTTCACTTGGATTATTTTTCATAAACATGACCTACTAATCATTAATATTACTTGCGCAAAAAGAACACTATTTTTGACTTGTCTTGTCAACAAAAAATAGATTCACTCATATCCATACCCCCAGTGCCGAAGGCTCCCGTACTCAAGCGTGAGGACTTCCTAGACAGTATCTCATCTGGTACTATTCTCACGGCTTTCCGGACTCTGGGGGTGGTCGATTAGCGCACGCAGTCTTTCCCTCACATTATCTGAAGAGGCCGGGGCTCGAACCTATACGCTCCAGATTACCAGTCGGGTAACCTTACCGTTTGCGCCAGGCACCACCTAGATTCACTCATGTGCATGATAAAAATAAATAATTTTGACATATAATATACCGTATACTTAATTTAGATAGGCTAAAAGCATCAAAGTAGGATAGTTATACGTAAAAAAAATTGAAGTTGATGATATGTAAATAATGTTTACAAAAAATGATCAGTTTTCGCGAAATGTAGATACCAAAAAAAGGAGTCGGCACAAGTAGAGTATACCAAAAAAGTTGACCACTGAATCAAGCTTTGTGCGTGTACCTAAAGTCTATTTGAACAGGAATAGCTTGACACAGTTAAGTGGGACAATATATAATAACTAGTAATTCCTTCTGATGTCAACTACATATGTAGACAGAATCAAATCCCATGCTCAACATATATTACATCTCATTTCGTGTTATGTAATCGTCTTCGTATATTCATGCGTGCGTGTTTTTATTAACAGTTGTAATACAATTATAGTCGCATTTTTTTAATGTAGACCTGGACGTTCAAGAATGTCATGAGTTTGGAGCGCTCTCATGACAAATTTAACTTTTTATTTTTATGACATTATGAGTTTAAATCTCGCCTTAACAAAAATAAAATTTTGTTTTATATAATATCCAAGCATGAATCCTGGCTTTATAAAGACAATACCTTCCTCATTTACTGTCGATTTACTTCTTTTATCTTAATATCAGAATAGTTTCTTGTGGAAATTAGAGACTAGTCTTTCTAAAACTTCTGTAAACTATTTTATACATCCATTTTTTCGTGATTCTCTCGTTTTTATGTATCTCATTTCCAAATTTAGAAGTGACTGTTAAGGCGTGTTTTGCGTCAGATTATGAGTTAAGGAAAATAATAACATTGCCAACTGCTAAGATGAGCAAACTTACCTAACTACTTCTTGAATTTCGCTTATATTCCTCAAAATAGGGATGTACCTTAATATCTCAAATTTAATTTTTATACCTACAAGAATCTATGTAAAAAAAAATCATTTTTTAACAATAATTTTCACAGTTTTTTAAACAGGCATAAATTTAATATTTTATTCATATTTTATATCTTTATAAGTTTTGTTCTCATGTTGTAACTTATTCGTGGTTCATTAATCTGAGCTTTTAAGTTCCAAAATAAAATTTTATAATTACAATATGATTCATACTTTATCTTATTTTTGGAAATAGCAGAAGTAAACAGTATTTATATTTCCGGTCCTACTAAGAAATTTTATAAACCCTTTAATTGTTTAAATTTAAAAATATCGAACTTGAATCATTTTGAAGTTACTTCAAACTTTTTTTTTTTTTTGGTATCATTATATTGCAAAATTTTAGTAACACGTATCTTTAATCGCAAGAGTAGTCTTTGGTGTCTTGTATAAACATGAATTTCCTTAAATACCCTAATTCAAATGAGAATATTAGTTAGAACTTATAAATGCAATAAGAAAACGTGAGGACAAAGTTGATGACGAAAAGAGGAAAAATTGGTTATAGATCACGAGTGAAATAACAGTTAGTTCAGCTTCTTAATAATAATATAAGCAGCAGGAGGAGGAGGAGTAGTAGTAGTAATATTTCCTAAGCATTCATGTTAACAAAAAGATATATCTATAGAAAATAGAGTAATGAATGATTAATAAAGGAAAATCTTGTAATTTGACTAAATAAAACTAGTGTTTTATTAAACATTCAGGTATATCATTATGTTCACATGCTAATCCCAACAATTTTACTAGATAGTCCTTATAATAGGTTAAACCATTAGAATAAAATATTTACATACATTTTCGGAAATATACTTGTGCAGGTATGAATTTTTTAAAAGTTAATCTTATCACCTCTATATTATAAGGCCCTGTTCTTTGTCCCAAAACGGACAGTTTGGAAACGGACGCGTTGCGATCGTATCGAAATGCTCTACGTAATGGTGTTGATTTGAACTGAATTGGAGCAACTTATAATTTTTCAATTTTTTAATTTATTTATTTATTTGTGTAAATTATTGATATATATTATTTATAACAAACACATGATAAATTTATTATTCATTAATTAATTAAATTACAAAATAAAAATAAAATGGTCCGCTAAAATTCTCCGCTTAACGCAAAGAACACATTCTCCGCTAACTACTATTCTCCGCTATAATACTCCGCTCAAATTCTCCGCTTCCGCTTGCAAAGAACACACCCTAAGTCTAAAATTCAAAATTGTTCACTTCAGGATTGATGCAACTGAAGAATGAAGTCAACACCTGCGAGTACGAGGATGTGCGCATAATGTGGGAGATGTTGAACAAGACCGATGCCAAATCCGCACCTCTCCTTAAGAGACTAAGTTTCCCAAAGAAAGGAGAGACAGAGTTTCGTCGCATATTTGGCTGTATATCTTGCACATTCTAAATGAGCAATACAACAATGGTATCATTCCAGTAATAATGCATACTTGTAATGGAGAAGAAAGATTCGCACGTGCCTTCTATGTGCCGTCTTCTCCACTTTAGTTCGTCTTATGTATTTGGTCTTCTGAATAATGTTGTCATGGCTGTACTCTTATGTATAACCGTACTTTCTGTGTTGTACTTTTGTCCATACATATGTTTATCTGCATTCAGTTTCGGTTTTCCCTCTTATGTGCTACAGACACAGGTATATATTATGTGCAATGCATCTCAGATGAATAAACACGCTGTATAGTAAGCAACTAGCTCATTTTTGCAAGAAAATATTGAAACAAACATCGTTAACAAACTTAATGAAAGATGTAAACATTTTCCAAACTTAATAGTTTGCAACAAAAAACTGAAAACAGATGACCAGACCAGATAGTCATTTTTAGTCATGGTTTACCTCAACTTCAGCTTTGGGTGAAATGCGAGGGAACTGCACAAGCTCATCTAAAATGTACATCACATCTTCAAAGTTATCTTCAAAATTGATCACCATTGTTTTAAGAACCGGCGCATTGGCAAGAACAAACTCGATGAATTTGAGCTCATTTTCAGATTCGCTGAAGTCAGTCATATATACTTTTTCAAGATGATCAAATCTGAAATTGAAGTCATGTTCTCTTTCCCAAAATCCTTCAGATGATATCCTCCAGGCTTCATTGTCCCGGGAAATCTACACATTACAACTTATTTATAGCAGTATGTACTTATGATAATGTGTATATCAGGTATATAGAATTGGTTAATGAAATATTGACCACACTCTTGGAACATAAAAGTGGGGATGCAGTTTTCTTAATACCGGGTGTACATTCAAAAAGTTTTGAGTTTTGAATAAAAACAGAATTTCTAGTTTTGAATTTTCAATGTACATTCAAAAAGTTGTGAAATAGGATAACTGCGTTGGAAGATGACGTGTGGAAAAAAAAGGAAGCGAAAGGTTGGAAAAAAGGATTTATTTTTAATTTTACATGTTAAAATCATTTTCCGAATTGATCATTTTTGAAAATCCAATACATTTTTATCATACGAGAATCCATACTTGAAAATTACAAACTAAACAGGATATAAATATTTCCAGACTAAATATTACCGATAAGTTTAGAGTTTGCAAGAAAGGGGAACTTCTAAAGATGCAAAAGGCAGCTAGCAATTCCTGCAAGTCATCGAACTTGATGAACATTGTCAGATGTTTGATTGAACATGCAAACGGAAGATGCTCTGGAACACTACCAGCAGCCAAATTCTACATAAAAAAAAAAAAAAAAAAAAAAAAAAGGTAAGAGAATCTTCCATAAGCAAACAACCTTTAAGAAGAGATTGTCTAACCTCCAATGCATTTTCGTTGAATTCAAGTTTCTGAAGATTTGGCATGGAACCAAAAAGTTCAGCTATTTTGCAGTCTTCATATTTAGCACAATGTAAAGAACTAAGAGAATCCAATCCAAAGGAAGCCGAGGCCAACAGTGGTGCGTTTTCGAATTGAAAATAGCAATAAACTTCCCTTGTATGAAACATCACAAGATTAGGAGCGTTGATTTTGAGAGAAGGACAGTCATCAATTTCGATTAAATTCAACCTACTTAATATGCGAAAATAACGTAGGCTCATATGTCCTTTGTTCACATTTTCCTAGGCTTATCCATAATTACAGCACCACCAGCCAGCAAGTAAAAAAAAAATGACATTTAACTTATACTATTATGTTGAAAGCAGTTATACTATTTATTTATTATTATTATTTATTTTTTTCTGTCATCTTGCCGGAGAGAAAAAATGAAGGCTTGGACCCTAAATTCCTTTTGTTTTCTTCTTAATTCTACCTTCAGTCGTGCTTTTGAGGTCCCAAAACATTGAACCTTCTAGCAATATATATACATCCACATGAGTGTGCGCGCGCGCAAAGCTGATGACTATTGCAGTTATGCACATGTCTCGCTAATTACACTATGATGTGTAATGTGTGCTTGTGTGTATAAACTTTGTTTAGCAGATTTAATTCATAGTTTGCTTAGAACATATGTAAAATCTAACTCAACATGAAAAATGCACAGATGTTGCAATAAAAATGTATGTGATTTGTTGGGTAAACTTTAATTGCTATTGGGAATGAGAAAAAATAAAGTCATGTCTTTTTATGAGTTAGTGTGTCTAGTATTAAGTAAATGTTGGTTCGTAAGTCTAAATGTCTTTATGTTAAGAGTCTTATGAAAGTTAGTGTGTCTATTAAATAAATATGTGTCTCTTAGTTTAATGTGGTGTCTATTGTGAATTGGTGTGTCTCTTAAGTTGAAGGGTCATGTAAGGTTATCTATATAAAGCCTATTATTTTGTAAGGAAGTAAGAGGGAATGAGTGAGAAGAAATGAGGTAAGAAAAAATGTTGTAAAGAAAGTTGAAACAAAAAAAGTAAAAAATTTGTTGTGTATCCTCCTCTTCTAAAGTAAAATAATTCCTCTTCTCAATTCTACAAACTGGTATCGGAGCTTCCGTTTGTTCAAATTGGTATCAGAGCTAGGTCGAATTAATGGGATTTCTATTCTTTATGTCGTTCGTTCTCACAAAAGAAAATTATGAAAGATGGAGTAACAGAAAAAAAAAAAGAGTTGATCTCCAAAGGACTATGGGAGATTGTTGAGAATGGCTACGAATAGCCAAAAGATGTTAAAAACATGACAGAGAAAGAGCGTAAAGCATTTGTAAGCTTGAGACGGAGAGATCATCAAGCTCGTGTTTTGATGAGTGAGAACGTTGATGGAGAAGCATGGAATCATATTAATGGAGAGAAAACCGCGAAAGATTCGTGGAATTTGTTGAAAGAAGTGTACGCAAACGAGGAGCCCCTAATGGAGAATAAAGAAGAAGAAGATGAAGAGGAGGTCGAAGAACCTGAAGTAGAAGAAAGGGAAGAGAAGGCGAGAAAAGAAGAGGAGCAGACGAGAGAGAAAGCTGTTAAAGAAAAAGCAGAAGAAAAGCCAAAAGCATGTGAGAGTGCTGCCTCAGAAGCAAGAGAGAGAGAGTTACAGTCGAGGTTGAGGAGAAGAAAGTAAATGGGTCGGTTGAGATTCCATACGTGGCTGATGAGAATGCAGATGAAGATCCAAAGATTAGGGTTTTAGTTAAAGATGATAACGGTTCTTTAGGTAAGAGAGTCAAAGATGCAATACTAGTGAAAGGCAAACATGTAATTTTGGAGAAAGTGAAGATTTATGTACAGGCCATGACAAAAGGAGAGCCCTGCAAAGATGAACTGGAAGTTAAAAAGCCAGGATCAAAAAAGAAAGTTCTGTCAGCTCCAGTCGTGCCTCCCACTAACGTTGAAAAGAAGCAGGCAGAGAAAGAAAAGAAGAAAGATAAAGCTGGATTTAAAAGTTTAAGTGTTACTGAGAAGTTCAGTTATAAAGCAAAGAATTTGTATGAGATTTTGATGGATGAAAACAGATGGAAAGGGTTCACACAAAGCAACACACGCATTAGTAAAGATGTCAATGAAGAGCATAGGGAGTATGTTGAAAAAGATGCTGCTAAGGAGGAGAAGCCTCCGTATGCTGATTTGGTCGGTGACGTATACAAACCCTCATGGAGGAATAAAGCATTTAAAGTTTACAGGGGGAGTTTTGTTGGGTAAACTTTAATTGCTATTGGGAATGAGAAAAAAATAAAGAGTCATGTCTTTTTATGAGTTAGTGTGTCTAGTATTAAGTAAATGTTGGTTCGTAAGTCTAAGTGTCTTTATGTTAAGAGTCTTATGGAAGTTAGTGTGTCTATTAAATAAGTATGTGTCTCTTAGTTTAATGTGGTGTCTATTGTGAATTGGTGTGTCTCTTAAGTTGAAGGGTCATGTAAGGCTATCTATATAAAGCCTATTATTTTGTAAGGAAGTAAGAGGGAATGAGTGAGAAAAAGTGAGAAAAAAGTGAGGTAAGAAAAAATGTTGTAAAGAAAGTTGAAACAAAAAAAGTAAAAATTTTGTTGTGTATCCTCCTCCTCTTCTAAAGTAAAATAATTCCTCTTCTCAATTCTACAAACTGCTATCGGAGCTTCCGTTTTTTCATGATTGTGCTTCACTGTTCATTTCTTCAGCTACTCAACGTTACACAAGATATTACTGAGTATAATACTATGAATTGCACGTATTATAATCATTTTTTTACATGCTTTAAAAGAAGGGTTTTTTATATTCTACTTTACAATATTTGTGTATCCTTCCCGAAATTTAAGGTTGCACATTTTAATCAAACATAAATATCACCAATTCTCTTTCATCAAAGTACTGAAGAAGCAATATGTCAAATCTTAAGGTTTAAATAAAGTCTCATACGAGAATATACCAATAAAAGCACAGTTTCGAATCGATAAAAATGAAATATGCTCAAAGTTGATAAATCAACTACATAACCTCGACCAGGAAAAACAAAATACAAGGCTGATGTGCATACCTCGCGGTTCCATTATTGAGAAGTAGGCAACTCGATACAGTTAATTGTTAGTACAAACCCTAGTTATCAATCGTTTTTTCCATTTTTCGGTTTTCCTGCGAAATAAAGCCCTAATTATTGGTCCCCACAATCTTTGCTCTTCAACCGCTGTATTTTAGCCACCCTTAATTTTGACTGCACGAATTCTAATTCGTAGAAGTAAAATGATTTGAGGGGGAAAAACTTTTAACATGCACCAAGCTAATACTTGGCACGTGAATTGTGAAATGTATAGATCGACTGAGCCTACTCTTAAATGGACTTTTAATGGGATTCCAGTTTTGATTAACTGAAGAAGAAATTTAAAAGAGCTCGTTTTTTTATTTTATTTTTTATTAAGCGAGGATTAGTTATAAAAGAATAAAATAAAAAGAGGCGAATGTACCTTTTCCTACGTCATCACATGTTACTTTACTTAAACCCTAACATTAAAATAAATCTTCAAAAATCGATCCATCGAAACCGCACTGCTTTAAAAATCAAACTAAATGATCACTGATGCAACTTTCTTGTGTCATCATTACGTTATCAAATTCCATTTTTAATTCATATATAACATTAAATTAATATTGTATTCTCCATTAATAAAATTGAGTTTAAGGTTTAAATTAAGAAAGATTAGAAGGTTAATATTGGAATTTTTATCATTAGGTTTAAGAGGGGGCTAATTTATTTGTTCCCCTATAACAATTTAATAAAAAAATAAAATTATAACCCCCTCTTAACTAAAATTGGAGTCCCATGAAAAATTCCCCTATTAAATTATTAAACTTGAAATTTTTAGGTAGTTTGATAAAAAGTAAACTGGAAAATATAAAGAAAAAATATATATTTTTATCAAAATAAAATTTAAACCAGGAAGCTTGTTTATATTTCAGAATTTCATATAAAGATGTACGTTAATTTTTATTTATGGTAAAATTCAAACTTCTAACATCTTATTTGTAAGGACTAAAGAATAACACATTTGAAAACTTCATGGTCAATTTTTTTTATTTTTATTCTACTATTAATGAAGGATATAAAATACTTCATTAATAGCTTTTATTTATCTGAGACTATTTCCATTTTTTCCCCATATGTATCGTTTTAAATTAAATTAAATAAATATTGTGATTCTGCTTGAACAAATTAAAATTAGATAGATAATTGCATATTGATTAAAATATAAGATTCACTTAATCTTGAATATAAAAAATAATCATATCATTTTGTTTTGGGACAAATTTGATGGAAACTGGGAAATATATAAGATATTGAGATGCATTCTCTTCTTATCTTAAAATTAAAGAATTGATGTTTACAATTGAAGAATTAAATTTTAGGCTTAAGATTTGAAGCGATAGAGAATTTGAAGATGGAAAAGAGAGGTAAGAATATTTGTTAAAATATAGGTAATTTAGTGAGTATAATTGTACATGTGGAGAATCAAATATATTTTGATAAGATGGGTGATAGTTTATTCAAACATAGCGTCCTTTTTTTTGTTTCTCATGAGCTCGAACTCATGACTTTTAGAACCTCTGCCTAAATGGTCCAACCCTAACCACTAGGGATAAAGGTCATTGACAAAAAAAAAATTAAGAAAAACCTTTTTATTTCTATTTCATTTATTTAAATCTACTCCTCCGTTAACAATTCCATTACTGATTATGGATGGTGAAAATTGAAGTATGAGATCTACATAATAAACTTTTAAGTTCAAACCCAACTCTTCCTGGGTTGGACTTTCATCATAACTAGCAACGACCATGAATTGTTTCGAAATTTCTTTCTTTGTTTTGTTTAAATTTCAAGGGAAATGCGGAATCAAATAAAAAGGAAATGTAACGATTCGTAAAACGTTTGAAATGACTTCCGTAATTCCATTGTTTTGTCTAATTCACTAATATTCTTTGATTTACGAGTTGATTTATGTGTTGATTAACTATTGAAGTCTTTATTTTAGAAAATGGTTCCTATAATGAAGAAGGATGTTTTTCTATCTTACAATTAATAAGACATATTTTACTTTTTTTGAAAAGAATATCACCTTTTATACCAAACTATGAACACATGCCATTTTTATTTGTGAAATTATCTAGTCGTCTAGTAAAATTTGTGAGGAACTTTTGTGAGTGGGTTGAATGGTGAGTGGTCAATATTGAAACTCCTTTATCAAATAATATTAAGTCTTGGAAAAAAGGAGAAAAACTAAATGACAAGGTTTAAACAATTTTCATGTTAACCCCGTTATAAACGTGGTTCAGAAATTATATGTACACAGTGGGAAATGTAAAAGTACAGCTGGAAACGTGAAAGAGACAGTTTGCATTGCAAACATGAAATATATCCAGGTCGTAGCTTTCAGTAAAATCAGCTCGTTAATGATTAGACCGTGTATACTAAAGATGGGCACAAATGAATTCAATATGAAGACCAAGCATTTAGACAAGTTGGTACAAATGCAAAAGCCATCGCATGCCACGTGGACTGGTTTCATGAATTCAATAACGTAAAGCATAAACATGCCGTCACGTATACCTTTCATGGAACCTTCGTTTGCATCGGAAATGATAGGCGTTATATATAAGTTAGATCGTTTCATTCCATTCCATACAAAGAGATGTGACGTGGCAAATATATGAACCGCCTGTTCATGAATAAAAGGAAGGCGCCGACTTGTATACATAAACAGGTCGTCAACATTTATACAGATCATTAATACGCAAGGATTAGTTGAAGTATAGATCAAGTCGTATTATATACAGTTGGTGGAATGTATAAAAACGCTAACACGAAGCCACGTGTACCCAAAGAACGCTGGATTGAACAAATATATGCAGCAGAAAGAAGCTACGTAGACACAACACGGAATAATCACATGGGTCGTTGGCATATTGTAGCTTCTGGATCATACATACTAAGTTGAATTTTAGGTCGTTCATTGTATGCTAAAGAAAATGATGTGGCAATCGTATACATAAAGTGGTGGATTATAAAGTATGACTGCAAGCTGTATATGTGGGAGTCGATTACAATATGTATATATGGATCCGCGTTAACATGCAACAAGACCTAGCATGAATATTTAACATTGGGAACGTTCACTTCGCACATCAAATCGTCGAGGAAGCATGGCCAGCTGTGCATAAATCAGAACGTTGATATACACCAGGTGCCTGCTCTATATAATCAGCTCGTTCAAATATATGAAAGGTAGGTCGTTGCTTCATTTCACAAACTTTAGGTCGTTCACGTGGCTTGAGGACATGTCGTCCACAGTGAATCAGATCAGTCATCGATGTTTGTGTCGTTAGAGATACCCAGGACGCGCTACAACAAAAACAACATTATACAACTTTAATTTTACAACTTTCATAAAATCCCAGTTGTAATAGAGCTTTTTTACAACTATCATTTCCTGGAAGTTGTAATAAACATATTTTTAACAACCGATTTATTTTGCCAGTTGTAATAGATTCCTATCACAACCTTTCCTTTTTGGCAGTTGTAATAAATTCCTTTTTTTTAGCAACTCTTATTTTCAGTAGTTCTTATTTTTATTTTTTGTAACACTACCAGAATTACTGAATTTAATGACGCTGTTTTTTGTGATGGAATTTTCCATCATTGGATTACAAAGGATTTCTTATGGATAAGCCATAACTTTTATTTGTATAACAAAAACTTGAAAGTAACAAGTAATGGTGACAGAAATCAATAACATGACAAATCCATCATTAAATTGCTACGAATTTGCTTTAGATTGATAAACCGTAGCATAATTGGGCGTCAAATTCAGTAAAAAGATAGCATAAGAATTTCATTACTATTCCTTTTCAATTTCGTGATGGATTTGCAATGGAATTTAAAACTGTAGCTAAATTTTGCTATAAAACATGAAGGGAAACATGAGTAGCTGGAGGGAACAATTCCGTGGCTACTCGATCGCAAATTAGCTGCGGATTTGCAATGGAATATAAGACAGTGGCTAAATTTCGCCATAAATTATGTATGAAAATAGGAATAGTTGGAGTTGTGGCTAATCCATCGTAAATTAGTTAAGGATTTGTGATAGAATTTAATATCATGGCTAAATATAACTATTAAATATGACATAAATAAATATGAGAATGTAATACAGCAGTCAACTTGAACGATAGTCAACTTAAGCGGTAGGACGTCCTGGACGGCGGTCGACCTAGCCGGTTAGGTCGCGGGGGTCCAGGGGGCAGCGCCCCGTCACGGTATATCTTATTTGTTTTTTATTTTAAAATAAACAAATATTTAATAGTTAGTAATATTAACATTTAACAATAATAAATAATTAATATTCAGTAATAATTTTACAAATTAATACTAATTATTATTAATTTCTGTTAGATAATTAAGAAGAAACATTTAAGAAGGAAATGATGGTTAAGAAGAAACATTTAATTTTTAATCCATAAATATTAAGTAATAATTAAGAAGAAAATAGTTTTGTCATTTATAGTTGGTAATAATTAACAACTCTGAACACGGATGAACGTCCAAGGGACGGATACCCACTCTTACAATATGAAATTTTCGTTTTGGCTCCATAGCCAATTTTTGGCTCCAAAGTTAAAATTTAGGCTCGTATCCCGATTGGTTTCCATCAAAGTCCTTATTTGTTATTGTGGTTCATCTTATCTTCTTAAATTATAAACCTATCCACGCCGCCTAATATTTTCTCTCTCCATCATCACGTTCTTTCTTTTCTTCACAAAATAAATAAGTAATTCTATGTTAAAATCAAAGGCAGGTTTAGCGATATCAGATTTGGGTTCGGATATTACTGGTCGTGAGTTGCGCAACCGATCTACTTCTTATTGATTTTGTGAAATCTTTCTTTTTAATATGTTTTATGCAAGAGAGAATCTGAGCTTACCTCTCTGGATAGGCTGAAAATAAACAAAAAGAAGCTAGAAGATCTGTTTCTCAATAACCAAGAAGTTGGTGGTGCAGCCAATGGGCTGTTGTCATTCTTCAGAGGAAAAAATGCTATAGCTGCAATTCAAGAAATGCTATAGCTGCAATTCAAAAAATGCTATCACTCATATTAGACTTTCGTCTGACCTAGAGTTTTATGTCTCTTCTTATTACTCTGGGTGCTCTTAAACGAGCAGTCTAGAGACATGTTAGGTGGTTATGCACAAGTGGCTGTCCGGAGATGAGCAGGAGGCTTCCACATACTATATATATATATTCTCCCTGTGTTGTTGCTGGTCACTGCTTTGGGCATTAGTAGTGTACCTCTATATTTCCTTTTATAGACAATATTTGAAAGATGTAATAATTGGTTATGAAGCTGTATTTCAGATTCCGCTACTATGATGGAAATGGTTTAGTTTTCAGCTTATGTATTGTTCGCCTGTTTTATATCAAGTTATGTTACTATTATATTTTATTCCATGCGTTGTGAGATATACTACAGGTTCTCTGGTAGTTCATCGTTTAAACCCTTTCTTTTGATGTCCATCCCATGCTAGTCGGGCATTGGCACAGTGCATTTCAGGGGAAATGTCGGCTGGTACGGGGCGGGTCGTCACACTTGGTATCAGAGCCTAGGTTGCGCTGTTTAACCCAGGGGAAGACATCAGGGAGAGATACTATACGTATGTGAGAGCGCGTATTTGTGAAATTTTGGATTTTTAAAAGTATATATATATTATTATATCTAAGGATAAAGTCGCACTAGAAGGGCACCATTAAGGAGATGGTTAATCGTTTTCTCTTTACAGATTGGACAATGAGCCGAAATATGAGGAGTATGGGTTCAAGGGCCAACAATGGGAATGTCCCTGATATGAGGACGATGCTTACTGCCTTCATGCAAGAGATGCTTAGGTATGCTCAGGGAGAAGTTCCTAATGCTTCCAACGGTGGTGGTGCAGGCGCCTAGAGCCGATTTCGCCAAACTTAGCAAAGATTATACTAGTCTTGGTGGAAAGCCATTCCATGGAACGGAATCGGCTACGGAGGTTCTGGATTGGCTGGATAGTTGTGAGCGCATCTTCGAGGATTTGGGGATCGATGATGCAACGAAGAGAAAGATAGCATCACATCAACTTCAAGGACGGGCAATAAATTGGTGGAATGCTATTAAAGCGGCTACTCCCGAGGATCAAATTACTTGGAATCAGTTTAAGACTCGCTTCAGTGACAAGTATATTCCAGCTGCTCATAAATTAGAATTATTCCGGAGATTTTTGGAGCTTAACCATAATGGTAGGGCAGTCTCGGAATATATTGTTGAATTCGATAACTTATCGAAATATGGATTATCACTTATCGATACTGCCGAGAAGAAGAATGAGAAGTTCATAACTGGCTTAGATGAGTACTTGGGGGAAAGACTTATAAACCATATCGATGAGACTTTTGAATCTATTGTGTGAAAGGCATTGAGATCAGAGAGCCTTTACCCTAGGACGAAGACCGAGGTTGCTATTGCATATGCAGGAGAGCCAAAACCGCAGGCAAGCGGTGAAGGCAAGAAGAATTCCCATAATAAGAGGAAACAGAATCAAACCAAGGATGGTCAGAAAAAGAAGGATAAGAAAGATGTCGAGTGCTTTAGCTGCGGTAAGAAGGGAAACTATGCTAGAGACTGTCGAGCAAAGCCAGGGAAAAGGAAGTGCTTCAATTGCGGCCAAGTGGGACATCTCAAGGATAAATGCTCACAACCCCCTAAGGAGAAGTAGATTATGAAAGCATATGCTATCAACGTTGTTCCTTCTTCGTCGAATGCCCCAACTGCGACGGAGAAGGAAAAGGGTGTCGCTATCCAAGGTATGCTTTCTATTTGTGATGTTCCTGTTCGAGTTTTGTTTGATACCGCGGCTTCCCATTCCTTCGTATCTAGTGACCTGGTAGATAGGTTGGGACTGCAACCCGAGATTGTCAATAGACCTTTAGTTTTGATGAACCAGATCGGTGGTTCGACTAGCCTTAGTATGATTTTTCGTAACTTGGTCTTATTGAGTCATGGATGTATGTTTGCTTGTAATTGCTTTGTTTTGGGTTTTATTGGATTTTGCAATATGTTGAGAGTCGATTGGCTCCAAAGGTACGGGGTGGTGGTATACTGTGAAGGGTATTCGGTAACCATTAGAGCGGATGGTGGGTGGTGGGTGATATTGGGTTGCCTACCTAGTATTGGGTTGCCTACCTAGTCATGGTATTGGGTTGCCGAGAAGAAGTGTTTCCAAGTGGGGAGCACCAATTGTATTTGCTAATAAAGCCGATGTTCCCTCCTCTTATGTGTGGACTACCGCGAGTTGAACAAGGTGACTAGGAAGAATAAGTATCCTCTTCCATGGATAGATGATTTGTTTGATTAACTAAATGGAGCAAGAGTGCTCTCCCAGTTGGATCTCGCGACAGGTTTTTGTGACACCCCACGTCCGTTAATGTCAATCACTAAGGGAATGCATTAAGTTTGGTGAAACATTATAGGTAAACAGACACAGAATATTACAAGACAAATATAAATAAGATAGCAGCGGAAATTCAAATTTTTATTTCAAACATAAATCATAATGTCGTGGTCCACAATACCATAAGTCACAAAAACTATTACAATAAAATAACTTCTGTCTTGCACCATCAGAGTACATAAGTATATAAAAAGCATAATTCCCAAAATAAATGAGTTAATCCATAGTAGAGTTAAGAACTTGAGCCATACTTCGAAAGCAGCTCCTAGTAAGATAATAACTGAGTCATATCTAAGCCTGAGAATTCCCTCCCTGCGAACCTTGGGGGGTGGGGGAACAGAAGAAAGAAGAGGAAACAAAAAGGATCAAATATAAAGTCTGGTGAGTCTAGTTACTTTTAGCAAGTAAATAAATAAAAGCAGCATGACAGGCATACACTACAAGAAAAATACCCTATTGCAACTAGCTATTTGCAACAGGCAACACATGCCAGTTGCGGTAAATGATATTTAGCAACTGACCTATTGTAGCAGTTGCAATATATAAGATTTAGCAATAGGCTTTTTCTTCCTGTTGCAAAAAGCGTATTTTTAGCAACCATGTTTCCGTTCCTGTTGCAAAAACATACTTTTAGCAACTATACTTTCATAACCGTTGCAACATACATATTATTTGCAACTGCGCTTCCAAGCTAGTTGCGAATAAATATCTTTAGCAACAGTTTTCGCCACTTGCAATAACTGTAATTTTTTACAACTGGTTAAGCCAGTTGCGAAAAACATACAATTAAAAATAGGTATTAGCTTTTCATGATTAACTTTTAATAATTAATTTTAAATAATTTATCATGGTTAATAAACAATAAATAAGAATTTATCTTTTAATAATTACAGTTAAATAATTAATATTTAATAAGTAATATTCAAAACTATTAATTAATAGTTTATAAATTTTATATTTAATAATTGATAATAAACATAAGACAAATAATTAAGAACTAATAATTAAGACAAATATTTAATAATTTATAAGCAATATTAATAATTAAGAAGCAACGGTTACTATTTTATATTTTATAATCATATTTAGTATTTAATATTTATTATTTAATTGTAATAGTTGATAATTATATAAAATACTTTATATTTGAAATTATAATTAATAACTAGTAAATAATAAACATATTTTTATACTTTTACGGATTTATAATTGTGTTTCTCAACTAGCAGCGAATTTTATAATTTTGTATAACAAAATATTATAGATTATCTATGAGCTTCAAAACCCGTCTTTTAACTTATTTTATAATTTTGCAACTTTACAATAAATAATATTTAACAACTTGTATTTTTTAACACTTCAATAAAGAGTATTTAACACGTGATATATGGGGTCCCTTGCAATAAGCGCATAAAATTTTCAATCTCCCCGCGTTCATTTTTCGTCCTCGCGCCCTTGCTAGTAAAATTTTTTTTGAAGTTCCGCCTAAAAGCAACCTACAGTAAACAAACACCATACTTAAGTCCCAAATCAAAAAACCCTAAATCTAACCACATAGTTTACAGTTCAAACAAAGCTCAATCGCACGATTTAATGGCAGCCAGTTAGATCTGCCATTTCCCTTCGCTTATTTTGTCGCTGCCACTCTTGCATCTCCGCTGCGCCTCCACATCAGCCTCCTACTTCTCCGTCTCTGCTTCCGCCTCCCATTCGTTCCAGTCAGGGTTTCTGTTTCAGGTGGTGAGTTCTAGTACCTTTTTTAAGAGAACACTTATTGATATAACAGATTAGGCTAATAATGATGTATGCAAAAAGTTAGAAAGAGATGTTGGGCTTGATGATTTTGTTTCTGTTACTACAGATATTATTGTCCTTATCACTCTAGCCAGATTCTTCCACATTTCCTTGAAATGTGTTGGTATACCTAGCGCTGTGTCTCAAATGTTGGTATGTTATTGTTAAATAGGTCCAATTTTGATTGCAATTAGAATTCCAAAGGGTTGATAAATGGTGTTTTTATTTATCTATAACAGTTGGCTTTCATCTGTTTTTTTATTGATGTTATAAATTGGGCCAATTCCAGACAATTTCTGCTCCTTTTTTTTAAATCAGTTGCTTTGCTTTGTGATAAGATATATAGAGCTCTGTATTACAGTACAGACACATATACATTTGTATAATTGTATGTCTATAGAAACATTTATGCTTTTGAGATTCATTACATGCAGGCTGGATTGTTAGTTGGTCGAAGTTGCTTAAGCCAAATATCGGCATTTAAAAGGTTGTATAGAATAGACGACGATGAACATCTAATTAGCATGGCAACGATAGGCAGTACTTTTTTAATGTTTTTTCTCGGACTCGAAATAGACTACCAGTTTCTCAGAAGATCATTAGAGTAGCTTTTTTTGTCACATTCACTGGCATGATTACATGTACTTTCATTCCTTCCATTGCGGGTCCCATTTTGTATGGCATTCTTCTTGATAAAGGGGCATGTTCGTTTTGAGTCTTATTGTTCTCCTTGCTAATTCAGCTTCTCCAATGCTTATTCGTATAATAACTGAGCTAAAGGTAACTCTAATATTTGTTTCTAATATTGTAAGTTAGTTTCACTCAAACCAAATAAGGTTCCAAAGATTAAAACCAGGCCAACTCCCGATCTGATAGTCAAACCAAACATATGTGCCTAATGGAGTGTGGTTAACCTCATTAATCTGGATTGTTTAGGCAACAATCCAGTAGTTTTATGAATAATTTATGAAAGAAATCGATGCAATATAATTCCTTTCTTGAAAGTCAATGTTTTATCCAGCTTTGCAAATGGTCATTGCCCTTTACTTATCCAGTTAAGTATAGATATTGTTGATATAGGCAGGCCATTCAGTCACTTGTATTAATGAACCAATCCTTAATTACTTGGGTTGTGTATAAACACAACTACTGTATTTGTACGAACTATATTACCATTTATGCACGTCATTATAGAACCTACCTTTTAACAGTCTAGTGTTGAAGTTTTTTATATGTGTATTATATTTATTCTTCTTTGGTTGTTGGTTTATTTTGGTAGGAGCGGTTGGAAGGAGAATTGGTTGTTGCTAAAGAAGAATCAGAAAAATTGTCTAGTAGCCTAAAGGTACGTTTTTGAGAATTGTTTTGCTTGGTAAATTTGTAATGCGGATGGAAAGTAAACCACGTTTTCACAAGAAAAGAGAATGTTACTTGATAATAAGCAAAAAACTTCATCCATCTTTTATGTAATCATGGCATCGACGGTGCTCGTCTTCTTTCTCCACCCGTGTGCTCCTCATAATGTTAGAAATTTCCTTGAGCAAAAAAAAAAGTATAATCAAAATTTAAATTTCATTTCAGACTAATTATCAAAAATTAAAATTTACTAACCCATTGTTTTGTACTTTCAGGTCAGCAATAGAAAAGGCTACTCGTTGGAATGACATACATATTCCTGGATAGTCATATTCTTGGATAGACGATGCTTGCTAGAATGACATACATATTCTTGGATAGTCATGTGGATGTTCATGATCGACAACAAACTTGGAGCATGAACTGCAAATTTGTTCTAGTGAACCGATGATATTTATTTTCTTGTTATAGTATATGTATGATAGAGTAGAAATATGATTAGAAAATACTCTATTAGAAAGAAATGTGTTGTGTGGGAGAAGAAATTATTATACATGAATGGTGTATGAAAATTGCAGAAATTTTTGTTGCAATTGTTTGTACTATTAAAACTTTGTTAAAATAAAAATTTTATCTGTTTATTTCATTCTATGATATACACTATTACTAAAATGAATACATTTAATATATAGTATCTATAAGCTGTAGTATTTTTTTTTTATAGATTTATGAATATATTGCAACGGGCATATACTATTGCAAAAGGATCTGTTGCAACAGCAAAAGTCCGTTGCAAAAAAGTATACCGCAACATCTTATTGCAACGGGCGAAAACTGTTGCAGACATTTAGCAACTTCAGCTATACAAACGGGCGCTGGCCCGTTGCAATAGGCCTACTGCAACAGATTTTGCCTGTTGCGAAAAGTGTTTTTTCTTGTAGTGATATAAAGTGGATAAGATAGAGATCACTAGATAAATGGTAGGTGTGACAAGGTAGACAGGATAAGGTGTATATACTTTCCTAATGAGTACTCTGCACTATTACCAGTATAACCAGAATGAGATGATCCCTTCCACTAGGTGGTAGACTTAGGCATACGTCCAAATGTACCCTAATTACTACCCTAAT
Source organism: Allium sativum (assembly GCA_030737875.1). Taxonomy (NCBI): domain Eukaryota; kingdom Viridiplantae; phylum Streptophyta; class Magnoliopsida; order Asparagales; family Amaryllidaceae; genus Allium; species Allium sativum. The sequence continues at coordinate 351,976,073 of CM060925.1, forward strand.
CGATCGTCTCCCTAACTCGCGTAGATACCTTGTGATGGCCCCACAGTAGGAGGTATCACTTCCTAAAGTGGCAACCCCTCGTCGTAATAATGTGCACAACCATATCTACTGGTGTCACGGTCGTCTTACCCCCTTCTGCCCGATTCATGCATGCACATGGCCCAATCGGTTTGCGCCACCCACACTGTCCTCCACGTTTGGATCTCTTACAAAGAGTCCAGTAAGCGTGCCCCTTCTCCGACCTAGTTCGGAGTATATACTTGATACCAACTCCGGGTTACTGGCTGAAACGGGTCCCACACAATATGATACAAGCTCTCCCCCTTGTCTTGTATCCCCCACTAGGTTTTCACTGACTATGTATATCACTAGGTATCTTTAATTACATATCCCTTTTCATTTCTACCACATATGCCTACCCTAAAAGGTGTCCTTAATTACATAACTTTATTATTTCCTCCAATTATGTATACCCCTAGGTGTATTTAATTACATAACCTTAACGGGTTATGTTTGTGGGCCTATATGTGAATATTACCCAACCTCTCAGATTTACTTAACCCACTCCTTTTTGTTCAACCAAGTTTACTTAACCCCAACTTAAGTTTAAGTTCACACAATCCCTATGGATTAGATTAGGTTAAGTAGTCCAATTCATTACCATGTCCATTTATGGTTTATAATGGGCTAGACCTCCCATATTAGGCCTACAACTGATGAATGCTGGATATGCCGGTCGGGTCCGGGCAGACTTCCGCCCCTAATGCAACCTAACCTCGTGCCATAAGTGCAATTACAATTTCTAATTGTAGTCCTAGGCATTTATTATTAATTAATCAATTAATTAATCCTATGCCTTATAGGCATTAATGTCCATTTTACCCAATAATTTGAATTATATGTCCAATGATATTTATATTCAAATTATGCCAATATTAACATTTTTCCCCCAATCCTAACTAGGGCACTCACAAAATTGGCGGCATGCCTAGGCTAGATAGTAGCCTAGTCATAAACAGTAAAAGGGAAAAATAATAGGAATATGACCAAAGTGATTGTTTTAACATAACTTGGCATAAACATAAACTAGCATGGTGATAAGGTGGACATATGAGCATAAATCTGATGAACTTGTAGCAATTACTAGTTCTAACATAACTATGATGTCATAGTGAGAATAATAGGATCTAAATTAACCATTTAGATGTCCAACTATTCAGATCTAACATTATAGGCACAAGATGATAAACTAGATCCGATTAACTATTTAAATGTCCACATAATTTAGATCCAATAGTTAAAAGCAGATCTAACACGAATGAGATTTAGATTCACATCATAGCATGTCATAGAAGATACTGTAGATCCGACTGGATAGAGGTTTAGATCCCAATCCTAACCAACTTAGAATGTCATATAACCAGAATTTACAATGGATCTGATATAATCTAGGCATATGAACAAATCCAACTCATAGTCGTGCCATATTTACTTTTAAATATTCAAATCTAAAAGCAACTAGAGACTCACAGAGTTTGGATAAGAAGATAGAACTAGAAAAGATTGGATTGTGAATCTCCAATTGATTTGCAAAGCTAATAGTTGTAGGAGATTATTCGGTTCAGTTCAGCCACGGCAGAGTTTGTCCCTATGAATTCTCAATGAAGAAATCGGGAGAAATGGACACGTATATATAGCTGCCAGACCCTCTGAAACCGACTTCCATGTCAGCCCTAGGGGTGTCGACACCCCTTAAGGGGGGTCGACCCCGGTGTTGACACCCCTCTAGGGGTGTCGACCCCATAGAGCGGGAAATTTGCCACCTTCTGCCATTTTGATTTTTGAATGATCCTGAATAAGGTGCTGACTCATAGCTGACTCCAGTATGACTCATAGGTATATATATATATATATATTTCTTCTACGCGTATACAAATTTAAAACCCTCATAACTTCTTCATACGATGTCTGTTTTACGCAAATCAAATGTCTATCTTGACCAGAATTTTGAGACGGACGCAATGGCACAGTCCATTTTCCTTAATTCTGAATATTAAATTAATTATTATTTAATTTATCCTCTTTTAGTGTCGTTAAAAATTTGGGGTGTTACATTTTTCATCAGCTCCGAGTAGCAGTTGAGAGTATACCTAAAACGGCATTTCGGACGCCATCTAGATTCTATGAGTGGTTGGTCATGCCATTTGGGTTGACCTATGCACCTGCATATTTTGTGGATTTTCTGAATAGGATTTTCAGAGATCAATTGAATAAGTTTGTTTTTGTTTTTGTGGACGATATCTTGGTTTACTTACGGACAGAGGAAGAACTCAAGGAACATTTGAGGATAGTGATGGAGGTGTTGAGGAAACACCAATTGAAAGCGAAGTTTTCTAAGTGTCACTTCCGGAGGAGGGAAGTGATATTCTTGGGCCATGTTGTTTAAGAAAATGGTATTGTCGTGGATCCTGTGAAGGTGGCTACGATGCAAGATTGGTCTTTGCCCATAAATGCAACGGACGTGAGAAGTTTCTTGGGATTAGCCGGATATTATCGTAAGTTTATCCAAGACTTCTCCAAGATAGCTGCACCGTTAACTCAGTTGAGCAAGAAGAATCAAGTTTTTACTTAGGATGAAAGGTGTGAGAATGCATTTAAGAGTCTAAAGGAGAAGCTAAAGTGCGCACTTGTGTTAGTTATTCCTAAGGGGAATGAAGAGATGATGGTATACACAGATACTTGAGGTACCGGACTAGGTGTTGTACTGATGCAAGGAGGTAAGGTTGTATCTTATGCTAGTCAGCAACTGAAACCACATGAGAAAAGATATCTTACCCATGATTTGGAATTGTTGGCGATCGTGTTCACGTTGAAGATGTAGAGACATTATCTCTTGGGAGAAAGATTTGAGTTGTTTACCGATCACAAGTCATTAAAGTGTCTTTTCTCTCAAAAGGATTTAAATCTTCGTCAGTAGAGATGGTTAGAGTTCTTGGCTTCATATGATTTCAATATCGCGTACACACCGGGAAGGGTAATGTGATAGCTGATGCATTGAGTAGGAGACATGCCAGTTTAGGGGCTATGTTTCTGGAATGGAGGCAACTGGAGTATATTGCAGGATATGATTTCAGACCTAAGTGTGAATTAGATCCACAGATGTTAGCAAATTTGACGATCAGACCGACTTTGATCGAGCGGATCGGTTCCAGCCAAAGGGACGATCCTAACCTACTGGAAATCATCTCCAAAGTAAAGATGGGCATTGACAGTGAGGAGATGAACAAGTATGGGATTGATCGAGAACGATGGCTTCGAAAGAATGGGAGACTAGTTGTACCCAATTTTAATGGGTTGAGAGATGAAGTTCTTAAGGAGTGTCATCACTCGAAATTGACTATACATCCCGGTGGTAACAAAATGTATTGAGACATGAAGCAGACTACTGGGAAGGGATGAAGAGAGACGTTGGGAAGTTTTTATCTAAGTGCATGAACTGCCAGTTAGTTAAACCGAGCAAAAGAAGCCTAGTGGTTTGTTACAACCGTTGGAAATTCCCGAATGGAAATGGGAACAAGTCTCAATGGATTTTATTGATAGTTTACCAAGGACAAGATCGGGTCATGATAGTATTTGGGTGATTGCGGATCGATTGACCAAAAGTGCAAGGTATATACCGATCAAGTCGAATAGAATGATGGCTAAGTTAGCGGAACTGTATATGAAGTGGGTAGTGATATTTCATGGAGTACCAAAAGGTATTGTGAGTGACCGAGATCCATTATTCACTAGTGGATTTAGGAAGAGCTTACAAGAGGCTTTAGGGTCAGAATTACATCTCAGTACCGTGTATCATCCTCAAACCAACGGTCAAACAGAGAGAGTGAATCGTGTATTAGAGGATCTCTTGAGAGCTTGTATATTGGATTTTGGAGGATCATGGGATGACCATTTGCATCTGGTTGAGTTCACATATAATAATAGTTATCAGTCCAGCATTGGTATGACTCCATTTGAATCTTTGTATAGAAGACCGTGTAACTCACCATCATGTTGGTTGAAAACCAGTGAGAAATTTGTGCTTGGGCCAGATATAATAAGAGAATCTTCAGACAAGATCAAGGTTATTCAACAGTGAATGAAGGCTGCCCAAGATAGCCAGAAGAGTTATGCTGATAAAAGGTGAAGAGATTTGAAATTCTCCGTTGGTGACTTGGTATTCGTTAAGATTTCTTCGTTGAAGAGTGTGATTCAATTTGATAGGAGAGGTAAATTAGCACCAAGGTTTGTTGATCCATTTCCAATTCTCGAACAAGTTGGGAATTTAGCATATAAAGTTGGATTACCTGACAAGATGGTGAGAGTGCACAACGTATTTCATGTTTCTCAGCTAAGGAAGTTCGTGCACGATTCTAATATGACTATTTCACTAGATCAGTTGGATGATATCGAGGTAGAATCTGAGGCAGTTGGAAACCGTAGACCGATTCGTATTGTCGGACACGATACGAAGCAACTTCGTCGGGAGACGGTGAAACTAGTTAAGGTCCAGTGGGGTGATAACGAGAATGACTGTACTTGGGAAACCGATGAGAGCATAAGAAAGTCATATCTAGAGCTCTTTACCTGGTAAGATTTTAATCGCGATATAGTTATTCCCTTGTTAGTAAACCACATGCTAGGATAGGCTTGTTGTGTTATTATGTATGTTTGATTGTTTGTAAATGGCTGATAGGCATGCAGGGCACCATTGTATGTTTCTTGGTTAAGGAATTTCGAGGGCGAAATTTCTTAAGGGGGGAGAGTGTAACGACCTGCATTGTACGTATCGAAGGATCGTAGAATATATTTATTTTCATATGAAGTCATATGGTCGTGTAACTTTGGGAAACGATTATTGGGGTCATTTCCCACATTCACGATTTTTTGCTGAATTTTAAATGACCGTTTTGCCCCTAGCGAATCTTATTTCGCCTATAATTTTTGATTGGTAAGGAGTTTTGATCTGAAACCACTTCTATTGGATTTTGATGATGGTTTCCCATTCCGTAGAGTGGTCACATTAATCAAACAGACTTACCTTTGGGAGATATGGCTGAAATAAAATTTGAAGATGGAAAAACAGCCTAATTGGGCTTAATAGGGTGATTAGCGGCTATGCCCATAACCCATTTCAGGATTAGGATTATAGGAGGGCTGAAAGGAGTTGGAGAATCATCTCCTTTCATTTTTCCAGCAGCCACAAACATTCCTTGAACCCTAGTAATGGCCACCACCTTCCAAATCACTTTCTAATCACTAGTTAATCAAATCTACATCAAATCAAGTCGGATTAGCATCAAATTTGAGGTAGAGCTGCTGCACTATATTGGAATTAGAGCCAAATCGGTAGAAGTTTTATTTCTATCATTAATTATTGGCTAAGGTGAGTGATTAGCATGTTTATTCACTAATTATAGCTAAATAGGGGTGATTAGTAATAATTAGCAAAATTATACATCTAATTTTTTTTGGAAAAATATGCATAAATTCTAGAATCATATTTTATGTTACATATATAAATATAGGTTAATTTGGATTAAGTTTACTAATCCCGGAATTTAGGGGATTAAGGGGAAATTCATGGATTTGGGTATGTTTGATCTAAATTTACATGTCCAATTTTGGTTGATTCTACATGTTACTACTGTTGTTTGGTATGTTTAATGGTCACATAGGAAAGTTAGAATGGTCGAAAATGCCGTCGTGAGACGAAAATAGCTTGCTGGAAGCGGTGTAGGTTTCGGGTCGCACGACCTACTCTATGGAGCATGGACGAGCGACCGACCTAGAGTAGGACGAGTGACCGACCTGGAGTAGTACGAGCGACTGACCCGGAGAAGTACAAGCGAGCAAGCGAGCCTGATGAAGGAGGGTCGAGCGAGCCCGGTGAAGGGGGATCGAGCGAGCGAGCCTGGTGAAGGGGGTTCGAGCGAGCGACCCGGTGAAGGACCACAACTGAAACCAAAATGATGACTCTGAACTGATCCGGAATCGAACTTCTACCGCGCGACGACGATCATGAACTCTTCTGAAGATTAACTCCAATCCGACTAAAACCCGAGATGCAAAGGAAGTCCAGATGAGAAGTTATGGCTAAGGATCCAAATGGGAACCAACAAGTTAACTTCAAAAGTTGGGCTTTCCTACAGGACGTGTGCATAGGGTTGTCGATTTTTATAACTTTGGTTCACCCATAAGAGAGGGGGCATGTAGACGAACCAGAGCTAGGGCTGTGTGGACTGGTTGACTCTTTAGGGTTATTGACTATGAACCAGTGCAGTGGGGTCAGAGTAATAATTGTACAGGGTGGGACTCCATCATGGCCTCAAAGGGCAACGTGGTCTAAACAATGGTTGTGCGAAGTGGGACTCCGTCGTGGACCAAATAGATCTGGTGATCAAAGCAGTGGATATCGTATGCTTTACACAGTGAGTGAGAGATGTGAGGATGATTGTTATGTTTGATGTTTGCTATCACCATGACATGTACACTTCTACTTTACACTCAATGTTAATGTTACCTTAGAGTACTGTACATCTTGTTGTGCTAACTCTTTGGTTGCAGGTCCAGGTCCAGGTCAGGTATGATTATTTATACCTGATATTGCTTTATTTTGTTGCCATCACTCATATCAGACTTTCGTTTGACCCAGAGTTTTATGTCTCTTCTTATTACTTTGGGTGCTCCTGAATGAGCAGTCTAGAGATAGGTTAGGTGGGTATGCATGAGTGGCTATCCAGAGACGAGTAGGAGGCTTCCACACACTGTACATATACATATTCTCCATGTGTTGTTGCTGGTCACTGCTTTGGGCATTTTTAGTGTACCTCTTTATTTCCTTTTAGAGACAGTATTTGAAAGATGTAATAATTGGTTATGAAGCTGTATTTTGGATTTTGCTACTCTGATGGAAATGGTTTAGTTTTCAGCTTATGTACTGTCTCGCCTATTTTATATCATGTTATGTTACTATTATATTTTATTCCATGCACTATGAGATATACTACAGATTCTTTGGTAGTTCATCGTTTAAACCCTTTCTTTTAACGACCGTGCTATGCTAACCCGGCATTGGCACAACGCATTTCAAGGGAAATGTCGGCTGATATGGAGCGGGTCGTCACAAGTCCTTTACCTTGACTATCTTCGATCCTGATTATATTGTGACATTCCCCAAGCATTTTGTGTACGTTTGTTGCTGCAAAAATAGGCTGATATTATAGTAGAGTGTTTGGTAGTAGAGAGAAGGGCTTCCTGCTTATGTTTGCACTTGAAAATAAGATGGCAAGGTTGCAATAAGAATTTTATGTGTTGAGCCTTGTTCTTCAAAGCCTTTCCTGGGAGTTAAGTTGAGTAACCAATATATACACATAACTTGTTGGTGAGAACTTGATTTCTAGAAAATCTGTGATGTACCATTCTTTGAAATATATGAATCCCAACCTTACCTTGCAGTAACAAAAGACAACAAAATGATGTTTATAATAAATGAAGGGTTGTTAAATAACTAGGTGCTGCTTATATATGAATAAGCTGATCTAATGCATGTTGAATATGTACACTAGATATTCACTTATGTATGTTGAACATTGTCTGTTGCATTTTTGTATGAGCATACGGTTGATGGTTGATTTTGGTTTATGTGCATGTTGGGGTGCATATAGTGGTTGGCTTGTGTGCATGATAGGGTGCATAGGGTTGTGTAAATTTTTATGTTGAGCAATGACTAACAATGATTAATTATCAGTAGATTAGTGATTTCTTCATAGGTGCTAACTGATATGACTGGGGGTAGTGTAATCCCTTACGCATCACTAATGAAGCATAACAAGGTTTAAGTTGGTTGTGTATGTTGGATCTTGTGTTCATTTTACCTGTGTGAATGATTCTGTCAATGCTTATATGTGCACCTGTATAGCATCATCACTTGTCAGTTGTCACGGTATATGTTTCCAAATGAAACTGCTAGCACCTTTGAATAACTTAAATACCATGTTTGTTAGACTGCTAGGGTTATTGCCATATATTAAGTGAATTTGCTCACACAAGACTTTAAGTCTGGCATTTTGGTTCTCATGCAATCATTTGGGGTGTCTCATTTTTGAAGAAGTAACTCCAAGATTGTTTGCAGGAACCTGCTTGATGTTGATAAATTGCTGGGTTGGGGGTCTGTAGAATCAAGTATTAAAGAATAGATAGAGGACAACAAATCTAGGATGAAACATTATGTAGTGTCTTAAGAATATCAATATAGGATGATTGACAAGGTTACATTTTCATAGGAACTGGGCTAAATTACCCGTTATGGTTGTTGTCATGTAAGATACGTAAGAGGCCGGAATTTGTTAAAAAGAAATAACGCATGTGAAACGACCCAAAATTCCCCTTGCGGAAAATCTCGGATTGTTTTGAGAACAACACACATCAGAACACAAATAAAAGAACATTTCCATTACTGTTGCAACAGTTTACATCAGAGTACAAGAATAAGAGCATAAGTAATCGAAAATACAAAATCAGAGATTTAAAATTTACAATGCAGCGGAAAATAAAATAACTAAGGCAGCGGAAGAGAGCTATGCTCTGGACACAGCTTTAAGCTTCAATCCAGAATCCTGCTTGAGATGAAGACCTGTAAACAAACTACTCGACTGCCCGTGTGGAAAATAATGGGCACCCGAGTTTGCAAAGGTGGAAACAAACAACGGGTCAGTCATGGGACTGGTGTGAGAATTCTTAACTAATTTAACTAATAGTAATAAGGCAAATCTAAAGATCACGCCGCTAACACGGAACGGGTTTGTTCCAATGGATTGCCGTGCATAATTTAAAGTGACAGAACAAAACAATAAGTGAATCGTAAAACAACGCAATGCTTTTGAAAAAATGGAATCACCATAAGATTCAAGTCCCATCACACAATGCAACGCAAACCAGAGGATAGAGTTTTACCTTATGATGATTAAACATGCATAGTACGATAAAGCGAATTTGATATTATTATTAGTGTATATAAAAACATTTCAAAATAAATGTATCAATCCTAGGAAGCATAACTACCATATACTATGCCTCCATACTAGTAATACAATCAAATCCGTAGGGTCGTATTTGGAATTTGGTTTCCATCATGAGTCAAGGCTAGGGAGGAGCTCCTTACCAATTCGAGACACTCTAGCTAAATGTCTCAGGATCCCCCGCAGTGAACCCTTGGATCCTGCAAGGCCGGTCCACACATACAGCTTTGTGGATTGGCCATTCCTTAACACACGTTTCCCGATCCTGTAGGACCTATCATTCGAGGGGCCTTATTCCATCATCCACATAAGTAAAATGCCAGGCCGTGTAAAACCCAAACACCACTTCTTGCTAGAAAGAAACATGCTGCTCTCCCTGCGTTCCCTTCTCCCGTTTTAGACTCAACCGGGCTGTGAGGCTCACGAAGTTACGCTATACACAAAGCCATGCTAATTAAAGTTGTGCTTTGATCATCCGCAAGGCTCTGCTTTTCAACAAAATCCTTGATCATTGCATCTTAGCATGCCACATCGTCCATCCATACCAAGTATTTAATCGTCTACTAAAATATATAAAATGGGCGTTAAGAAAAAAAGAATAAATTCTCCGCCACCAACATTTACACATTCTGCAGGGATCAATAACTATAATACATAACGGAGTACGATGTCAGACACACAATCCATTTAAAATTCCATTCTGGGTCTGAACGAAACCGTATCCGGTAGATCTCCACGTACGTCTGGATGATCAATAATTCTATCGTCTTGGCTGTACATCCAATCAAGATATAAATAATCATCCACTCGATGTGGAAATTTCCCGGTCTTCAATAACCGTCTTCTTTGTCGATCTTCAATTGTCGTATGAATTATTCAAAATGGGTTAAACCCGTTCTTTCTGAATAATTTGCGCAATTTAAAATTATGTGCTCTAAACACAACCAACGCCTCATTCCAATCCAATTAAAGATTTATAAAAAAAAAACTATATTTAGTTTTAGTCCTCTAAAATCCTTATTATTTGATTATTTAACTTTCAAGAAACAATCTTGTCTTTAACTGGGTTAAAGAACAAATGTTGCTCAAACATCATTCACGATAAACCAAAAATCATATTTCAATTAATTCCAATTTAATATATTAAATTGAAACTTATCTTTAGAATATTTCATTAAATATTAATTAAAAGATTAATAAATTACAAATCATCACTTCATCGTTAATTTGGGTTTTAAGAACTAATGTCATTTAAAACATTTTTCACAGTCTACCCAAATCAACTTCTAATTAATTTTAATATTGGAAAATTCATTTTTTCTACTAAATAAAAAAATGTCATTCCTTTCTTAAATTCCAATCTAATTTATTCACTTGAAATACTTGGTTCTACTCTTTTATTTATTTATAGAAATAAATAAATTTCTTAACTTGATAAAAGTATCTTTCCTCTTAATAAATTTGGAATTTCACATCCAAAACCCTTTTAAAACATTTATTAAGATTTCACATAATCTTTCCCTATTTTAATTAGTTAAAAATAGGCCTATTTAATTAAACGACGTTTCAGGTCTTTTAACGGCACTGGCGCTGTTTTTATTAAAATTTAAATTTATCATTTCTCAAAATCTAACCGTTGGATTTTAACGAATTAAATATCGATGGAAAGATCTTTTATTGTAATCGTTTAAAGTTACGATTTCAAAACGCGAACTACCACGCGTAATTCAATTAATTTTAATTTATATTACATATTAATATAAATCGTTCAACGTATTCACTAACATATTCTTTCTAAATGTACATTAAAATTATTATTTAAAGGTTTCAACAAATTTTTCCTTCATTAAATAACTTTTTAGCGCTAACCATTTAATGTAAACTCATATTCCTAAATAAAAGGATTAACTTTTTATATCGAAATATGTTTCATGTTCTTACTTCTAACAAAAGATTAAGTTTCATTTTCTAGGCATATTTCATAAATTTCACTTTAATATAAGATTAACCTTTATTTTATACATATTTCATATTCTTCCATTAATAAGAGATTAACTCTTATTTTTGTATATATCTCATATTCTTATCTTATTAAAATAATATTATTATAATATTTTCAAAATGTATAATTTTGAAATTCAAACTTGAAATATTAATTAGTCATTTATTGCTACATTTATTCTTATAATATTTAAAATAATATTATAATAATATTTTCAAAATATATAATTTTTGAATTTCAAACTTCCAATATTAATTAATCATTTATTACTGCATTAACTGTTGTTATTTATTAATCCTCTTATTATCACAAAACCAATTGGCAATGTGATGAGGAACATCTTAGTTTATATCCAGGATCTTAGTTTAGTATTTCCCGATGTGGGACAACTTTGAAGCACCATTCAACACACCCCCTTGCTTCAAAGTTGTTGAGATCGAAGCACTTTCTCTTCGATTTGTGATGCACTTTCTCATCACCTTCAATTGTTGAAGCACTTTCTCTTCAACTCTTACTGAAATCCTAAGCTCCGATATCATGTTAGTTTTTTTATTAATCCCCTTATTATCACAAAACCAATTGGCTAATGTGATGAGGAACATCTTAGTTTATATCCAGGATCTTAGTTTAGTATTTCCCGATGTGGGACAACTTTGAAGCACCATTCAACATTAACCTCTCACATTAGATTTATTGTTGCAGTTGCTGGATGTGCCGGGCGGACTCATTCTAACCTCGGGTTAAGCATGTTTATTTTATTATAATAACATTAAAATAAATTCAAAATGTTAGATTTCAAATTTCAACCCTTCCTCATTTATTGTACAATAAATAAAATTCATGGAAATAACCATTCCCGTACAAATAGCGCAAGACTACTTAATCGGCTTCATGCACATTAAATAATATTTAAGAGCATTAAAATCACATTTAATTCCTTAATTGAAAACCATTTTTTGATAACTTTTGAAAATTCTGCATTGGAATGAGACTCAAATCAAATACCATTAATTAATGGATTTCATACAACGCATTTGTAAAATAATGATAGACATTTCTTTATCACCAAAATAACATTCCAATATCATTCAGATAACATTCACACAACATTCTAATGACATCCAAACAAAATCCAAATAATAATATATTATTTGTGCACTTGGGCGATGTGTGAAAATATCAGCCCAATCAACATATACAAGTCAGGCAACTTGTATATGGCAGTGTAACATATTTGAACTATCATAAATAATAATAAATTAACATTAATTAACATGTTACCTATTTTCAAAATTTAAACATTGTATCACATCTAAACATCAATTCACAACATATCATGCATGCCACAGAAATAATTCACAAACATTCACCACAGACATTTATATACATACATTTATGAAAATAAATAATAACTGTAAATAAAAATTGAGTGAGAAAAGAGTTCTCACCTAGATTAGACTTTATCGGTTCCAAATGGGCGGTTTTGGGCCCAACTTTGGCCCAAAATTCAACATCCTCGGAATTGGGCAAAATTAGTGTCTATGCGAAGCTTCCCGTCAAGAGGATTCCAATGCATTTCGTTTCATCAAATTCTGACCTTATATGAAAAAGATATCTCTATTTAATCCTTTAAATAACTTAATTACAAAATTAATTAACTTTTTATTACGTTATTAAAGCGTTACCTTCCATCGTTTAGAAACTAAGGCGACATCGAACAGCTTCAAACGGATTTCTAGACCAGAATTTTATGAATTTCGAAAAACGAATTTGATCAGTAATTTTGTGGTAATTTGGAAAATTGATCGAGATGTCACAAGGCTAGTTTCTGAGAATTTGAAAATTTGGGGATTTTTGAGATTTAGAAAATTGGAACAGCTTCAAACGAATTTCTAACCTAGAATTTTATGAATTTCAAAAAACGAATTTGATCAGTAATTTTGTGGTAATTTGGCAAATTGATCGAGATTTCACAAGGCTAGTTTCTGAGAATTTGAAATTTTTGGGATTTTTGAGATTTAGAAAATTGGAACAGCTTCAAACGAATTTCTAGCCCAGAATTTTATGAATTTCAAAAAACGAATTTGATCAGTAATTTTGTGGTAATTTGGCAAATTGATCGAGATGTCACAAGGCTAGTTTCTGAGAATTTGAAAATTTTGGGATTTTTGAGATTTAGAACTTTTTAATTTCGAAAATCAGAAAGTTTGATCCGAATTTTTGGCGAATCTGAGCGCTGTATTACAGAACTAATGGTATCCGTAGCTTCGTATCGTCGAGACCTTCGTTTTGATATATAATTTGCTATGGTTTGGAGAGATTTGATTTTCATCATGTATTTTGTGGAGAAGAGAGCCGTCATTGCAAAGAGGAGGAAGAAGGAACTTATAATTAGATTTAGAGAATGACTAGGGTTAGGAGAATAGGATATTATATAGGAGTTGGCAAATTTTAATTAGGTCCTTATGTTATTAGACCCCTTTTATTTAAACCTACTTGTTGCTATTTTAAAGTCCAATTCGCAATATTAAAACCCGTACGACCACATACTTAATCCGAACTTGATGAAATTCGGAACACAACTATTTCTAAACAATTCGAATCCATAGAAACTGGTTTCGTCGGATTCGGAGGTCGTTTGCAAAATTTCCATTTGGCGCGTATATATTAATATTAAAAATATATAAAATAATGAAAATTTTCCGAAATTCGAAATACATAAGTGTTTATACTCATTTTCATATAAAAACATCATTTTGAACTCAATGGAAGTGGTTTCGAGTCCAAATTCTTTCAAATGTAAAAAAGTAGCGTTTTAGGGTCATAATATTATATATATAAAATTCTATAGCGACTTTATGAGATTTTGATACCGCCCATTCCAGGCTCAAAATATAATTTATATTAAAATTTAAATTCTGACCACTCTAAAATAGATTTTTTTCATTATTATTTAAAATAAATATTTTAAATATTCCAAAATTCATTAAATTGACCAAAAATAATATTTTACATTAGTTCATAAAATCCGGGTTGTTACAGTATGTTACTGATTCTTAATGTAAATTAAGTTAAAGATTTGTATTTTTTTTAAAGTAAAGAATGGATGGCTATTTTGTGTTCTGTAAATCTGATTGAAGATTGAGTTAGCTACATTTTGCTGGAAAAGGATAGTTGTGACGACCGCCCCATATCTCATGCACCGAACTAAGAAATAGTGCGTTGTATGACATGTCAGGCCGATACGGGACGATCATCAAGGAAGATTAACTCGAAGTAAACCTATCGTATAAATCACAGCGCATAAATAATATATAATAATAAAATATACAACTGGATATAGTAGTGAAGTATAACTGAACAGGAAATCAACTCTTTAAAAAATCGTAGAATCTGAAGTACAATACATCTCAGTACATGAATCTATGAATACAATATGTCTCACTTCATCACTCAGAGTATCAATAATCATCAAATACAGTGGAAATAGAAAAGAAATACTATATAGGTAGTAGTAGTAGTAGTACCCCAGCCTTCTGCTCGTCATCACACAACATCAACGGCACAAAAACCTGCTACCTGCTACTTAATTTTCTCATCAACAACTACATTGATGAACTGCCAAGGTAATAAGAGGGAAACATAAAACTTTGAGTCAGACAACGGTTTTAGCGAGCAATAAAGTAACTAACAACGTTACATGGGATAATATGAGTACAGACAGCTAACCATCTGATTTGTCCGACAACCACAAAGTTAACACTTGAAACCCATCCATCCATGCTATTACAGAATAGGAAAGGACAAACCATAATCCCATTTCTCTTCGATATCCTATGGTGACAGCTTACATAAAAAAATAGAGAAGAAAGCACACAATCAACCATAGCATTTTTAGCATCCAATATCCTAGCTATCACTGACTACAGCCTTGAATCCGTCGATAATCGAACCTGCTTTCAACGAACAAAAAGGCTAATGGAAAACCTCGGTTCCAGCCAAACTACCATACGCCATCATGATTACGTATGTTTGCCTTAATCAACTAAGACAATTAGGTCCATCTTGACTGCCCAAGGTACCCGACTTGTCCATTCTGATCCTTATGGACGTCCCCATGATACCCTTGCTTCGAGTCTGCTAGTACACTCTAATTATCGATGATTCCTTGGCACTTAAAATCCATCAAGCCTTTCTTTTTGGCGACTCTATTCATTCCTGAGCCATTCCATTATCATTTATGATTGACTCCCATTTAGTCAATCCATCATCATACTAAATCGTACATCATCCTGTGATCAGTATTGCATCAATTCGGCTTCGACCACTCCAACATGAGTTCACAATTGATGCACCATCCATCTCGGAGTGGCACATCAATCATCCAAGTCCATTTCCATCCAAACTTCACCAACAACCACCAAAGGCTATCATCGAGTGCTTAGACCCTCGGCTCCCCATGACTCAACTTGATGAATCGGTACTGGTCCACGATGGACCAGTACTGGTCCATATACTTAGCATTTTTGGCTAAGTAACTTAACCACTTTGCTACATTCCCCAAGTACTTCCTGCCGGTCCATCTTCATAGCATTCCATTCATCCAGTAAAAATTCCTGTCGGTCCATCCATGTACTTGAGCAATCAATCCTTGACCCATCCTAAATCTCTTTCGAATGACTTGAAAATTTGCAAGCAACCCCGATTTATCAACACAAAGCCACGCCACAAAAATCGCTGCCACCAGATCATCCTACATGGATCGATAGCTATCCATGTACTTAGTTTATTTTAGCATGAAAATTTTCATGTCTTCTTCTCCTGTCTTCCATAGCGTCTTTACCAAGTTTCGTTTGAATCCGATCATTTGAATCTTCGATTTCTCTATATTTCAATCCTAAGATCTACGACAAACAATTCAAGCAAACAACTTAAAAATGCAATAAGTTCAATCAAAACAAATATCAATTCATGCAACACTAATCATACAAACATGAACGTATCGTAATTATGGCATAAACGTATCATAAACAAAAAATATAACATGATTTGGATCTAAAAATATGTATAGACATAATTAATCTAACAATTATCTGATTAATATGATCAAATTAGGTTTCCCTAAGATGTCTAAATCTGAGTTAAATATATATGATCATATCTAGGGTGAATTTAGCATGTAACATATGAATTTGATTCTAATTTGCCCGTACAATCCGTATCTGTGTGAGAGATACCTATCACTCACCAATTTCAAGATCCAATGCAAACCTAGTGAATTTAGATTTGGACAGCAAAAGAAAATCCCTAAAATTGATAATATTGACATGATCTAATTTCTTTTGATGATGATCTACCTTCTAGATGCAATCTACGATGAATCTGAATGAAAAGAATGCAGAGTTAGGGTTTTAGGTTGAACCGGAGATTCACAAACGCCTAACCTAAAGTTTAGAATAAAGAGAGAAACCCTTATTCTCTCTCCAAGTCACCCTTCATTAGTCTAATGGCCTTGGCTAATCAGCCCATTAGCTGCTAACCAGCCTACCTAACAGCAGCCGAAACTTAAAACAACAATTCCTCTCAAACTGCTAAACTAGACCTTTCATGTGACCACTCTACGAAATCTTAAACCACATTATGATCCAATGAGACCAATTTCAGCACCTGATTCGACCTTTGTCAAAAGTTATAGTCGAAACAGCAAACAAAAATGAAAAATGGTCATATGTAAATTTGGTAAAAATCATGGACATATCTCACACCCCCATGAATTTTAAAATATGAGAATGATCTGACTTTGGGGGAATAAAATATAATTATTTTACGATTGGTCAATACGTAAAATACGGGTCGTTACATCCCCCCTTTTTAGGAATTTCACCCCTAAAATTCCAAGCAAACATGACATCCCGCATGCCTACCATCCATGAGTAGCCACTCGATCGTCCGATGTAGCATCCAATAATCCATGCAATCAAAACCCTAACCTAGCTTGTAGAATTCTAATAGTACAAGATGCAATAGTACAAGTAAGATACGATATATGGGACATACCACTCAAAAAGTTCTAGATGTATTGACCTTTTACTCTCTTTCGTTTCCATGTGCAACCGTCATCGCTGCATTGTACCTTGACTAGCTTAACAACCTTCCTCCTAAGCTGTTTCGTGTCACTCCCCACGATGCATTACGGCTTATTAAGCCTAGAAACTTCAGGCTCTACCTTTAAATCTTCAAACTAACTAGGAATACCACAATATTCGAGTTGTGCAAAAACTTGCATAGAAAAGATACGTGAAACACATTGTGCACACTTACTATCTTCTCAGGTAAATCCAATCTATAAGCGTGCTTCCCAATACGCTCGACAATCGAAAATGGCCCAACGTACCTTAGTGCTAACTTTACTTTCTTTCCAAATGGAACAATATTCCTTACGGTGAAACCTTAACGAACACCAAATCTCCAACTGAGAATTCCACATCTTTACGTCGCTTATCGGCATAACTCTTCAGATAGTCTTGGGCTACCTTCATTCATTATCGAATGATCTCAATGCTATCCCTTGTTTCTCTTATCATCTCAGGCCCACATACCAACTTCTCGCTAGTTTCTAACCAACAAGATGGAGAATTACATGGTCTACCATTAAACGCATTATACGATGCCATTCCAATACCCGGCTATTAGCCATTATTATAAGCAAACTCGACTAAATGCAGATGGTCTTCCCATGATCTTCCAAAGTCTAATGCATAAGCTTTAATAAAATCCTCCATTATTTGATTCACCCTTTCAGTCTAACCATCTATCTAAGGATGATAAGCCATACTCATACATAGGTCGGTTCAAAATGTTTCTTAAAAACTCTTCCAGAGTCCTTTGGTGAATATCAGATCTCGATCGCCAACAATACTTTTCAAAATCCCATAGATTCGAACTATCCAATTAAGATATAAATAAGCCAACTTCGATGTCGTCTTAGTTGATATGACAGGAATAAACCTTGCGCTTTAAGTCAAGAGATCCACGATGACCCAGATACTATCATTTCCTACCCTTGTCCTAGGTAATCCATTGATAAAATCCATCGACACTTGCTCTCACTTCCATGTGGGAGCTTCCAATGGATGTAACAATTCGCTTGGCTTATTCTGCTCGGCTTTAATTAGCCAACAGTTCATGTATTTCGAGTTAAATTTTCCGGCATCCTTCTTCATACCTTCCAAGTAGTAGACTCGTTTCATATCTCGATACATCTTATTACCACCGGGATGAATCGTCAATCTAGAGTGATGACATTCCCTCAGAACTTCATCTTTCTATCCATCTATATCAGGAATAACCAGTTGTCCATTCTTGCGAAGCAACCATCTTGATCGACTTCGAAATCCTTAATCTTCTTGGGTTCTATTCTCATCTCCCATCTTCGTATGATTTCTATAAGCTTATTGTCTCGCTTCCAGCTTTCGCCAATCCTTTCGATGAGGGTTGGTTTAATCAATAAGCTTGCTAACATCTCGGTATCTAACTCACAATGAGGTCTAAAATCAAATCCGGCTAAATACTCGAGATGCTTCCATTCCAAAAACATGGCTCTTAAGCTTGCATGTCTTCAAATTAATGCATTAGCTAATGCATTACCTTTTCCTGGAGTATAAGTTTTTTCAAAATCATATGATGCCAGAAATTCTAACCATCGCTGCTGCCAAAGATTCAAATACTTTTGGGAGAAAAGGTACTTCAATGATTTATGATATGTAAACAACTCAAATCTAACTCCCAACAAATAATGCCTCCAAATCTTCAAAGCAAACACAATTGCTGCTAACTCTAAATCATGAGCAATATAATTCCTTTCGTGAGACTACGGTTGTCGACTCTCATAAGCCACAACCTTATCATTTTGCATTAGCACCGCTCCAAGTCCAGTGCCATATGCATCGGTATATACCACCATCTCTTCATTACCATTCGGAATGGTTAACACTAGAGCACTTGTCAATCTTTCTTTCAAAATTCTGAAGGCTTGTTCACACCTTGCATCCTACGCGAAGACCTGATTCTTCTTCGTCAATATGGTTAATGGTGTAGCTATCTTTGAGAAATCCTTGATGAATCATCGATAATATATGGCTAATCCAAGGAAACTCATAACGTCCGTCGCATTCTTGGGTCGATTCCAATCCTGAATTGTTGCCATCTTAGAGGGATCCACCGCAATTTCTTGTTCGAACATGACATGACCCAAAAATCTCACTTGTTCCTTCCAGAAGTGACAGTTCAAAAACTTAGCTCTCAGCTGATGTTTCTGTAAGACTTTTAAAACGATTCTTAAGTCAATCTTATGTTGCTCCTCGGTCCTGGAATAAAACAATATATCATCAACGAACACAAGTACAAACTTGTTTAACTAAGCTCTAGAGACTCGATTCATAAGATCCACAAAATATGCTGATGCATTAGTCAATCCAAAAAACATCATCAGCCACTCATAAAATCTAGGTGGTGTCCTAAAAGCAATCTTTGGCACACTATCCCTAGCTACTCTCAGTTGGTGAAATCCCATTGCCACATCCATTTGGGAAAACACCTTGATGATCAAACAAGTCATCAATTCTTGAAAATGGATACTTGTTCTTCTTGGTTATCTTATTCTGCTCATGGTAATCCATACATAATCGCAACGATCTACCATCCTTGGTCGCAAACAAAACTTATGCACCTTATTCAGATACGTTTCTATGAATGAATCCCTTACTCAAAAGATTGTTCAATTTCACTTTAACTCTCGTTGTTCCTTAGGTGCCCTCAACCTAAGAGGCATACCAATAGGTCTGGCTCCCTTCACCAAATCAATCCGAAACTCGATCTCTCGCTACAGCGGGATCCTTTGACTTCATCGAGAAACTCTTGTATGATTGACATAGATGACAACCCATCCCATGGAATCACAAGGGAATATAAAAAGCTAACCAGAAATCCATCCTATGGTAAATAGTGTATCACTATCGTTCGCCCTTCCACAATCTCGATTGTCACCTCAAGCCTCTCTCAATCCATAATAGTCGCATACTTCTTGAGCTAATCCATCCCAAAATAATCTCAAACCCAGCGAAATTCAAAACAAAGCAATCGCCCACAAAAGAGCAACCATGACTTGATAAAACTAGACCACGAAAAATAATACAAAGGCGAGACGAACCCCTTACTTGATTAGTCACAACCAATGGTATATTAACATCTCAAGTTCTAAACCTAACTTGCAAAAAAGATCACTACAGATAAAAGATTGTGATGCTCCATTATCAAACGAAACTCGTACTAAAACGTCTCTAACAGAAAGCGTACCTTGCACAATAGCACTCTTCCCTTTCTCCTCTGCAGTTGGACCCCTCGAGGAAGACGACACAATATCCAAATCTTACATTCTTACAATCTACCTATCCTTCGATGGTTCCGGACAATTCTTCTTCATATGCCCAGGATTATCACGATTAAAGCACTTCCTTTTCACCTTAGAGCTCTTACAATCTTTGGAAAAATGACTCTTTTGTTGATAGTTATAGAAAATAAGCTGGACTTTCGGTTTCTTCTAGCCATTATTTCCTTGTTGCTGTTGTTTTCTTAACATTCCACTTTTTCTTATTACCGCCACCTTGTTGTGGCTTCGAATCCTCCTTATCCTCAACAACATCCTTTATCTTCTATGAAAACAAGCTTTCCTTCCTCAAAGCTTTCTCGATAAATTTCTCATAAGAGTAATCAATATGGTCGATCAATTGATTTTCCAAGCCCATCATCTAGACCTAAGATAAAATTCTCGTTCTTCAGATAAGAAGTCTCGATGTATAAACGAGTAAACTTGGATAAAGCTTCAAACTCAGCTGCATACTCAAACACTGGTCTACCTCCTTGTATAAGCTCGACAAACTTCTTAACGAGTATCGACTTTTGGACTGTAGAAATGAACTTCTCCTGAAACTTAGTTCTAAACTGATCCCAAGTAATTGGGTCATCTGGGTTTCCAAAGTAATAGGATTCCACTAATCTATCGCCCGTCCTTGTAGTTGCCTCGATGCTAGCTTTCTCTTATTTGCATTATCAATTCCCAAGTCCTCAAAAATGCAAACACAAGTATCCAACCAATTCCGAATCTCGATAGTAGGTTACATACCAACAAACGTCTTGCCATCCAGAGAATTAGTCCTTGCACAACTCAGCGAAATCAAATTTCCTAGGTGCATGCATAGGAACACCACGTCCTACTGCTGCTTCTTGTTGACATACTTTTTGGTAAAAGCCGTCACACATGGAATTCCTGGATAGTAATGCGCTCAAGCGGTGATAGCAACGTCAGAAGACACAGAGCGATTTGGTCAAAATCGCAACATCAACATAAACAGGTCCAAAACTCCTATCATATGACCTCTTTTCGGCCCAAAAACAATGATTACAATGCTAAGCACTGCAAACCTTGTTGCCCTATGAATTAGCTTCAGGTAGATCTTTCGTTTGGCCCAATCGGATGTACGGTTTGAAAGTTATGCATGTTTCTGTAAACGCATTTAGACGTATGGACTGGCCATCACTTGGATGAAGTGACGAAGCGTCGCTAGCTTGGAGTGTGGACCGGCTCGCCCCTCCTTCGGCTTGTGGTGCACCCTCAGACCATGACCCGCTCATGGTGTACCTCTGGATCACGACCCGGCTCGTAATGCACCCAGGGACCACGACCTGATCACCTTGCCAGCATCTCCACGACGACGTCCAGCTGGACACTCCTTCTCGCAAGAAGGCACCACGAACCGCTTGAAGCATCAGCGCTACGCACAATGGTGACCTATTCACTTGGCTATTCTTCCTCCTATCAACTCGGATCTCATTACAAATGGCATGGCACGACTTGGAGAGGACTTCTCCACGTTTTTCACCTCATTTCGGGATTTTTGGGATGTGTGTCATGTGTCCCACGAACCGATTTCAGGAAATGGCTATAAATACACCATCGGAAGGCATTTTCAAAAGATCTTTCGGATCTTTTGGGCACTAACTCCACACGCCTTCCACCATTGTTCTAAGCAAGGCCACTGCTCAACATAAAAGCTGAACTCCATAATATAACACAAGGATTTCGTGTATAATCTACTAATTTTACACTTCTTTTCGTTGTAAACACAAGGACTCCATGTATAAATCGAGAGAATTGTACTTGTAACTTCTTAGAATTTAAGAAGAGATAAAGTGGACGTAGGCTTGGTTTGAGCTGAACCACTATAAAAACTTCATGTGTCTTCTGTTATTTACTGTTTTCTGCATTCTGTGATTTATGATTGTGAGGACTTTACGTTGCATTTGGGTGTTAGTACCGGATTTTGGTCTAACATCTTGGCACTCCAGGTAAGGGACACGGGATACTACTTCAATTTCTAGCTCTAAAGGAATCGATTTGCTTGGCTATTGGATCAATGGTTAAAAGAAAGAAGGATGGAACTTTCTCCCGTACTGAAGGTGATGAGGCCGAAGGCACGAGAAACGAGGCAAGCCAGGAGGCTTCCCCTTATGAAAACCCATCAGCATACTTGACTAGAGAAGAGATGGATGGTGTTCTCGTTGAATTGAGAAACCAGATGGCAAGGCAAGATGACCTCCTCTGGAAACAATAGGAGATGATTGATGGATTCTTCGCTCAGATGGATGGAAGACCGAGCAATGATCAACGCATTGGAAATGAGGCCACAGAAGCAGCTCGTGCATCACATGTACTCGGGGGCAACCCCCTCGCTCTTGGAAATGGTTAGGATCAACCGATTTCAGATCCAGTTCAAACGAACACTAGATCTCAAGCTCCTGCTCCTCAACAGCAACCGGCTCGTGATAGGGACCCACGACCGGGTCGGGTCGCCCCCTTGAACCGCAAGCCGCGAGCTGCAACCCCCATGGTCCACGAACCGATCCTCACGACCTGTTCCCAGCGGCTCGCTAACAGCTTCCATCTTCTCTTGCATTCCATGCTGGGGGCATCAACTCTTATTTAGGCAATCTGCAACAACTTTTTGAAGGTAATCGGCTCGCCAGTCTCATTCAACGCCTCTCGAGAGGCCACACTTATTAGAATGACATGGATGACGTCAATCATAACCCAATCACACCAAAGATCAGGAATTCTCGCAATCCTCCAGATTTCCAACTTCCAGTTCTAGAGCCTTACAATAGCAGGACAGATCCTACCGCGCACCTGATGCGCTACAAATGGCATATGGAAGTTCAATCGGCATCGGAAAACATCATGGCTAAATGTTTTCATCTCTTTCCGACTGATATAGCAGACATGTGGATTCAACGGCTAGAAACATAATCGATCAACAACTGGAACATGTTGGTCGCATGCTTTATTGAACAATTTCGAGTTCACATCGCACGACCCAAGAACGTCATATCACTCACTACAGTCAAGCAGAGGCCCAGAGAAACTCTGTGTTCATTCCTGAAAAGATTCAAAGTTGCAGCAGCATCAGTTGACCGACTTGAACCATCGATGGTACTGATGGCAGCGGTATCCGGTATCTTGGATAACTCAGATTTCAAAAAATCTTTGTACCGAGATCCACCGCGGAATCTCAGCGAATTCTACCTTGAAGTAGATAGATTTCTGTAGGAAGAAGATGCAACCTTTGAGAAGACAGTCCTCTATGTCAGCATGCTTAAAGGCGGAGAACTGTTTGATTATGGAAAAGGCAAAGGAAAAGATGCCGTCAAAAATGACCGCAACACTCAACCCCGGAGAGGGCCCAGATATGAAAAGTACACTGAACTCAATTCGACATTGATTGACATTTATATGGACACAAATGGTGCCATGTCTTATCCAAAGCCTCTCAAGAGGGAGCCATCGCAAAGTGAACGTGATTCTGGAAAACATTGCATATTCCATGATATGGATGGGACACGACACGAATGACTGCAGGCACTTACGAGATCTGATTGAGGAACGGGTTATACGTGGAGAGCTACCCGAGTATGTGAAACAATCAACAGTGCCAGCATCCGTGCTGCCACCACCTGCTCCCCGGAGAGGGAACGAACCTGGATCGAGCTCTCATGGGTTTATCATCAACTGATCTGGATTGGATCACTCTGCATTTGCTGCATTTCTTAGGATTTAAGATATGTTTCTTGCTTTCTTTAGGTTTTCCGATTGGTTAAATCGGAGTACACACGTACGGGGTTAGGATTTAGCCCCAAAGCATGCTCAGAACTCGATGATAAACTAATCAGGATTTGCTTTGGTTTTGCATTTTGAATTAAATAAGGAAGGACTTTCTGAGCATGGATTATGTTTGATAAATTTAAGTATGGATTATACTTATCTCGAATCCCTGGGTATGGATTATGCCTAGGGACGGGCTATCTTGTCAGGATGTGGCAAATGTAGCTCCATCTCAGTATAAGTATGGATTATACTTCGTTGAATTTCTAAGTATGGATTATACTCAGGAACAACGAATGGTCTTGCCAGGATTCAGCAAAGGAACTCAGTAAAACTCGAGTATGGATGATGCTCAGTTTGAACTTCTTGGTATGGCCTATACCCAAAAGGTTTGGTTCCTCGCCGGGTCTTGGCAGGATGGTTCGAACGTCTCTTGAGTATGGTTCATGCTCAATCGAACGCCCAAGCATGGTTTATGCTCAAAAAGGTTAATCGCTTTTATCAGGATTTGACACATTCATTTGCCTTCTCTTCTTTGCAGGTATGGATTATACTTGCAACTGGCGGGCCCGACGTGACCTTGGTTTTCATGGATTATCCAGAACACATCTTCCTTCAACCAACAAGATATGTTCTGGGGGCAAACTTGTTGACACACTTTTTGGTTAAATCCGTCACACATGGAATTCTTGGATAGTAATGCACTCAAGGGGTGATAGCAACGTCAGAAGACACAAAGCGATTTGGTCGAAATCACAACATCAACATAAATTGGTCCAAAATTCCTATCAGACAACCTCTTTTGAGCCCGAAAATAGCGGTTACGGTTCTTTGCATTGCAAACCTTGTAGCCTTCTGAATTAACTTCAGGTAGAGCTTTCGTTTCGCCTAATCGGTCTTACGGTTTCAAAGTTATGCCTATTTCCTTAAATGCGTGTAGAAGTATGGACTGGCCATCACTTGGATGAAGTGACGAAGCGTCGCAAGCTAGGAATGTGGACCGTCTCGCCCCCCCGGCTCGTGGTTCACCCTCAGTCCACGACTCGCTCTTGGTGCACTGCTAGATCACGACCCGGCACGTGATGCACCCAGGGACCACGACCTGATCACCTCGCCAGCATCTCCACGACGACGTCCAACTCGGCACTCCGGCTCGAATAGACTAACGGTGAAGGGGTATCGGATGAACACAAGCACAGAAGAATCCTCCGAAAGCAAAAAATCCAAACATTAGGGAGAACTCAAAAACTACATAATACCGACAGGGTCTATCCGGCATGGTGTATCTGACAGGGTCTATCTGGCAGGGTGGTTCTATAATGAAAGGTCATCCAAGTAAGAAGCTAAGAAAGAGGGAGGCAAGAGCTCCGCTAAAAAAACCTAGAAAGATGGAAATGTTGTCGGTATTAATCGGCTTAAGACCGATACATCAGGAGATAAAGGCATTAAAGATGTCAAGCCAAAAGCGCCCAGGGGTTGTCCGAAACTAACCCTTGAAATATTCAAGTATCGAGAGGTTATTATATTAAATAACAGGTAAAAAACTGGGAGCTACCCTCCGAAAGGCTAGACTTCATCCGAAAGCTCCACTGGGAGGCAAACCGAAACCCTGGACGGGATACACACTATCCATACCAATCTGCCTAGTGCCGACACCGACGGGGTTCCGAACCGGCAGCTATCTATATACATCACGAGGGCAAGCTCCACAAAGTATTCATGAGAAAACCATAGGCCTACACCCGGAAGCCACAACTAGAAGCATAAATGTCTTCCGAAAGTCATTTACATCGACAAGCCCATATCAATCTCGAAGAAGCTTCAATTGACCGGGACTCACTCCGGAAGCTATAATCAGAACCACAAAGGCGGTTGGAAAGTGAACATCCGAGACCAAGGAGAATAGCGGCCAACAGAGACTTCTGCAAGCCCAATAGCCCAACAACATAAGGGGCCATGAATTCTCTATAAATAAGACCCCAGGGGTCACATTTTGGGGGAGGAATTCTTCATTTCTTAATCTTATTAATACTTCTCTGAGGAGAAAACCCTAATTTCCAAATCGGATTGGAGATTTCTTCAACTCTTGTAATACATCTATAATTTATGAATGGGGAAGTCCGAGACTTAAACATCTTGTGATTTTATAATCATGTTGTGCCATTTATGACAAAACAGGGTGTTAACACTAACCTTTCATATGAAAGAGTTGTTCATAACACCTTCATAAAGAGGAAGGACTTCGTGTAAACCTGAAGCCTTCCTCCTTTATCTTGAGGGTTGGCAACATGAATCATCCCTCTCATAATGACCATAATGCTACTCAACTATGGGAAAGAGGTCGAGTAGGCTTATGACTTGATCACTGACGCAACAAAAGCCCTTCGGGCTGGCTCGATGCGAAAGTATCATCTGAGTTAATAAGTGTTGCAGTACCCCTACCATCCGAATATTGGGAAGCATTAGCCTATTTTCCTCCTATCACAATGTATGTCATTTTACTTGTGATCTAAAAGGTAACTGATGGTGCAAGCTTCAGTTGTGCCAAACTAAATAAACCTTTCTTCAAGGTACTTCTGAACTCCCTAGTCCTGTAAGCGTGATATTCACCCTCTGAGGGAAGAATAATTAATTTTTAGAACAGAGATCTTGATACTTAAGAAACAATAGATTTAGCTAAGGAGCACTGGTCCCTGACTGTTATTCAGTAACCTTAGATCACTGCTACATCAGTTTTCCTAAATATATGCTCTATATAACTTATTCCGGATGTTGACGGAAAATATCGTTAACATTTTGGCGCTAGAAGGAGGGCCTAAAATTCTGACCTTATGGTTAATCCATCAAAAATTAACTTGGTAAACTTATTACTCCATGGCAGGAAAGGATAAAACCAAAGAAATTGGGAAAAGAACCAGCTCCTAAAGCCACTCCTAAAGAAAACATGGAGCCGACAATCAGTCTGAACTATAATGAAGAAGGAGCAACTTCCAGCCTGATACAATCACCAAATCCAAACGCCGTGGAAGATAATGTCGCAAGAATTATGGCACTGGAAAAGAAAATCTAAGAGATGCAAGCTCAAATGAATGTTGCTCAAGAGCTGAAGTCTTCAAGACTCACTAAGTCCAGTCAAAGAGAGACGAATGAATTTCCGAAAAGAAAGGCTCTCATTCAACACTCTAAAGTAAAGAAGAAGCTTAAAGCAACTTTCTCTAAGAAGAAAAATCCCTTTTGATAGGGGTAGACCATCAAGGAAATCAATGCGAACAAGAACAATCTGGGAGTTCCACTTCCAAAGGTTATGATCCTAAAAGGGAAAATTATGACAACACAGAAGCTTATCTTAAAGATATTGCTCAAAAGACTATAAAAGACTTGTTTGGAAGCAAGGGGAAGAGAACCCAGGATGACAGGGTTAATGATAATGAAAGAGTAACCCCTTTCATCAATGAAATTATGAACACCATAATACCATCCAGGGTGAAGGTTCCAACCATAAAATACGTTGGAACGACTGACCCTGATGTTCATCTAATGGCTTTCGACAGCCAGACGGATCTCTACAATGCTTCAGGAGCCGTCAGGTGTCATCTTTTCCCAGTGACCTTTCAGGGAGCAGCAGCAAAGTGGTATCGCCAGTACAGAGAGAACACCATTTACTTGTGGAAACAGTTCTCCTATGAGTTTTCCGTGCAATTTTGCATTTGCGAAGATCCGACAGTTGACTACACCGTCATTGCTAACATCAAGCAGAGGCAAGGGGAGTCTCTAGGATATTACTTTAAAAGGTTCAACATCGAGGCATTAAAAGCCAAGAATATGAATGATCGTGACAAGTTGATAGCCGTGCATTCAGGACTAACTGAAAATACCCCTTTATGGAAAGAATTATACATTCATAGCTGTAAATACCTACAAGACTTTCACTTCCAAGCTGACAAGTTTATTCGCATGGATGAATTGTACTTCACAAACAGAAAATTCAGACCTCGAGGGGAAGGAAGGTCGAGCTTCGGATGAAAGCCCCAGGGGAGAAATCAAAAGAGATCAAGGTGGGAAGATTCTAATACCAACTCGATTGCTCTAAGTAAGCCCATCTCCTTTGTGTATGCTATTGCAAAAGAAAGGGTTAACAACTTTCCCATCTCATTCAAAGCCAAGAATTACCCTGAACCTTATTTTGGTGGTAATTACTGTGAATATCACAAAATCAACAGGGATAAGACCGACGAGTGCAAGGTATTGGATGGGATTATTCAGTAGCTAATCCGAGAGGGACATCTGAAAGAGTTTGTTTTGAAGAAGACAATATCTGCTCAGCATACAAATAGACAACAAAAGATTTCAACAAATGTAATAGAAGCTACTATGGAAGAAGACAACCTAGACTTAAATCCGTCCATAAATCGAATCAGTGTGATCCATGGTGGGCCACACCTTGCTGGAAATTGTCCAAGAGCCAGGAGTCAATATCTGAAGGAAGCAATGGAAGGAATATTCTCCATTCGAGAGGAACCATTGTTGACGAATGCACGTTACGCTTTCAAAATGCACAACCTGGTAGTTTCCCAGATGAGATGAAGAAAGGGGTCTGCCACTCACATAATGATCCCCTTATGATAACAGCTCAAATCAGACTCTCTATCATTTCCAAGATCCTTGTGGACACTGGAAGTGCCGTCAATGTCATCTTCAAGCATGCTTTTGATCAAATGGGAATTTCTAAGAAGAAATTGGAGCCAAGCAACGAATCGATCTTTGGCTTCAATAACAAATAATCAACTCTGGTAGGTCAAATCAACCTCCTGGTTCAAGTTGGGTTGTCTCTGCTCCACCGGACCTTCGAAGGTCTCTTTGTTGTGATCGACCAACCTTCCTATTACATTGCCTTCTTTGGGTAACCTTCTTTGGAGGAGATTGATACTTTTGTTTCTTCCAAGTATTTTATGCTAACGTTCTCGATGAAGCAAGGATGGGGTACCATCAGAGGAGAATAATTTAGTTCTCGCAAGTTGTATTTCGCAACGATTGACAAATACAAAAGGGAGTGTTCTTCGTACTTTGATTCTTCTACTATTTTTATACCTTCGGATAGGGGATTCTTACACCCCACATTCGAAGCTAAAGTGAAAATAAATAAAGCTAACAAGCGTGCAAATGGTAGGTACACTTCTTTGACAAGAAAAAGGAAGAGAGTCGATGATGTAAACTTAACTGAAGAAAGAGAAATTATCACATATTTGGATTCCAGAGGGGATATTGAAAGAATGAAACCAATAGAAGATTTGGAAAGGTAAATGTTGGTTCAAAGGATAAGGTAAAATTTGTCAACATAGGGGAAAGGCTGAAAGAGCCCCTTAAGAGCAACCTAATTCGGTTCCTGCAACCCAACAAAGATGTTTTCGCTTGGACCCATTCGGGCATGGTCGGGATCAATCCGTCTATTATGAGCCGTGCCTTAAACATTGATCCTTTTATAATCCGGTTCAACAAAAGAAGAGACAATACAATAGAGACCGATTAAAAGCCTTAAAGCAGGAAGTAAAATGGTTAGAAACAAATAAGTTTATTCGAGAAGTTTTCTTACCCAAAATCGTTAGCCAATCCTGTGTTAGTAAACAAGTCCAATGGAAAGTGGAGAACATTTGTTGACTACGCAGATTTAAATAAGGCTAGTCCAAAAGATTGCTATCCCCTTCCGTGGATAGACCAGTTGGTCGATGCAATAAGTGATCACAAGATACTATCACTTATGGATGCTTACTCAGGGTATAACCAAATTCCAATGCATAAACCCGATGAAGAGCATATAAGCTTTATCACTGATTAGGGAATATTTTGCTATAAAGTAATGCCCTTTGGATTGCAAAATGCGGGAACAACATACCAAAGGCTAGTAAATAGAATGTTCCAAGAACAGATAGGGCGAAGTATATGTGGATGACATGCTAGTAAAGTCCATCAAAGCAAAAAGCCATTTAAAGGACTTGGAAGAAATGTTCAATGTCTTAAGAAATTACCAAATGAAATTAAACCCACAAAAGTATTCTTTTGGAGTAAATTTGGAAAATTCCTATGATATGTGGTAAATGAGCAAGGGATTGAAGCCAGCCCTGATCAAATCCATGCCATAAAAGACATGGAAGAACTAGAACGAGCAAAGAAGACATGAGCTTGGATGGAAAAGTAGCAGCCCTCAGTAGATTCATTTCCAAAGCCACTGACAAATGCGTTCATTTCTTCAATGTTACAAAAAAAAAAAGAACTTCATATGGAATAAAGAATGTAGAAAAGCCTTCCAAGAATTGAAAGTTTATATGGGAACACCCCCGATTCTATCCAGTCCCGAGAAAGGAGAAGACCTATATCTATATATGGCCGTTTCAGAATACGCGGTAAGCTCGGTCCTTATAAGAGAGAGTAATGGAACTCAGCACTCAATTTACTACTATAGCAGAAGGCTAAAAGGCACGAGAAAGATAAAACACTAACCTCCTACATTTGTGATTATGGATAATATACTCTATAAAAAAGGACATTCACTTCCTTACTTAAGATGTATAAGCTTCGAAAATGGACTTAACTTGTTAAAAGAGGCTCAAGAAGGATTATGTGGAGACCATTCCAATGGAATTAAGCTATCCAAAAGGGTCATACGACAAGGCTATTATTGGCCACAGATGGTTAATCAAGCGATTGAATATGTCAAAAAGTGTGAAAAATGTCAAAGGTAGTCTAAGATACCCCGGCTTCCTCCTACCGAGCTAACCACTATCTCAAGCCCCTGGCTATTTGATTTGTGGAGGATAGATCTAATCGGACCATTACCAATCTCCAAAGGTGGAGCCAAATATGTTGCAGTAGCCATTGATTACTTCACCAAATCGGTGGAAGAAGAACCCTTCCAACAATCACGTCTAAAAAGGTGTTAGGATTCATAATAAAGAATATTGTTACCCGCTTTTGGATCCCTTACAAGATCATATCAGATATTGGAAGACAATTCAAGAGCGAAGAATTCACTCAATTTTATGAGAATAATGGAATATTCAAAAGCTTTTCCTTGGTAGCTCATCCAAGGGAAAACGGAGATGTCGTAGCTGCCAACAAAACCATGAAGACGATTCTTAAAAAGTGCCTAAACCAAGCCAAAGGAAATTGGGATGAAGAGTTGGTCTTAGTGCTTTGGGCATATAGAACTTCTGCCAAAACAACAACTTGACACACTCCCTTTTCCTTCACATATGGATGCGAAGCCATGCTTGCAGTTGAGGTTGAAATCCCATCGCATAGAAGGATAAATTATGCGTTTAATCCCAATCAGGAGTTAAGAAAGGAATCCTTAGACCTAATACAAGGATTGAGAGATGAGGCTGCAATCAGAACAACAGAATATCAAAGGAGAATCACAAAATATTACAACACAAAGGTCAAGACTAGGACCTTCACAAAAGGAGAATTAGTTTTACGAAGAGTAATGGCTAACAGAAAGAACCCAGCAGATGACCCGCTTGGCCCAAATTGGGAAGGACCCTTGGTCGTCCATCAAGAAGTTATGCCCGAAGCATATCGATTATGTAGTCCCAATGCTGATCTCGTTCTGAGAAAAAGGAACTCAGAACATTTAAGATCGTACTTCTCAATGATAAACGAGTGAAATAAGCTTTTCTCCAAGGATGATCACATAACTAAGGGCGCGGAAACCCTTTCAAAGCTTAAAAAACCCAAAATGGGTCAAACCACAAACGGATCAAATCCCTTGTCATCACCAAAATTGGTTAGGACAAGGCATCCCTTGGAGGGGGGTGGTATGTTAGTCTTTCTCCAGGCCCAAATTAGAGGGGGCTAGGTTAAAGCATCAAAAGCGTAAGCCTTTGTTTCACACCAAAAATGGTCGTGGCGAAGCATCTAAACTTAGCACACCCTGCCTCTGCTCGCAAAAGAGTATGCTCTACCTCTGCTAGAACTAAGCATGTCCTACCTGTACTCGTAGAAGAACACATCCTACCTCTTCTTATGTTCCACGTTACTCGCAGAAGGGAACACAAACCCCTATCATCGCCTGCGATGGTCAGGATAGGGCACCCCTTGGAGGGGTGACGTATAAGCCTCTATTAGTACCTACGACGGTCTGTATTGAGCATCAAAAGAGTAAACCTTAATTCTGTGTCTACGATAGCCTGGTTTAAGTTTCTAAGACCTTATCATAGCCTACGATGGTCAGGATAAGGCGCCTCCTAGAGCGAGGTCAGGTAAGACCTAGGGCCCTGCTTGTGGATAAGCTAGCAAGGCGCACTGGACGCACAGGCCCAGAGAGTGACCAACAAAGCACGTACATCCTCTGCTTTGAAATCAAAAGCCCAGAGAGTGGCTCAAAAAGCACGTACAACCTCTGCTTCACCAATCAAATCCAAGGGTATACCAAAACATTAATACCAGAAGAGGATTTCTGGTCTTCAATCTTCAATACCCGAACAAGGGTTGGTTCGGGACTTCTATTACTACCAGAAGAGGATTCTGGTCATAATCTTTAATTACCCGAATAAAGGTTGGTTTGGGACTTCTATTAATGTCAGAAGAGGATTTCTGGTCTTCAATCTTTAATTACTCGGACAAGGGCTGGTTCGGGACTTCTATTAATGCCAGAAGATGATTTCTGGTCTTCAATCTTTGATTACTTGGACAAGGGTTGGTTCGGGACTTCTATAATGCCAGATGAGGATTTCTGGTCTTCAATTTTTGATTACCCGAACAAGGGTTGGTTCGGGACTTCTGTTAATACCAGAAGAGGATTTCTAGTCTTTAATCTTTAATTACCCGAACAAGGGTTGGTTCGGGACTTCTATTAATACCAGAAGAGAATTTCTGGTCTTCAATATTTAATTACCCGAACAAGGGTTAGTTCAGGACTTCTATTAATACCAGAAGAGGATTTCTGGTTTTCAATCTTTAATTACCCGAATAAGGGTTGGTTCGGGACTTCTATTAATACCAGAAGAGGATTTCTGGTCTTCAATCTTTAATTACCCACATGAGGGTTGGTTCGGGACTTCTATTAATGCCAGAGGAGGATTTCAAGTCTTCAATCTTTGATTACCCGGACAAGGGTTGGTTCAGGACTTCTATTAATGCTAGAAGAGGATTTCTAGTCTTCAATCTTTGACTACCCGAACAAGGGTTGGTTCGGGACTTCTATTAATACCAGAAGAGGATTTCTGGTCTTCAATCTTTAATTACCCAAACAAGGGTTGGTTTGGAACTTCTGTTAATATCAGAAGAGGATTTCTGGTCTTCAATCTTTACCCAAACAGGGGTTGGTTCGGGACTTCTATTAATATCAAAGAAGATTTCTGGTCTTCAATCTTTATTTATCCGAACAAAGGTTGGTTCGGGGCATCTATTAATGCTAGAAGTGTATTTCTGGTCTTCAATCTTTCAATTACCCGAGTACGGGATGATTTAAAAATACTGTCAAGACAGGAAATCGATTATCAGCTTTCAGTCATTAGTGGTCAAGTAAAGATTGACACGGAAACAGTACCCTGGAGGTTTCGTTATGCAATCCAATGTTAAAGATAATTCAAAAATAGAATGAAAAAGAATTCAGAAAGAGAAGTTTGACTTGGAAAGTCGAAAACACCACTTCATAAGGGGGGAGGGAAAATGTTACTACCAAAATTAACCCCGGAATAGACTAACAGTGAAGGGGTATTGGATGAACACAAGTGTTTCCTCCAAATTTGGAATCAATACCAAAGAAGCAAATGATGCACTTCACTGATTCGATAAGATTAAAATATGGAATCGCGCTATTGTAAAATAAAAACCATAAAAGAAAGACGAATGAATTTTTATAGTGGTTCAATTCTAAATGAATCTACGTCCACTTTACCATTCATTCTCATTATAGAATTTTCTTCTACAACATTCATGAAATCTCTCATACACTTATTTCTCACTCTCTCTCTTTTATGATCTAATCTACACTTGAATCTTGCTAAAGGGTGGAAGAGATCACTTGCTTTTTGATGATGGTTGCATCAATCCTTGATCACTTAAGCATTCTTATGATCTTCCATGTATTTATGAGATTTTGTGTTTAGATCCAAATTTCGAGAGATTTGGAGAAGGTTTGAGATTCCTTGAAATGATGTTGAAGAGATTTCTTATGAATGAGAATTCAAAGTAGTTTGATCTGATGGAAGTTGGCTTTAATGATCATTGAAATGGATTTGATCCACATGAAGTTGAAGAAGGGTTGTCAGATCCATGAAACCTATAAGTGAAGTTGTAGACAAACTTTGAATTTGGCGGCACCTCATCGTTTTAATCAATTTCCCCCCTCTTCAATGTCAATTATGGGGGGTATTTATAGGTGGAATTCAGGCTAGGTGGCAGTTCTGCAATTCTCCTGTACTCCCTTTAAGTCGTTGGGCGAGCCAAAGGACCCGGAGAAATGTTTCTACGGTCTAAGGAGTGGTGGCACGAGCTTAAAAGAGCGGAGCGGGCTATGATAGGGCGATGCGAGCTTGTACAAAGCGGGGCGACCCAAGCACACCTAGAACGAGCTAAACCAGGACGATGTAGTTTGGGCCTTGATGAAACGGGCTAAAACCTTTAGTGGGCTAGTGATTTGAGGAGCTGGCGACCCAGGAACCTTGCGAGCTAGAATCTGAGCGAGCCAAAATGTCCCAATGACTTAAGATGCTCAAATGAGCTAAAGCTTCCTGAATACCTCATATGACCTGAACGACCCAAGACACCGTAATGACCTAGAGCACTTACGTGAGCTAAAGAGCTCATTGAATTAGAGAAAACATAACGACCCAAAGGGCCTAACGACCTAAATTATAAATCGACCCAAACATGCTTATTATTTTTTGGAACATATTTTATGGGTTAACATTTTCCCCTCGAAGTTCGTATTTATTAAAAATAATACGGGCTTAGAACTAGGTGACATTAACATGTCGTTTGAGATTTTAGGCCGCTAGGACCTTCTGACCACGTGAGTCCCTAAAGTATTTTATCCTTAGTCGTCCAGCCTCTTAGGTCGTGACATGGTCTTAAGTCGTTTCGGCTTCTTGGTCATGCTTTGATAAGAGTCCAACGGTATTCTCCTCGAGATTAGATCATTGTGGGGCCCTGAAAACTTGGTTTATTAGTTTAATCCCCTTCTTTATTTTCTCTTCAAATTGCCATTCTTTTGTAATCTCCATCTAAGCTAGAAAACCTCATTAATGGCATCCATCATCAACTAAATCCCCCGATCATCATCATCATCATCAAAGTGATTCAAGTCCAAACAATCCCTCAGTCTGATAATCAAATTCAAAACTTCTCATCACCAAAAATCAGGTGTGATTCAAAGCTTTTTACTTACTGCGTATGCATACACATTTTAAGTTGAATTTGATATTTTCGGACTTTGTGGGATTATTGTTTGGTACAATTTCAATCATGTGTTTGATGATAATGTTGATGTATGTAGTGATCTTGAGCTTGCCTATTTGTGATGGTTTCGACCTAACTTTCATGTATGAATTTTTGCAATTCGATCACGGCTTTTACTTCTAAGTGTTATGTACGCTAGAATGATAATTTTTCTTAATTACATTGCTCATTGACGACCTTAATTTGCCATATCATGCCTTGCCATTCTTTTCAAAGTTGAAATGCCCCATTTGGTGGTATATCTCAGGTCATTGCTTTCTAATGGCTCATGTTGAATTTGGTCGTCGCAACCACTTTTAGGTTCTAGACCGCGACCCTACTCTATGTGGTTATGATAACTCAAGGCTTTAGGACGTTATTTCAGTCCTCATCCTTGGTCTGTTAAACCCTTGAAGTTTTAGGTCGTTTACGATCTAAAAATCTTGAAGTAGAGCGACCTCATGAGGAATCGAACTGTTATAGTGACCTAAAGCTTCTTGTTTGTACAGAACGACCTAGAGTCCAATACCATACAGAACGACCCAAAAACTTAAGGTTGGTAGGAACGATCTGAACCATCTTGAATAAGTTGCTTTCTGGTCCGTTATTCACTTCTAAACACTGCTATTGGTGCAGGGCAGGATGTCTAAAAAAACCGAAGGGACCTCCAAGCCACACACCTCTGAGCTTGCTGATTGCTTTTAGGGCTGGTGTCTTCAAGGATTGAATTTTGATCAATTTGACTTGGACATATATCCGTCCGACAAGCGATCAGTCCCTAAAAATTTGGATATTCTAAAGAATCACTTGTTGATGCAACTTGATGCTATTAGGACTTGGATGGAAAAGCACTTCGAAGAAATCGGCCAATACAACGCGCGCAAATTGGGTGCCTGGAAAACCTTTTCTTGTGATCTCCAGAGGCTGAACAGGGAGAATATTGAACACATTGCTACCTTGGGGAAGGAAAAAGCCACGCTTGTTCAGGCTCTTAAGTCTCAAGATGAGATCATTGCTGAATTATCGAGTCTTGGAGGTAGGGCAGAACCGACTGGTACTTCTCCTTCTGCTCAAGTTGGGGAATGATCTAGTGATGAAAAGAAGAAGTTCTTTTGTCCGACTTTTGTTGTTGTCTTTTATGTACTTACGCTATAGACCAGTTGTATATGCGAGTGTCGGTCCTCGCTTAACACTCTTATGATATTTTGCATCCAATGTCTCTGTATTGGACTTTTGATGTGCTGATGGGAATGTATTTTGTCTGTCGTGCTTTAAACCTTTATGCTAAGATCGAAAAATGTTTATTGTGGCAATTTTTGTTTTTTTAACTCATACTTCCCATGCTACCTGTTCTACAAATAAGACAAGCTTTTGGACTTATACTCATTACCAATTGTCCACGTTGATAATGGATTAGTTAGAAATGAGCTACATCGAATTTTAATTTTGCATTGAATAAAATGCTTGCCTTGGACCATCTTATTTGACGGTTCAAAACTCACCAAATATTATCTGCGCAGTCATGATATTCTAATTCAAATTTGTAATTAATGCTTAATTGCAGACCCTGAATGCCATCATTTTAATGACTCATAGGTGTGTGCTCGTTATCTCTTATATGAGAAACATGTATCTAATTCATTTTCTACTTACCTTCTGAGAAGCTTTGATTTTTGTGCCTCTTGCTTAGGGAGTCATTATCGGGTTCAGTACTTCCTGATTCCGACGATCAATCGGGTACCCGACATTCTTCACATCTGAGATTTCAGATGCTACGTGAATGATTCGACACTCTTCACATTTGAGATTCCAGATGCCATGCGAGTGGATTTTCTCATTCTTCACACCTGGGATTTCAGATGCTACACGGATGGATTTTCTCATTCTTCACATCTGAGATTTCTAATGTTATGCGAATGGTTCGACACTCTTCACGTCTGAGATTCTAGATGCTACGCGAGTGGATTTTCTCATTCTTCACATCTGAGATTTCAGATGCTACGCAAACGGTTCGACACTCTTCACGTCTGAGATTCTAGATGCTATGCAAGTGGATTTTCTCATTCTTCACATCTGATATTTCAGATGCTACGCGAACAGTTCGACACTCTTCACATCTGAGATTCCAAATGTTACGCGAATGGTTCGACACTCTTCACATCTGAGATTCCAGATGCTACGCTAGTGGATTTTCTCATTCTTCACACCTGGGATTTCAGATGCTATGCGAACGGTTCGACACTCTTCACATTTGAGATTCCAGATGCTACGCGAGTGGATTTTCTCATTCTTCACACCTGGGATTTCAGATGCTACGCGAATGGATTTTCTCATTCTTCACATCTAAGATTTCAGATGCTACGCGAACGGTTCGACACTCTTCACATCTGAGATTCCAGATGCTATGCGAGTGGATTTTCTCATTCTTCATACCTGGGATTTCAGATGCTACACGAATGGATTTTCTCATTCTTCACATCTGAGATTTTAGATGCTACGCGAATGGTTCGACACTCTTCACGTCTGAGATTCTAGATGCTACGTGAGTGGAATTTCTCATTCTTCACATCGGAGATTTCAGATGCTACGCGAACGGTTCGACACTCTTCACATCTGAGATTCCAAATGCTATGCGAGTGGATTTTCTCATTCTTTACATCTGAGATTTCAGAGGCTGCGTGAACGGTTCGACACTCTTCACATCTGAGATTCCAGATGCTATGCGAGTGGTTTTTTTTTGACTGTTTTATCACTTTGCAGGGTGGCCATCAGTCCCTTTGTCAGATGCTTGACTTAGCAGGCTATTCTGGTTTAGGAACTGAAGCTCTGAACCTCTCACTTAGGGAGGTGCCCCTTTGATAAAAGTTTCAGCTCTTCCGTTTGTTTATCGTGGCGCTTGCTCACTGTTTGAATCTTTGCGACTTTCCTGTTCACTTTTTAAGGCATTGTTTTTCCTATTTTTGCATTCATGCATGTCGGAATTTACAACATTTGGCTCTTGAACTAGCGTTGTTGGGGTCACGATGTTATAGGAACAAGCACTCAACAGATGGCCTACAATATGAAATCATCTTTTAAGAAAATTTTGATTTGACTTATAATTTTGCAAGTAAGAAATCCATTCAAGCAGATATGCTCTTAGTCATAGAGCTATTGTTTAGTGCATCACCTGCATATTATTACAGACTATTCACAAAGAGTTCTGTATATAACAGAAAGTAAAATGCGAAGCAAAGCATGAACTAAAGCAAGAGATAGAGCATAAAGTAAAGATGTAGCGAATTTTGTCACTTATTCCGAGCCAACCAAATTGGAGCACCCTCAACAGTTATTAGTTGATAATCAACCTTGGATTGGCTTGAACAGAAGCTACGTTGTTTGGACCAGACTAATCGTTCGACTCCCCTTGCCCATGAGGAATTGCAAAAGGATTCAAGGGTTGCGGATTCTTTATATACTTCTGCAACCTGTTTTTCCTGATCAATTCCTCAATGAGGTTCTTCAGATGTCGGCACTCATTAGTGTTGTGACCAGACTGATTGTGAAATCTGCAGAACTTTCCTGAGTTTGCAGCTTTGTCGCTTATCCTTATCGGATTTGGTTCCGCATACTCTTCAGAATTCTTTGTTATAGGATAGATATTCTCAGGAGTGTCATTCAAAGGTGTCAGTTCAGACGAATTGAAAAGGTGAGACTTCTTATTAGCCTTGTTGTCGTTCTCTTTACTGATTCGCTTCTGCCCCTGAGTATTCTTTTGATTGGATTACATAGCTGCACTTTTAGGAGCCTCAAGGAGTGGGTTACTGTCAATGATCTGAAGAGGTACAGGATTATCGTCTACCCTCATGTACTCCTCTGCTTTCTTATAGAACTTGTCAAGCGCAGTCGGTTCCTTCATCTTTATCCATCTCCTGAATTCGCTCGTTTTGTCTATAGCATCGAGTAGAGCCATGAGGACTATACGTGGTTCCCGGTTCCTTACTTCAGACAAGGCAATATTGAATCGACTAAGGAAGGCTTTGACGGTTTCCCTTGGCTTCTGCTTCATGGCTGAGAGTGTTATAGCGTCCTTGGCTTTGGTAGCATACAAGCGGAACTGCTCTTTGAACTTTTGGTCAGATCGGAGAACCGATCGATAGATTTAGGAGGCAGCTTTGTGAACCATAGTGATGCAGCTCCTTCTAAGTAGAGAGGGAAATAAGTGCATCTCATCTCATCAGATGCCTTATCCGCACTCATATGCCACTCGTATTTGAACAAAAAGTAGTTTTGGTCAACAAGGCCGTTGTATGAAGGCAAAGTTGGTGGATTGAACATCTTCGGACACTCTGCTTCAAGGATTCTTTCGGTGAATGGAGTCTTATTGGGAGAGAAGTCTCATTCCCTTCATCGTCTTTGCTAAACTGATTCTTTTTCATGACTCGTTCTATCATATTCGAGATGTATTCTTCGGTGTTATGGCGCTCTGTGAAGCTGAGCTCTTTACCAAATGTTCGTCTAGGTATACGATCTCGATTAGAGAGCTAAGGTTCCTTTCCTTCCCGATGAGGGGGTACCCCCGTGACAGGGTTAGTAACCTTTCGAGCATTCACTTCTGAATGATTCTTAGCTTTTGATCTCAGTTCCTCGATATTAGCTTCGTCTCTATCACTTGCCCCATCATAATCGTCTTCCATATTGTTATTGCGGTTATGATCGGAAGTAGGCAATTTATCATTCCCTTCGAGATCTATATGCACTTTCGGAAGAGCTGGATTTAATCAAGAATTAAGGATGGCATCAAGTTTCTCCATCATCATTTTAGTAGTGGCATCCATTCGGTTGTTTACGTTGGCAATAGTGACTTTTAATTCATTTCTGGTCACACCGGCTCCGCTTTCTGAATTTTCACCAATTTCAAAGCGGTTTCCGAGCGGTGTTTCTTCATTAGTAGCATTATCGGCTTCTACCACGGTTTTGCTAGCGGTCTTCTTAGATTTGGCCATAATTTTGAAGAAGGATGCGATTTAGAACTTTAATGACAAGGCGTCTAACTTTGTGAGAGTGTGAGAGGAGATAGGAGATGTGAATGCGACCCCACCGTGGGCGCCAAACGTTTCCTCCAAATTTGGAATCAACACCAAAGATGCAAATGATGCACTTCACTGATTCGGTAAGATTAAAATATGGAATCACGCTATTGTAAAATAAAAAGCATAAAAGAAAGACAAATGAATTTTTATAGTGGTTCAATTCTAAATGAATCTACGTCCACTTTACCATTCATTCTCATTACAGAATTTTGTTCTACAACATTCATGAAATCTCTCATACACTTATTTCTCACTCTCTCTTTTATGATCTAATCTACACTTGAATCTTGCTAAAGGGTGGAAGAGATCACTTGCTTTATGATGATGGTTGCATCAATCCTTGATCACTTAAGCATTCTTATGATCTTCCATGTCTTTATGAGATTTTGTGTTTAGATCCAATTTTCGATAGATTTGGAGAAGGTTTGAGATTCCTTGAAATGATATTGAAGAGCTTTCTTATGAATGAGAATTCAAAGTAGTTTGTTCCAATGGAAGTTGTCTTTAATGATCACCGAAATGTATTTGATCCACATAAAGTTGAAGAAGAGTTGTTAGATCCATGAAAGCTATAAGTGAAGTTGTAGACAAACTTTGAATTTGGCGGCACCTCCTCGTTTTAATCAATTCCCCCCCCCCTCTTCAATGTGAATTATGGGGGCTATTTATAGGTGGAATTCAGGCTAGGTGGAAGTTCTTTAATTCTCCTGTACTCCCTTTAATTCGTCGGGCGAGCCAAAGGACTCGAAGGAATGTTTCAATGGTCTAAGGAGCGGCGACAAGAGCTTAAAAGAGTGGAGCGGGCTATGATAGGGCGACTCGAGCTTGTACAAAGCATGGCGAACCAAGCACACCTAGAACGAGCTAAAATAGGATGATGTAGTTTGGGCTTTGATGAAACGGGCTAAAACCTTTTGCGGGATAGCGATTTGAGGAGCTAGCGACCCAGGAACCTTGTGAGCTGGAATCTGAGCAAGCCAAGATGTCCCAATGACTTAAGATGCTCAAATGAGCTAAAGCTTCCTGAATATATCATATTATTTGAATGATCCAAGACACCGTAACGACCTAGAGCACTTACATGAGCTAAAGAGCTCATTGAGATAGAGAAAACATAAGGACCCAAAGGGCCTAACGACCTAAAATCATAAATCGACCCAAACATGCTTATTAT
Organism: Allium sativum; assembly: GCA_030737875.1. NCBI lineage: Eukaryota > Viridiplantae > Streptophyta > Magnoliopsida > Asparagales > Amaryllidaceae > Allium > Allium sativum. Next base: position 352,018,029 of record CM060925.1, read on the forward strand.
TTTATGGAACATATTTTATGGGTTAACAACAAGCACAGAAGAATCCTCTGAAACCAGAAAAGCCAAACACTAGAGAGAACTCAAAAGCTACAGAATACCGATTGGGTCTATCCGGTTGGGTGTAAGGCATATCCGGCAGGGTGGTTCTATAACAAAAGGTCATCTAAGTCAAAAGCTAAGAAAGAGGGAGGCAAGAGCTCTGCTAATCAAAACCCAAAAAGATAAAAGGGCTGTCGGTATTAACCAGCTTAAGACTGATATATCAGGAGATAAAGGCATTAAAGATGCCAAGCTTAAAGCGCCCAGGGGTTGTCCGGAGCTAACCCCCGAAATATTCAAGTGCCTAGAGGTTATTCTATTAAACAATAGGTTAAAAACTGGGAGCTACTCTCCAGAAGGCTAGACTTCATCCGAAAGCTCCACTGGGAGGCAAACCGAAACATTGGAGGAGGGGATACAGGATATCCACACCAATATGCCTAGTGCCGACACCGACGGGGGTTTCGAACCGGCAGCCATCTACATACATCACGAGGGAAAGCTCCTCAAAGTAATCATGAGAAAACCGTTAGCCTACACCCGTAAGCCACAACCAGAAGCATAAATGTATTCCGAAAGTCATTTACATCGACAAGCCCATATCATTCTCCAAGAAGCTTCAATTGATTGGGACCCTCACTTCGGAAGCTATAAGCAGCACAAAAAGGCGTCCGGAGGCTAAACATCCGAGACCAAGGAGAAAAGTGGCCAATAGAGGATTCTTCAAGCCCAACAGCCCAACAATAGAAGGGGCACTGAATTCTCTATAAATAAGACCCCAAGGGTCACATTCTGGGGGATGAATTCTTCATTTCTCAATCTTGTTTCTTCTTCTCTGAGGAGCAAACCCTAATTTCCAAATCGGATTGGGGATTTCTTCAACTCTTGTAATACATCTACAATTTATGAATGGAGAAGTCCAAGATTTAAACATCTTGTGATTTGATAATCATGTTGTGCCTTTTATGATGAAACATGTAACACTAACCTTTCGTATGAAAGCAATGTTCACAACACCTTCATAAAGAGGAAGGACTTCGTGTAAATCCGAAGCCTTCCCCCTTTATCTTGAGGGTTGGCAACGTGAATCAACCCTCTCATAATGAGCCTAATGCTACTCAACTATGGAAAAGGGGCCGAATGCAGGCTTATGACTTGATCACTGACGCAACCGAAGCCCTTCGGGCTGACTCGATGCGAAAGGGTCATTTGAGTTAATAAATGTTGCAGTACCCCTACCATCCATATATTGGGAAGCATTAGCCTGTTTTCTTCCTATCACAATGTATGGCATTTTACTCGTGATCTAAAAGTTAACCGATGGCGCAAAGATTCAGTTGTGCCAAACTATATAAAACTTTCTTCAAGGTACTTCTGAACTCCCTAGTCCTGTATGCGTGATATTCACCCCCTGAGGGAAAAATAACTAATCTTCAGAACGGAGATCTTTATACTTAAGAAACAATAGATTTAGCTAAGGAGCACTGATCCCAGATTGTTTTTCAATAACCTTAGATCACTGCTGCATCAATTTTCCTAAATATATGCTCTACATAACTTATTCTCGGTGTTGATGGAAAATATCGTTAACAGCTACATTGGTGTTCAATTGCTTATTAACCTACTATACTATATATTAGTATAGTAGTCACCCAGTAAGATTACAAGTACGTCTTTTATGTGCTTTTACACTCGCGAACTTTGGGTAAAATCGATTAACCTTGCTTTAATACCAAATGTGACGACCTCCTTGTATCTCCTGCACCGAACTAAGATATGGTGCATTATATGACGTACCAGACCGGTACGGGACGATCATCAAGGAAGAATAACTCGAGTTAAACCTATCGTATAACTCATAGAGCATGGATAATATATATTAATAAAATATACAATAGGTATAGTAGTGAAGCATAACTGAACAGGAAATCAACTCTTCATAAAACCATAAAATCTCATGTACAATACATCTTACTATATTATTACATGAATCTCTAAATACAATATGCCTCACTACATCCCTCGGAGTACTTATAATCATCAACTTACAATGGAAATAGAAAAGAAATACTATATAGGTAGTAGTAGTAGTACGCCAACCTCCTGCTCGTCATCGCGCAACATCAACGACACCAGAACCTGCTGCCTGCTACTCAATTTACTCATTAACCATAACATTGACGAACAACCCAAGGTAATAAGTGGAAAATTAAAACCTTGAGTCAGACAATAGTCTAAGTGAGCGATAAAATAACTAACAACGGTTACACAGGATAATATGGGTATAGACAATTCAACCATCTGATCTGTCCAGCAACCACAAAGTTAGCACCTGAAAACCATCCATCACATGCTACGGAAAGGACAACCCCCAATTCCTCTTCTCTTTGATATACTATGGTGATAGCCTACCAAGAGAAAACAAAAGAGAAAGCACATAATCAAACATATAATTCATAGCATTCAATATCCTAGCTATCACCTGCTACAACCTTGAATCTGTCGATAATCAAACTTGCTTTCAACGATTAAAAGGTCTAATGGAAACCCCAATTCTAGCCAAACTACCATACGCCATCATGAGTAGTATGTTTGAATTAATTGATTAACATAACTAGGCCCTTCATTACTGCAAAAGGTACGCGATCTATTCATTCTGATCCCGGTAGGCATCCCAATGATACCCTTGTTTTGAGTGCGCTAGAACACTCTGATTACCAACAATTCCTTGGCGCATCAAATTTGTCAAGCCTTTCTTTTCGGTGACTCTATTCATTCTGAAACAATTCCATTGTCATCTGTGATTGACTCCCATCTAGTCAATCCATTATCATAGTGAGCCGTACATCATTCTGCGATCAGTATTACATCAATTTGGCTTCGATCGCTCCAACGCGAGTTCACAATCGAAACACCATCCATCTCGGAGTTGCACATCAATCATCGGAAGTCTATTTCCATCCAAACTTCACCAACAACAGTAAGAGGCAATCATCATTGAGTGCTCAGACCCTCGGCTCCCCATGACTCAGCATGATGGATCGGTACTGATCGATATACTTAGCCATTTTTGGCTAAGTAAGTTGACCACTATGCTACGCTCCCCAAGTACTTCCTGTTGGTTTATTTTTATAGCATTTCATTCATCCAGTAAAAATTCTTGTCGGTCCATCCATGTACTTAAGCGATCAATCTTCAACCTATCCCAAATCTCTTTCGAATGACTAAAATTTTCATGCTACCCTAATTTATCAACACGAAGTCATGCCACAAAAATTGTCGCCACCCTATCATCCTACGTGGATCGGTATCGGTCCATAATGGATCGGTACGGGTCCATCACGGATCGGTGAAGGTCAATCATGGATCGGTGATGATCCATCATGGATTGATGACGGTCCATGTATTTAGCTTATTTTGGCATGAAATTTTTCATGCCTCCTCTTGTCTTTCAGGGTGCCTCTGCCAAGTTTTGTCTGAATTCGATCATTCGAATCTTTGATTTGCTCTGTTCTTCAATCCTAAAATCTACGACAACCAATACTAACAAACTACTTAAAATGCAATCAATTCAATCAAAAAACATCAATTCATAAAATACTGATCATACAAAGATGAGCATATCATAATTACTGCATAGACATGTCATAAACATGATTTCATTCTAAACATGTATAAACATAATTAATCTAACAATTATCTGCTTAACATGATCAAGTTAGGTTTTCCTAAAATGACTAAATCTGTGTTAAACATATATGATCAGATCTAGGGTGAATTTAGCATGTATCATATGAATTTAATTCTAATATACTCATATAATCTGTAGTTTCTGTGTGAGAGATATATATCACTCACCAAATTCGAAATCAAATGCAAACCTAGCGAATTCAGATTCGGCCAGTAATATAAAAACCCAAAATTGATGAAATTGATGTGATAGAATCTTCTTTGATGATGATTTACCTTCTAGATGCAATCTACGATGAATTTGAATGAAAAGAATGGGAAATTAGGTTTTTAGATTGAACGAGAGAGTCACGGATGCCCAACCTAAAGTTATAATGAAGAGAGAAAACCTTATTCTCTCCCAAAATCCCCCTATTTATATCTGTAGGTCATTAGTCTAACGGGATTGGCTAATCATCCCATTAGCTGCTAACTAGTCTGCGAAACAACAGCTGAAACCTAAAACACTGATTCCTCCCAAACTGCTAAACCAAATCCTTCATGTGACCATTCTACGGAATCGTAAACCACCATTCCGATGCAATAAGACCGATTTCAGCACCCGATTCGACCTCTATCAAAGGTTATATCCTAAACAGTAAACGAAAGGGCAAAATGGTCATACGTAAATTTAGTAAAAATCATGGACATGTCTCAAACCCTCATGAACAACACTTTAAAATCTAAGAATGATCCGACTTCTAGGGAATAAAATATAATTATTTTACAATCGGCCGATACGTAAAATATAGGTCGTTACAATAGTCATACCATGTAAACCAATATATGGAAATGGCTTCTACTCCAATTAGCTAGTATTACATCATTTGATACATATGCGTGTCTTGATAGCTGTTTTAAAATATACAATTGCATATTGTGAAGTTGATTAGGAACTGACATATAAGTAATATATGCACATGTCTCTTAATCTTCATAGTGAAATACATATATGCAAGATGGGTAGGGCTGGGTTCACATATATACGTACATGAAAATGGATATACCAGTCATGCAAATGCAGGTATGTTTATGTTCTTGTGACTTAGTAATATAGTTCTGTGCGGTGTGTATACGAAATTTGTGAAAGGTTGACATAGTATGCATATAATTTATAAGAGTTGAAACCAAATGTATAAGATATGTTTATTGATGCATGAATATAGGAAGTTAAGTCCTGATTTAGAGAGCACATATATACATCTAAATATATATGATATGTAATTGTTTGAATGGATTTAAGATCTGACATAAATACATGTATATGTAATGCACTAGTTTATCATATATGATCAGAGGGAATCAAGACGACAAGCCATATTTATGAAAATAAAAAGAATATGAAGCTGACTTATAATTGTGAAAGTCTAAATGACTTGGCTATCATATTTATACAAATCTTCTCTGATGCTAAATATTTCGGTTTTAAAATAGGGAACTGGTTAAAAGACAATAATGTATATACTTATGATTTGACAATCCAGTATATACATAATAATTTGCCTAATATATAAATACACCTTTGCAAGTGTTAGTTACATGAAGACAACATGATCTTGAAATTCTTTTTAGTTGTGTAATGATTAGTTGTTTCAAACTAATCAATCTGCTTTTACCTTTAAATAGTTGTCTGATTAATTAAGTAAAAGAGACTAATGTATCTTCATATGCATAAGTTAAATTTTGATTTTGTACACTGATATTTTTATATTGGTGAAAGGAGGAATCCTGGATGTAAATGACTGAAAGGGGAGGTGTTGAAGTTGATCAAAGCTTTTCCAAGTAGCTATTGAAAGCTATTCACCTAGGGAATGAAGTATCTTTTATGAAGGGTTGTATTGACTTCAAAGTTTTTCTTGGGAATATAAAAAATGGAAGGTCGTGTTAAAACTTTAATAAACTAAAAGGATGTATTGCATTAATTACTAAATTTGACTGTCATGTTGTAAGCCTATATATATGGCTCTCTTTTGTAATGAAAGTATGCAATTCAAGCTCTAAATTTATTGGCTTTCTCTTGTTAAAATCATCATTTGGTATCAGAGCCAGAGGGTATTTTAGGAGCTTGATTGAGTGTTTTGTGTGAAGATTAAAACACTGTGTGAGACAATGCAAAACAACAACAATAGTGCTGGTGGCAATGGGAATCAAGTTACCCAGTTGCCTATGTTTAAGGGAGTGAATTATCACTTTTGGAGTCTAAAAATGAAAACATTCTTTAGATCACAAGAGTTGTGGAGCATTGTAGAAGATGGGTTCACGGATGATGCACCGGCTGAACCAAGTCAAGATTTGAGAGACAAGAGAAAGAAAGATGCAAGGGCCCTTTATACTATCCAACAATCTTTGGATGATGAGATCTTTCCAAGAATTGCAGCGGCTTCTACTGCAAAAGAAGCTTGGAGTATTCTTAAGCAAGAATACTTGGGAGACAAAAAGGTGATTGCAGTGAGATTGCAATCTCTTAGAAGGGAGTTTGAGACGTCCCAGATGAAAGAAACGGAGACAGTTCAAGAGTACCTGTCAAGAATTTCAAGTAATGTGCAACATATGAGGTCTTATGGTGAAGAGATCAAATCTCAACAGGTTGTGAGCAAAGTGCTAAGAAGTCTCACAAACAAATTTGATCATGTTGTCACTGCAATTGAAGAGTCCAAAGACATGGAATCATACACGTTTGATGAACTCATGGGCTCACTTCAAGCTCATGAAGAAAGGCATTCCAAAAGTGATGAAAAGAAAGAGGAGAAAGCTTTTCATGTCAAAGGAGAGTCTTCAAATAAGGAGAAATCAAACCAAAACTCAGCAAGAGGCAGAGGAAGAGGCGGCCATAGAGGCAGGGGCCGTGGAAGAGGCCAATCTGGTGAAGGAAGAGAAGAACCTTCTAAAAGCAAGGGGCCAATCAGATGTTATTATTGTAACAAACCTGGCCACAAGGAAGCTTTTTGCTGGAAAAAGAATGAAGACAAGGAGAAAGGGAAACAGGAGCAAAAGTCAAATTATGTTGAGCAAGAAAATCTGTTTTTAGCTCAACATAGTTGTGACAATGAAAGCAATTCAGTCTGGTATGTGGACAGTGGATGTTCTAACCACATGACCAATTCAAGAAACTTGTTTCAGAATCTTGATGATAGCAAGAAAAGTATTGTAAGGCTTGGAGATGGAAAGCAATTGACAGTGGAAGGTCTTGGTACAGTTGCTTTTCAAACTGAGCAAGGCAAATCAAAGCTTCTGCACAATGTTCAGTATGTACCAAAACTGGCACACAATCTTTTGAGCGTTGGTCAACTGGTATGTGGCGGCTACAGAGTTGTGTTTGAAGATGGCGTCTGTGTGATCAAGGAGAAGCAAAGCAATAAGGCACTAATGAAGATTGCAATGGGAAAGAACAAAGTCTTTCCTTTAAATCTGTCAAACAATTCAGGACGTGCACTCGTGGTGAAAGGAGATGACAGTGCCAAGCTGTGGCATCTCAGGTATGGACATTTAAATGTTCATAGTTTAAAGCATTTGACTACTAAAGAATTGGTGCTTGGATTGCCCAAAATTGGGAATCTAGAATTTTGCGAAGGATGTGTGTATGGCAAACAGGCTCGTGGATCCTTTCCAAGTGGAAATTCTTGGAGAGCTAGTGAATGTTTGGAACTGTTACATGCCGATTTGTGTGGGCCTATGCAAACTGAATCTTTAGGAGGAAGCAGACACTTTCTATTGATTACAGACGATCACAGCAGGATGTCTTGGGTCTATTTTCAGAAGACCAAGTCAGAATCATTTGAGAACTTCAAGAAATTTAAAGCTCTAGTGGAGAAGCAAAGTGGAAAGCAAGTCAAGGCATTGAGAACAGACAGGGGAGGAGAGTTTGTCTCCAACGAATTTGCGCAGTTCTGTGATGATCATGGCATTAGGAGAGAGCTCACTGCACCTTACACACCAGAGCAGAATGGGGTGGCAGAGAGAAAGAACAGGACTGTGGTAGAGATGGCTAGGAGCATGCTAAAGGCTAAGGGGATGCCTAACACATTCTGGAGTGAAGCTGTTGCAACTGCAGTGTATTTGCTCAACATCTCACCTACTAAAGCTGTCAAGAACTCTACACCTTTTGAGGTATGGAGAAATAAAAAGCCTTCTATAAGTCATCTTAGAATTTTTGGATGTATTGCCTATACATTGATTAATTTGAGAACTAAGCTGGATGATAAGGCAGAGAAGTGCATCTTTGTGGGCTACTCAACGCAATCGAAAGCCTACAGGTTGTATAATCCAGTCAGTGGCAAGATCATCATTGGAAGAAATGTTATCTTTGATGAGGAAGCATGTTGGGAGTGGAATGAACCAAGCAAGAGGAGTGTAGCCTTACATAAGTCAATCACACTTGGAGAATTTGATGAACCAGTTGATGTGCCAACACAGCAATCTCCTCCAACAACACCTCATGGTTCATCAACATCTTCAAGTAGCCAGAGTTCTTCATCAACTCAGTCCTCATCATCAAGTGAATCTCCTCCACGCCGCGTAAGATCACTTGTTGATATCTATGAAAACTGTGATTTTGCACTTGTAGCTACAGAACCTGCAGGGTTTGATGAAGCAGTATGTCAGAATGAGTGGCAAGATGCAATGACAGAGGAGATTAAGTCAATTCAGAAAAATGAAACATGGGAGTTAGTGAGCTTGCCTCAAAACAAGAAGGCAATTGGTCTAAAATGGGTGTACAAGACTAAATATAATGCAGATGGAAGCATCTCAAAGCACAAAGCACGGCTTGTGGCAAAAGGCTATGCACAACAGGAGGGTATAGACTATGAGGAAACATTCTCACCCGTTGCACGCTTTGAAACAGTGAGAATTGTTTTAGCATTGGCTGCACAATGGAAATTGCAGGTTTTTCAGCTTGATGTGAAGTCAGCATTCCTCAATGGAGAATTGCAGGAAGAAGTCTTTGTGGAACAACCACAGGGATTTGTGAAGAAGGGAGAAGAAGAGAAGGTGTTCAAGCTGAAGAAAGCTCTTTATGGCCTAAAACAGGCACCAAGAGCCTGGTATAGCAGGATTGACTCATTTTTCATTTCAACGGGCTTCAAAAGAAGTGAAAATGAGCCAACAATCTATGTGAAAAGGCAAGGTATGGATGAGTTTATCATAGTTTGTCTCTATGTTGATGACATAATCTATTTCAGTTCTTCAGAAAGCATGCTAAGTAAGTTCAAAGCCTCAATGTTGTCTGAATTTGAGATGACTGATCTTGGAACATTGAAATACTTCCTTGGTTTGGAAGTAAGACAAACAAAAGATGGTATTTTTCTATGTCAAAGAAAGTATGCAGCAGATTTGCTTAAAAGATTTCACATGGAGAAATCTGAAGTTGCAAAGACTCCTATGAATGCTAATGAGAAGTTGCAGAAAGTAGATGGCAGTGAGAATGCAGATGAAAGGATTTTTAGAAGTATTGTGGGAGGTTTGAACTATCTCACACACACTAGACCTGATATTGCCTATTCAGTTAGTGTTGTGTCGAGATATATGCACAATCCAACCAAGCAACACCTGGGAGCTGCAAAAAGAATTCTGAAGTACGTTGCAGGCTCTTTGGATTATGGCATTTGGTATGAAAGTGTGAAGGAGTTCAAGTTGAAAGGATATACAGATAGTGATTGGGCTGGCTGCATTGATGATAGAAAGAGCATGTCAGGATCTGTATTTGATCTTGGTTCTGGAGCTGTGACATGGAGTGCAAAGAAGCAAGATACTGTGGCTCTGTCTTCATCAGAAGCTGAATATATTGCTGTGGGAGCTGCAGCAAAGCAAGCTTTGTGGCTAAAGAAGCTGTTGAAAGACTTGTGCTGTGAGCAACAAGAGGCATTGGAAATTTGGTGTGACAACAAGTCCACTATAGCTATGACAAAGAATCATGCATTTCATGCAAGGACTAAGCACATTGATGTGCAATATCACTTCATCAGGAATTTGGTAGCTGAAAAGAAGGTTGTCCTGCATTTCTGTGAAACAAATTGTCAAAATGCAGATTTATTCACTAAGGCTCTGAATCAAGTCAAGCATGAACACTTTATGAAGGAAATTGGCATGTGCAAGCTTGGATCAAGGGGAGGTGTTGAAGTTGATCAAAGCTTTTCCAAGTAGCTATTGAAAGCTATTCACCTAGGGAATGAAGTATCTTTTATGAAGGGTTGCATTGACTTCAAAGTTTTTCTTGGGAATATAAAAAATGGAAGGTCGTGTTAAAACTTTAATAAACTAAAAGGATGTATTGCATTAATTACTAAATTTGATTGTCATGTTGTAAGCCTATATATATGGCTCTCTTTTGTAATGAAAGTATGCAATTCAAGCTCTAAATTTATTGGCTTTCTCTTGTTAAAATCATCAGGAGGATGACCCTTGAGAAGATGACACTGCTTGTGTAAATTATAAATAAAAATGGATAATGTGGTAAAAATTTGGAGGTCACTTCATGGTTGTATAGATAAGTGGAAAGAAAAAGTAAGATATAGATGTGGATTAATCAACATGGAGCAACCACCTACAAGGGTGACTAGTTATCCGCCTTTTCCATCTTTCTTCATCTCCTTCTCGTAACCTTTCTTCTTCGCCTACTTCTCATGCTTACTAATCTCTCCCTTCTCTATTCTAACCCAACTTTATTCCAACTTTCTTCGTCGTGGTTGTTTGGCATACATACCCTAACCCTAACTTCAGCCTAAACCTATTTCGCCTAGGATCCTATCTGTTGTTCCTTCCCTTGCCCTTCCTTTATCTAGATCTCTTGGTGGCTTACCCTTACCTTACCTTCCCCTCTTCTTATCGTGTGCCTCGCAACCATTCACCTGCCCAGATCTCTTGGCTACTGCTTGTGACAACTCACGACTTCCATCTCTTGATATCCTCCTCGCTGTGTTGGAACTTGGTTTATCTTAGTGGATCACTAAAAGGCAGACCCTTCGGGTTCTGGATCAACTAATCAATGTGTCAGTGAGTATTGTTGTTTACTTTGTTCTGGTATTTGTTCTGTAGAGGTATTCGTTTTTGGTTTGGTTGGTTTATCTTGCTCCAGCTGTTTGTTTTAAGTGAGTGTTGTGTTTGTGAGGATTTCGACTTAAGAAACTTGTGTTAGTTTGTGTAGTGGTGCTTTATTGAGACCATCGGTGTTGTGGTTTGGTTGTGGTGTGGTTTCCTATGCAGTTCGATTTTTTTACCTGTTCGGATTGCTGTTCTTACCAGGATTTGGGTTTATCTGGTCATACATTAATTGAGACATTGTGCTTCTTTGTTAATCCTTACTGATTCCTATTTGTTGTAGATCTTTGACACTTAGGAAGAGTGGAAGTGATCTTTCCTGCAAGTTTGCAAAATGGATCTTCTTAGCAGCCAATAGGAGTGTAATAGTTATAAAGTGAGTAAGTGTCATAATCTTACATATGTGTAAGTTTATTATTTTTTATCTTTCTAGCTTTCATATACATTTACTGATTAATCACCCTGTGTGGTGATTTAAATCAGGTTGTATTATTTCATAACCAGGGCTTGGTAAAATGTCTACAGTAGGTAGGCAAGCTGCCTGGTTGGTCTTGCCAAAAAGATATGAATATGGATCTTGATCCTAGCTTTTCTCTCCATTCCCCCGCCCTATAAGCAACCTAACCCACTCTAATTTCTTACTTTTTGATGCCTTTGTGACTCCCTTCTATGATTGAAAATATTCTATATCCATCCCTCCTTTTCCAAACATAAAGAAAAACATAAGCTATCTGATGGTCAATGGTTATCAATTTGAGAACTAGCACTGTATTGAACTGGAAATTAATTCAAAGAGTAAATCTCATTATTTCAAGGTGTTCTTACAGGCAGAATTATAAGACAAGTTTTGCAATATATTAATGAATATAAATGCGTAGATGATACTTATAAGAGGTACATTGTTTTATCAATTAGTTGACAATTCTATCATATCGATATATTTTCACAATTAGATGTAACTATGTTTACTAGTATAACTGCAAGCTTATGAATGTCTCTAGCCACTATAGGAATCTAATGTTGACTTTTAATTTTATGGTCTCATTTCAATAAACCATTTTGTCCCATCGATGCTTTTTATTTGTGCAGTTTAGGTATAAATTTTTTTTGAGCTTTAAGTTCATATTTGTGAACTAATTTAAAGATAATTCATGACACGTTATCCAAAATGTTAACTATTTTTATATTCATTTTCACGCTTTAGTGCTGAAGATAAAAACAAGCACAAAAAAATCATGCTTTAGGACACGTCTAATCATGTGTGCATGTAGGTTTATGCATATAAAAATATTAAAAATAGTCTAGAGAAATATATTAAGCATTATGAAATCATAGTTGGCAACCCTAAAATGAACATTTAAATGATCGTTGTCTATCACTCACGAATTAGCAAAATAAAATTATAATATTAAATAAAAATGAATGCTTGTACCACCCTGGAGTAGGGCCTTTTCATCATCTCAAATCTTCCAAAGGCCACTCTTGTTAGTTCTGCCTCCTATCTTCCTTATGTTAACTCCCTGCATCCTTTTTCACTTTGATTTTCATTCTATTATGCATCTAGACAGGCCCGGTTATAGGGCTGCGCTAGCTAGGCGGGCCGAAGAGGGCAACCCACCTGGAGGGGCAATAGCCGTGGTGGTGGTTGTGGTGGTGATTGTCAAAATGTAACACGTTTTATTTTTGAATATCAGCAGATTAGACATGTGGAAGCTGTAGTTTAGTTGATAGAGCGGCTGCCCTGCAAATGTAAGATGAAGTGTTTGATTCCTGTCCCTGACGCTGTGTTTTCGATTTTCTGGGTTAGGCAACCTGTATCTTTTTTGTTGCTTTTTCATCTTTTTTCGGAGCAACATGTACGTTTCATGGCCGCTTTACTAATCAGCCTAGGGAAACCCGACTCCTCGAGTTGACCCTGCACCTAGATGCCAACCTATGGTTATATCCAATGTATCTAGCACTTACTCTCTCATCAATTTCTCTCTAGCACTGCGAAATCCAAAAGTGAGTTTGCGGGCATGGCTTTGGAGTTGGAGGGTTGTTGTAGCTGAGGAAAATATGAGAGTATCAACATATGCTACATGTACTAAATTGGTGTATTCTTGTTATTATCGATAGAGATATATTTTTTAATAATTGTTATATATTTAAAAATAAAAATTTAAATTATTTCATGCCATTATCATGTATATAAAGCTCAAAAGAAAGGAAAAATAAGAAAATAAATTTTAATGTTCATTGTTTAATTTATATAAGCTTTATAATTCAAATACCAAAATTAATATTGCATAGAATATGGTTTGAATTTTTTTAAAGTAATATCATGTATAAAACACTTTGGAATAAACTAAAATTATATAAATGTATTATTTAAATATTTAAACCATCCAAATCGAGCTCAATGTCCCTCAAGCACAATCCCTAGAGGCTTAAACCAATATCAGACAACCACCTAAGAAACATCTCCTTCGATGTCGGACGATCCACGTGAGACGGTACAAACAAAACAACCAAACATCCAACATCCATGACTGACTCTAGCTATCACTGCCAACCCTACTTTGAAACCATCATTAATCGTATGACGACCAACTTTGCCATATGTCAAGGGCTAATGGTAACCCCGGTTCTAACAAAAACTCCATACGCCTTTGAACAATACGTACCTAGGCCTTTCAACAATGCCCAGGGTACTCGACCAGCAACCTTCCGGTCTTGATGTCTCCATTGTACACCTGCTTTGAGCCTGCTAGAACCTATGACAACGATAATCTCTCAGCCTTCAATATCTTTAGTCGTCCAACCTTGATGGTTATTCACTGCTCAAGCGACCTTCTCGAGCAACCATTATCCACTAACTCACAACCTTTGAGTTGTCTCTATATTCATTGCTCTGCACCGATCAACGAACACATCTCAACACTTCGAACATTCCTGATTGAACTCTCTTTGAAGTTACAACTTCACTGAACCAAATAACATCAATATAAGGTTCAACATCAATCCATAGCGTTCAATAGTTCAATACAGAAACAAACCACAGCGTTTAAGCCATCAACAATAGCGTTTCAAAGTGCTGCCACAACCTTCAGTACATGCCGATCCATAATGGATTGGACATGTCGACCCATCAAGATGGAAAGAGGACCAATCCATCCCCCAGGTGCTCCGACCGATCCATTCCCCAGAAGTCACGACTGATCCATCCCCCAGGTACTCTGACCGATCCATCTCCCAGGTGCTCTGACCGATCCATGCTCTGAACATTTCGACCGACCCATGCTCTGAACCAACTGATCGACCCATCATCATTAAACTTGTGCCTACCCATTACTTGACCGACAGACCGATCAATGACCGACCTACCCATCACCAAAAGCAGTGACCGATCCATCCTCCAGAACCATGACTGACCCACTTCTGGCCGACCCATGCTCTGAACCAACTGATCGACCCATCATCATTAAACTTGTGCCTACCCATTACTTGACCGACAGACCGATCAATGACCGACCTACCCATCACCAAAAGCAGTGACCGATCCATCCTCCAGAACCATGACTGACCCACTTCTGGCCGACCCATGCTACCTCGACCGATCCATAAAATTTCTTGGGAAAGAAGTCAGACCGATCCATGCTACTCCGACCGATCCATGCTACTCTGACTGATCCATCACATGTACGAATCCGATCCATCTCCAATCTTGACCAAAAGTTCGCCAAACAACTATGTCGATAAAATCAACTCGTCCAATTCAACCACAAACATGATATGCAATCACTAGCAACTTGAAAATGACAATTATCGTTGATAATTATGAAGAATTCACCAAAATCATGATAAAATGAATATATGAAATAAAATTATGGATCTAACTTGCATAAACATATGAAAATATATGTAAATTACCGGTTTTAAGTTGCTAGATTAGATCCTATAGCGATTCATAAGAAAATAGACTTACTATGATGAAGATCTAGGAGAATTCAACTTAAAATGATGAAAACATGTTCACACAACTAATATACTTGATTGAATCCACGTGAAATATACATATCACTCACCAAATCTCTAAAACAACTCGAAAACACTTAGATCTAGATCCGAACAGCAAAGAATTTGCTCTAAACTCTTCAATTCGATGAACTCAATCTTGGAACTGTGTAGATCTAGTTTCAAATGATGTAGATCTTTGATTCTCTAAGCTGTAATGGTGGAAAGGTGTAAAAGAGGGAGTAATGGAGGACCTCTAGCTTTTCCAAATGAGAGAATGGAGAAAGTAAACTATTCTCCACGCCTCCTACCCTTTATTTACATCCTTCCACTAGCCCACAATGGGCCTCTCCAAATCGGCCCATTATGGCCTTAAAAACCTGAACAGCAACCCGTGAAACCTTAAAACAACAATTCCTCCGAGATCGCTGAGCCAAATCTTTCATGTGACCACTCTACGAATGGGAATCATCATTTCCTTTCCATTGAGACCAATCTCGGCACCTGATTCGATCCGAGTCAAAAGTTATGCCCTGTACAAGACTGATAGGGGCAAAATGGTCACAAACAAAATTGGTAAAAATTATGGACATGTCTCACATCCCCATAAACAATATATCAAAACTTAAGTATGGTCCAACCCTCAGCGAATAAAATAAAAATATTTTACGATCCTTCAATACGTAAAATGCGGGTTGTTACAAGAATCTTGTATCAGGAAGTCTTCTTAATAAGTTTGGTTTCAAATAAGTCTTTGAGTCAGACAAATATGTGTTGACCAAAGGCGGTGTGTTTGTGGGAAAAGGGTACATGTGTGATTGTAACACCCCACACCCGCTAAGGTTACTCACAAAGGGAATGCCTTAGTTTTGGTGGAGTATTTTTAGTGAGTATAGGACAGAAAAATTACAACAGGACAGATATATGTAATACTTGAAAATTAAAAACATCATTTCATTAACAAAACATGTTTGGTTACATCACAAAACCATAACAAGAGTCAAGTACATAATATCCATCCTGATAAAATAGAAGTACATAATCCCATTTCATAGATAATAGCCAAAAGATAAACCGAGCTTTACTTCTACGGTCCAAGCCCCAAAAGATAGATATAGCGGTCTGGTCCAAGCCCACTAGTGCTAGGTCCACTCTGATAACCTGAGGGTGGGGAAAAAGATAAACAACAACGGGGTCAGACATAAGTCTGAGTGAGTCCTATAACCCTAACAATACAACCATTAAAGTAATTAGGGTATGATATAAACAAGATACGGTACCTCTGGGGATAATGACTACACTAAGTAGCCAACAAAACACAGGATGTACTACGATAACCGAAACGACGTATTTATCCACCCAAGGATAATTACTAGCTTACACCACCCCAGATCTACCCACCCAAGGGTAATTCCTACACTGCACCACACCAGTTCTACCCACCAAGAGTAATTCCTACTTAAAGGTTGATTCCACCTAAAGACTTAGAAAATATAACTAGTAGCTTCTGGTACTTCTAGCTGACCACGTAGGTGCCGTCTGCCCCTACCTCCACTAGGTGTACCCCACTACTACCAAGCGATCGGCTCCCTAACGTAGATACCCGTGCTGGCCCCACAGTGGGGTGTATCACTCCCCTAAAGTGGCAACCAATTCTCTCAACGGTGCACGGCTTATATCTACACGGTGCAACAACGGCTTATCTACCAGCCCGGGCCCACACACGCATATGAAGCCCGTTGGACTTGCGTTGCCACCGCTACCCCGTTTTGGCCTCTTATAGTCAAGCCCAATATGCGTGTCCCGTTACTCGACATGGGTCGAGCCCACAAAGATACGTTGGGATATTGGTTGAAATGGGCCCCCACAAGCTACTACTTAACCTTGTCGTTTTATCTAGTGCATCCCACTTAACCCCTTTTTATAATCATGCCCCCTTACATGTTAAGGTTTGGTTAAGTCATCTAATTATATTTCAATTGCCACTTAAGGCACCCACTAGATTTCCGCATGCCACCCAAGGCACTTACTTGATTCCCACAGGCCACCCAAGGCACTTACTTAATTCCCACATGCCACCCAAGGCACTTACTTGATTTCCACATGCCACCCAAGGCACTTACTTAACCCTTTAATCATGTTTAATTACATGTTCCACTTTGGTTAAGTATTCTAATCGTATTTTCTATTGCCACCCAAGGCAACCCACTAGTTTCCTCATGCCACTCAAGGCACTTACTTAACCCTTTAATCATGTTTAATTACATGTTCCACTTTGGTTAAGTATTCTAATCGTATTTTCTATTGCCACCCAAGGCAACCCACTAGTTTCCTCATGCCACCCAAGGCACCCCCACTAGTTACTACATGCCACCCAAGGCACCCACTTAACCCCACATGCCCCTCTACATGCTAATATGGTTAAGTGTTTCTTAATTCATTAATTAAGATCATGACCTCATAAAGACCTCTCACATTAGACCGTCTTTTATGACTGCTGGATATGCCGGTTGGTTCCGGGCAGACTTCTGTCATCAAAAGGGTCTAACCTCGTGTCTTTACTTTAATCATGTATTTAATTTATGACTAAGACCTCTCACATTGGGCCAATCATTTGTAGCCGCTGGATGGCCGGTCGGTTCCGGGCAGACTTCTGCTACAAAAGGGTCCAACCTCGTGTCTTAGTTGATTAATTACACCTAATTAATCACCCGCATATTAATTATCCCTAATTAATATCCAGTTTTTCATAACATGGGTAGACCTAACTCAATAGGTAAATTCCCATGGGGTAGACCTAACTCAATAGGTAAATTCCCACTTATGCTTATTCATTTTATGGTATGCTTAATCATACCCAATCATACTTTTATTAACATATTTACCAACCCCATCGTTCCCCATGTAAATCGTCCTCATTTCATGACATAATAAAGGGGAAGATCCATCACAAATATCATGGGTTTAGCATATAACTTTGTCATGGGTTAAGAGGATGTCAACTTGCATTTATGAGCATATATTAACCCAACTACATTTAACCCAAACTTGCATATTATCATACACATGATTTGCATAACATGATGCATATGAGCTTGCATATTATCATGCACATATCTTGCATAACATGTTGAACTTGCATATAAGCATTCTCATAACTTGCATAACATGTTAAACATGCATTTAAGCATACACATAACTTGCATAAGCATTCACATACTTACATAAGCATTCACATACTTGCATAAGCATTCACATACTTGCATATCACATTAAACTTGCATTTAAGCATATACATAACTTGCATAACATCATGCACATAACTTGCATAATCTCATAAACTTAACTTGCATAACACCATGCACATAACTTGCATACCCTCATACACATAACTTGCATATGAACTTGCATAACAACATGCACATAACTTACATAACATCATGCACATAACTTGCATAACATGTTGAGCTTGCATATAAGCATACACATAACTTGCATAACATGTTGAATTTGCATATATGACTTGCATCTTAAAGGAGGGTAAACATGCATAGCATATAAAGGTGTCATCTTGCATATGTATGCATCACATTTAAAAGGGTAAACTTGCATGTCATGATTTATGCATAATACCAAACACTTAGCATGCATGAAACCACCTACTTAGCATGCATACAATCAAATACTTAGCATGCATAAAATCACATGCATAACTTGCATATCATGTTACATATAACTTGCATATACTCTCACATATAGTTTGCATAACATGTTACATATGCATAAATGTTCAACATAGTGTTTTGCATCATAAAACATGGCATTAACCTTGCATATAACATAAAACTTGCAAATCACATATCATACAAACTTGCATAAACACATTTATCCACAAACATAGCCATGTCTTATCACATCCTACCATAATCAATTTAACAATTGATTATTAAAGCCATAGGAACTCACCAAAACCAAGATTAGCAAACTTATGTAGTAGAACTAGTAGCTTTAGTTGAAGAAGATGTTGATTAGAGGTTGATTAGCTTGCAACTCTCTTCATTGATTTGTGGAGGCCATGATCAAGTTTCATTTTGCCATAGTTTAGTTACAAGATCTAATTATGAATGAATTAGGGTAGGGTTGGGGTCTTATTTATAGGATTAGGTAGTGTTTTAGGCCCTTAGATTAACCCTAGATTAGATTAGGACCGTCAGATTTAGGAAATCTCTAGAACACAGCCCAAGACTCAGCCAAAACCAGATCTGGTGCACCCAACCTTCTGGCTCGAGACGCCGTGTCGACAGGCAAGTCGACAGGCAAGTCGACTCCCCCTGTCGACAGGCCTGTCGACAGCCCTGTCGACATGGTCAGGGCGGGAATTTTCCCGCCTGGCCCCGCTGGTTCTAACTTGAAATCCGAATTTAAATTTCTAAATCTGTTTTAAGCTTTAATTTTTCTGCAAACTTCATTGGGCCATAACCGGGCCATACGGACTCCGATTCTCGAAAACTCGGACTCTATTTCGCATATTTTTCCGAGACGAACGCAATGACGCAGCCCGTTACCCCCAATTCCCACATCTGAGATTATTTATCCTATGATTAGAGAATTTTAGTATTAGCTAAAATTCGGGGTGTTACATTCTCCCCTCCTTAAAGGATTTCGTCCCCGAAATCTCTAAGCTAAGGAGAATGCATATCCTACCATCCAAACAACCATCTACTCAATCCATCAAAACACGGGCATCCATTGTCCTTAAAACAATTTCTAATGATGTATGAGCATATGCAAAAAGTGTGTGTATATGTTCCCTATCTAATGTATGAACATATGCAACCCATGATAGTGCCATGCATCCATTATGTATGCGAGAGAACCCTATCGACACCTACAATATCTACATGAGTGCACAATCATTCACCAAAATGCATCATCCATATGATAACACAATCATTATACATCCATAAATATAGTTTCCTACACACAATTTTATGCAATATGCAATATGAAGTGATTGAGCCGATCTAGTGCCTAGAGTGTGTGTACATGCATCCACGAGCAACCACTAGCAAACACTTGCATCCACTGGCATCCATCATACATAACATGTCTCAAACACATGTTTCAACCATAGGACTATCCTATCTGAAGGTCAAAGGTACTAACGAGAGGACATACTAAGGATAAGATAAGCACAAGATATGCGATGAAGGAGAAGCAAAAGGACATACCCTCCGAAAGAAAAGGGTACCTCGAACGCATCTTCGCTTCCGTCTCCCAGGTAGCGTCACTCTCTTCATCTCCCCTTTGTACTTTGACTAGTTGAACCTCTCTGTTTCTCAACTTCCAAATCTCTGACCCAAGGATGCAAGTAGGAGCTCGTCGAATCGTCGCATCACGCTCTGCTTCCACTTCTCTAAGCAAACTTGGCTCTACCACCTCTGCGGTCTTATGTAGGCACTTCCTCCCATGGAATACATCATGTACACCACTAAGTCTGTCGGGCAACTCCACCAATGGAAGATGCTCCTCCCATGTACCTCCAAAATCCAAGATACATAGCCTCAAAAGGTCTTCTAAAATATGTTTCACCCTCTCGGTCTGGCCGTCCGTCTGAGGATGATATGCGGTACTCAAACACAACTGAGTCCCTACCGCCTCTTGCACCCTCTTCCAAAACTCTCTAGTGAAGATAGGATCTCGATCGCTCACCATACTGGAGGGTACACCATGCAATCTAATAATCTCTCGAATGTAAACTGAAGATAGCCATGGAGCGGTTCCTTTACTCTTCACAGGTATACAATGGGCGCTCTTAGTAAGCCTGTCTACTACCACCCAAATTCCTGTATTACTCTTTCTCGATCTGGGTAACCCGTCAATAAAATCTATCGGGACACTGTCCTACTTCCATTGCGGAACCTCCAATGGTTGAAGCAACCCACCTGGTTTCTTTTGCTCCGCCTTCACTTGTTGGCACACCAAGCATCGAGCGACATACTCGGCCACATCTTTCTTCATACCGGCCCAGAAGAAAATCCTCTTCATGTCTTGGTACATCTTGTCCCCACCGGGATGAATGGTCATCCTAGCACGGTGTGCATCATCAAAAATAACCTTCCTCAAACCCTCGTCTTGCGGTACAAAGTCTACCGTCTCTACGCAAGCACCCCCTATCGTCTAGGGTGTACCTACTCAAATGGCTGGACGACTCCCCCCTTATGAGCTTCTCCACCAACTCAACCCACTGTGGGTCGTCCCTCTGTGCTTCTCCAATCCGCCCCAAAAGAGTAGGTCTAACTTCCAAGGAAGCTAGCAAACCGGGTACATAATCAACGGAAGGTCTGAAATCAAACATCGAGATAAATTCCAAGCTTCGTTGTTCCACGGACAACGGACTCAAGGACAACCTCTTTCTGCTCAAGGCGTCTGCCACCACGTTACCCTTGCCAGGTGTATACGCTATCTCAAACTCATAGGATGCTAAGAATCCCATCCACTTTTATTGTCCTAAGATTATGCGCTCGAAGAGTCTCCAACACTTCCCTAAGATGTAGGGCATGCTCTTCCCCACCAGGATATCATCCAAAATCATCACAACTGTCTCTCACGCAGACCACCCTAGTCGAACTCGGCATCCCCCAAATGCAAGCCCCAAAGGCCTAAACCAATATCAGACAAACACCCAAGGGATACCTCCTTCGAATTCAGACGACCTACGTGAGATGATACTAGTAAAAATGGCTAAATAATTAAGCCCTTGTCCAATTCTGGATGTCCTCGCCAGTCTCGCTCCAAAACCACCGTTTATCCCATACTGGCTTTGCTCAGCCTATTGAGCACATACGAAAACTTATTTCGCTCCTAGAAAAGACCAAGATGTCATCCACAAAGACCATCACAACTTATTTAGGTACTCCTTGAACACCCTTCTCATCAAATCAACAAAATATGCGGGGCGTATGTCAAACCAAATGGCATCACCAGCCACTCATAAAAAAAAACATCCGGAGTCCTAAAGGTAGTCTTCTCTATACTATCCTCAGCCACTCTCAACTGATGAATCTCCGTGGCTGAGTCCACTTACTAAAACACTGAGGCGCCAACCAACTGATCAAAGAGATCATCAATCCTTGGCAATGGGTGTCTATTCTTCTTTGTGAGTTTCTTTAGTTCTCTTTAGCCTACACAAAGTCTGAGGGACCCATCCGCCTTCATAACAAAAACTACTGGAGCGCCCCACTCCGATATACTTCGTCTTATGAACCCCTTCTCAAGCAAATCGCCTACTTACTTATGGAGTTCCCTCCTCTCACGAGGAGCCATATGGCACACTGGCCAAGATACTGGTTTAGGATTATTCACCAGATATATTCGGAAGTCAATCTCCCGCTTCGGAGGTAAGCCCTTCACCTCCTCACACACATCCGGGTATTCCCGGACCGCTCTAACAGATCGCAGACTCTAGACCGACGTGTCAAGCGATTCTAGATACCTTAGCATAACAGATTCTATGGGATTACAAGAGATCTCGAGAGTGTTACCCAGGCGGCCCATAAGCCTAACAACTCTCCCTTCAAAATCAAGAACGGCACCCCTACTAGATAACCAGTCCATGCCCAAAACTAACCCATAGCCCGTGAAGCCCAAAAGCATCACATCTTAAACTCAACGCTAAGTATAGCAACTTTCAAACCCAAACACATCATGGAGCCCCAATTGGGTTTGAAACAACCAAGGGATCATCTACCAAACTAGTGTCTAAGTGCAGTGACCCAACTAACAAGGATGAGATAAACGAACTCGATGCGTCAGAATCAAATAAAGTTCGAATTGGATAATAAAGAAATCCAAATTCCAACCTAGACGGTCTTATCCCCATCTAGTACCCTAGTCGTGAGGGAATACAACTACCCTCCAGAAGATTCCATACCTTGCCCTTGCTTCTTTGGACAATCCTAATAAGGTGTCCTATTCCTCCCAAAAGGATAACTACTAGCCTTCTTCTTCGCCATTCCCACTCGTAACCCACTTCTGAGGTTTCGTCTTTCATTAAACATCAACTATTTGAGCCTTCCTCCCATCGTCTATCCAATAGGTACCTACAAGTCCTCCTCCTTCTTGAACCAACTTCTAGTCCGACTAATGTCCAAGTTCCTTGAAGTGGTTTTCCATCCTTATCTATCTTAGAAAGATCATCTATACGCGGAGGGGAAACTCAAAATGAGAGAGAGGAAGAGATTCAAAATGGAGAATTCGAAAGATATGGCTATTGGGGATTATGCTTTTCTTTCAAAAACTTTTCTCTTAAAAGAAATGTTTTTGAAAATATTCCTTTCAAAAATATTCTTAGAAAATAGTTTTTCTAAAAATTTTATCTGTTCTGGTAACCTTAAGCTCTGATACCACGTGTAACACCCCACACCCGCTAAGGTCACTCACAAAGGGAATGCCTTAGTTTTGGTGGAGTATTTTTAGTGAGTATAGGACAGAAAAATTACAACAGGACAGATATAAGTAATACTTGAAAATTAAAAACATCATTTCATTAACAAAACATGTTTGGTTACATCACAAAACCATAACAAGAGTCAAGTACATAATATCCATCCTGATAAAATAGAAGTACATAATCCCATTTCATAGATAATAGCCAAAAGATAAACCGAGCTTTACTTCTACGGTCCAAGCCCCAAAAGATAGATATAGCGGTCTGGTCCAAGCCCACTAGTGCTAGGTCCACTCTGATAACCTGAGGGTGGGGAAAAAGATAAACAACAACGGGGTCAGACATAAGTCTGAGTGAGTCCTATAACCCTAACAATACAACCATTAAAGTAATTAGGGTATGATATAAACAAGATACGGTACCTCTGGGGATAATGACTACACTAAGTAGCCAACAAAACACAGGATGTACTACGATAACCGAAACGACGTATTTATCCACCCAAGGATAATTACTAGCTTACACCACCCTAGATCTACCCACCCAAGGGTAATTCCTACACTGCACCACACCAGTTCTACCCACCAAGAGTAATTCCTACTTAAAGGTTGATCCCACCTAAAGACTTAGAAAATATAACTAGTAGCTTCTGGTACTTCTAGCTGACCACGTAGGTGCCGTCTGCCCCTACCTCCACTAGGTGTACCCCACTACTACCAAGCGATCGGCTCCCTAACGTAGATACCCGTGCTGGCCCCACAGTGGGGTGTATCACTCCCCTAAAGTGGCAACCAATTCTCTCAACGGTGCACGGCTTATATCTACACGGTGCAACAACGGCTTATCTACCAGCCCGGGCCCACACACGCATATGAAGCCCGTTGGACTTGCGTTGCCACCGCTACCCCGTTTTGGCCTCTTATAGTCAAGCCCAATATGCGTATCCCGTCACTCGACATGGGTCGAGCCCTCAAAGATACGTTGGGATATTGGTTGAAATGGGCCCCCACAAGCTACTACTTAAGCTTGTCGTTTTATCTAGTGCATCCCACTTAACCCCTTTTTATAATCATGCCCCCTTACATGTTAAGGTTTGGTTAAGTCATCTAATTATATTTCAATTGCCACTTAAGGCACCCACTAGATTTCCGCATGCCACCCAAGGCACTTACTTGATTCCCAAATGCCACCCAAGGCACTTACTTAATTCCCACATGCCACCCAAGGCACTTACTTGATTTCCACATGCCACCCAAGGCACTTACTTAACCCTTTAATCATGTTTAATTACATGTTCCACTTTGGTTAAGTATTCTAATCGTATTTTCTATTGCCACCCAAGGCAACCCACTAGTTTCCTCATGCCACCCAAGGCACTTACTTAACCCTTTAATCATGTTTAATTACATGTTCCACTTTGATTAAGTATTCTAATCGTATTTTCTATTGCCACCCAAGGCAACCCACTAGTTTCCTCATGCCACCCAAGGCACCCCCACTAGTTACTACATGCCACCCAAGGCACCCACTTAACCCCACATGCCCCTCTACATGCTAATATGGTTAAGTGTTTCTTAATTCATTAATTAAGATCATGACCTCATAAAGACCTCTCACATTAGACCGTCTTTTATGACTGCTGGATATGCCGGTTGGTTCCGGGCAGACTTCTGTCATCAAAAGGGTCTAACCTCGTGTCTTTACTTTAATCATGTATTTAATTTATGACTAAGACCTCTCACATTGGGCCAATCATTTGTAGCCGCTGGATGGCCGGTCGGTTCCGGGCAGACTTCTGCTACAAAAGGGTCCAACCTCGTGTCTTAGTTGATTAATTACACCTAATTAATCACCCGCATATTAATTATCCCTAATTAATATCCAGTTTTTCATAACATGGGTAGACCTAACTCAATAGGTAAATTCCCATGGGGTAGACCTAACTCAATAGGTAAATTCCCACTTATGCTTATTCATTTTATGGTATGCTTAATCATACCCAATCATACTTTTATTAACATATTTACCAACCCCATCGTTCCCCATGTAAATCGTCCTCATTTCATGACATAATAAAGGGGAAGATCCATCACAAATATCATGGGTTTAGCATATAACTTTGTCATGGGTTAAGAGGATGTCAACTTGCATTTATGAGCATATATTAACCCAACTACATTTAACCCAAACTTGCATATTATCATACACATGATTTGCATAACATGTTGCATATGAGCTTGCATATTATCATGCACATATCTTGCATAACATGTTGAACTTGCATATAAGCATTCTCATAACTTGCATAACATGTTAAACATGCATTTAAGCATACACATAACTTGCATAAGCATTCACATACTTACATAAGCATTCACATACTTGCATAAGCATTCACATACTTGCATATCACATTAAACTTGCATTTAAGCATATACATAACTTGCATAACATCATGCACATAACTTGCATAATCTCATAAACTTAACTTGCATAACACCATGCACATAACTTGCATACCCTCATACACATAACTTGCATATGAACTTGCATAACAACATGCACATAACTTACATAACATCATGCACATAACTTGCATAACATGTTGAGCTTGCATATAAGCATACACATAACTTGCATAACATGTTGAATTTGCATATATGACTTGCATCTTAAAGGAGGGTAAACATGCATAGCATATAAATGTGTCATCTTGCATATGTAAGCATCACATTTAAAAGGGTAAACTTGCATGTCATGATTTATGCATAATACCAAACACTTAGCATGCATGAAACCACCTACTTAGCATGCATACAATCAAATACTTAGCATGCATAAAATCACATGCATAACTTGCATATCATGTTACATATAACTTGCATATACTCTCACATATAGTTTGCATAACATGTTACATATGCATAAATGTTCAACATAGTGTTTTGCATCATAAAACATGGCATTAACCTTGCATATAACATAAAACTTGCAAATCACATATCATACAAACTTGCATAAACACATTTATCCACAA